>JARUHQ010000002.1:25962169-26479669 GCA_029955515.1 Chrysomela aeneicollis
TAATACAGAAAACATTGTGGAAATTCATGCATAAAGAAATATTATTAATTTTAATAGGAGAAATACATCAAATTACAATACAATACTACAATATTGATTCGAAAAAATATTCTCCATACCTACTTATTATACAAAAAAAAAACATTCAAACCTTGGAACTGGAAATACTGGTACCGATTTCAAAACCAGAAAATGAAAAAAAAAGAAACATCGGCAAATCTAAACTATAAAATATAACACAAGAAAAGCTTCCAATATTTTTGGAAATCTCGGATTTCTGTAAATTTGATTCTGATGAAAATTTTTCGAAATATTGGATACATAATTCGTGATATTCACTTAAATACTCGCTTAAATATATATGTGATGAAAAAATACCATGACAGTAATTTTTCCCGTTTTCCACATCTACAAATTTGTATGAAGCACATCATCAACTATTTCTTGAATTCCAGCTTTCAAATCTAGGATCTGATATTGCTACCCTGGACTTTCATAACAATAGCATAACTAACTCCTTTTGTGATCGGCCATAATATGAAACCTCGCATGTTTCAGGAACAATCAGCCTTTCTTCTCCATGCTGTTATCAAAAATAATCAGTGAAGGTCCAGCGAGTCCGTTCGCTTCGTTGAACTCATCTGACTTTCTTTGAACAGGGACAGGGAACCGAATTCCCATTCACATTTTGAGAAAGCTGCTCGAAGCTTATAGTGATTAAAATGAAATAGGGTAGACAGGAGTGTACAAATTATCTCTTATAATAAACATTAATTCACTAGTAAGCAAATTCAAATTATACCACCAAACATTTACATCATCAGCAATATATGCATGTATATGTAACAGTTTTTCCAGCAGAACATTACAATATTTGTTATTCTTCGAATGATAAACGTAAAAAAATTAAGATTTTGGTCATAGTTTCCGATATGTGTTAACATTCCAAATTTGTATATAACCCTTGAATATAAAACTGAAGTTCATGAAAATTTTTATCCAAATCTGTACATTGTTGAAATTGTTATTGAAATGATTCGTCTACCTCCTATTGATTACTTCTTTCGACTTATCATTTACCAGTCTAGTCGCTTAAGCGCCATGAAACTATCAGTTTATTGAAACCTTGAGTATCATAATTATATGAACATGTTCCTATAACTTTAATAATCACAATCGAGAATTACTATAAAATTATTATGTGTATCACGCAATGCACGGTTACTTGAAGTCAGTGTAGTGTTGAAAAAATGAGGAAGCACAAGTTCAAGTGCGAATTTGTTTTAATATGGAACTAAGATTTGAATAATGAATTTGTTGATAACGATAAAAACTATCAATCAAGAATCTGTTATGGCACCAACTTTTTTGCCCCAATATTTGAAACCAGATATACAAGGCGGAAACATAAGTCAATACTGTGAAAGAAGATTTAGATAGAATTTTGAAATAGAGAGAGCGAATATTATGTTATGTTTTTCTACTCCTTACTCGGTTTTGATACTGATTTAAGGGAGGTAAGTAAACCAGATTTGATATGAATTAATAAAAATATTGTATGAAGGCATCTGAATGGTGTGAATTTCATCTGTTCGATCTTAGAACCTTAGAACTTTTGGCAATAGGTGGCACTGACGTCCTTCCTACCGTACCTGATTTCGATATTGGAAATGATATATTAGATTATTATGATATAGATCAGTATCAAATGGCCTAGGCCCTAGTGCCACTGATTAGGATTAATGAGCCGAAACCTCGGCCGAAGCAGTTCGTCATCATCTGAATTGTCCTTACATTCTTCTAAGTCTAGTTTATGGTTATATGAATTATATTTCAATGGGTAATCCAACTTAGTAAAAAACACTGGAGGTGGTGAAGAAAAGCACTGATTCGCATGAACACACTCATGATATGGTGTTCCTTCACACCAGAAAAGTATTCGCATGTACCTGCTCAATGTTTGAACGCACCGAAGAGAATTTCGTGGAGGTAGGATTCAGCATCAAGAAAAACACAGAATGTGCATCACACCACTGTGGTATTAAATCGCACTTTCGGAAATGCATAAAAAACACCACCGTAGTGTTCTTTCTGCTAAATTCAGCACTAACACTAGTGTTACTGACAACTTGGTTTGATTATTAAAAACACATATGGAAAAAGACACATAACACCTACATAGGTGAATAATATGCCGGTGTATACTGACACTAGAACAATCAGGACCCCAGGGGACACCAGACGGTGTTAACTGGTGTGAGCTGGTGTAATTATTTTTTCACTGATAGAACGTTCGTTTGATTATGGTCATTATGAATTACATAACAATCTACGAGTCAACACTAGGAAACCTGTCATACATACAGGGTATTTCAGTTGGATTGCTCAAATTATGTAATTGAAAAAAAAAAATTTGTTTTCAAATTTGAGGAAGTTAGGTGGGAGTCTCGGACTATTTTGCAAGACTGGTAATCGTCACTTGCCTCCCTTGTAGTGTAGATAATTATTATTGTACATACGTATGAAAAATTATTGTTGACAAACACATGGATACAAATTTACAGTAAGTTCCCCCCAGAAATGAAGAACCATTTAATACAAATTTTACTTGAGATACATCATTGAGATTTACTTTTTGTATTTTTTTTCTGAGAAGTAACCAAACGAAATATAATAGTCACAAGTCATCAAAATAAATCCAGAAATCTCGAATGCTTTTCAGGGTGCCTTTGTGAGTGGTGAAATTTCCCGATCCCAATCGCTCATATTCCTAATACATTTTCTATGGATCCTTCGTCCCAAGATTTAAATAACTTTCTCATCATGTTCGGATGAGAAGTTTTCCTGGGGTCACAGAAAGGATGTAGCAAAGACAGCCTGGAAATAAGCCCAGCGATGAACCGGGAGATTATGTAAAATAGCTGGAATCCACGCGAAATACTCTATTGACACTTTAAATAGTCAAATTCCCTTTCATACAAAAAATGTTATCAACGAAAGTTCTTGTTGTTACCCCATCAAAGTCATATCGTGGTACAAGAAAAGCGTGTGCAATTATACAGGGTGTTTAATAAAATGTGGGATAAACTTCTAGGAGTGATAGAGCGTCTGAAAAAAATTATAAAATCTCCTATGAACACATATTGACGAGGTGTTAAATATTCATGATTTTTAAAAATGTTTTACTTATATAGGTTCTGCAATTTCTGGGATATTCAGCTCGAATTTGGAATACATGTCATGTTGTAAGGCTCACATCATTGGGAATATCAAATAGTCTTGAGAATCTACAGGAAATTATTGTTCCAGGGATCGCACTCCCTTTTTACACCCAGAACTTGTTGGTGGTGCGCCGCTGGTTGATTTTCGAGTACAAGATAAAATTCAATTACTCTTGGGACATATAGTTGTGCGTAAGTAATTTTTATCAACTTCAAGCAGTCTTCCTTACTCATACAAGTCTCAATGAGACTTCGAGGGTGGCTGTGCAACTAAGTTGGCGGTAAAAAAAACACTTTAAAAAAACACTTCAACTATGAGAATGAGAGCTTTACTTACTACGGTGACAACAGGAGTTTACATAATTCTCAATACATATTAAACGTTTCTCAACATATATTCTAGAACACTTTCAGATGAATATTTTTCTGAGACATTAATGGAATTGGTAATAATTTCAATTTTATTGCAAAAGTCAAGTCCTATGACATCTTTTTTACAGTTTTAACTCACAGCAAAATATGTTTAAAAATCTGTTGGCATTTTCCACAATTCCGAAAAATTATTTCCATAAGCCTGAAACTGTTCAAAACTTTCTGCTGAAGTATTTGACGCAGTGTCTAGTACTGCAAAAAAATCACCATGAAGCTATTTTCCGGACTGCTGGTAATCTCATCATCGCCTTTATAATCAAATTGTCTTTTTTTCCTTCTCGGCTTTATATCTCAAGACAACAGGAAATGTTGATATTTGTTTAAATTTACTCAAATGCTCTACTGCAACGTGTAAGTTAACACTAATGCCTTGTGAAATCTTACTGACAACAATGACATTTGAAAAAATTTCGTACCAAATAATAAGAGGGCATAAAAATATTGGAGAAAAGTTTTAGAGTGCAATTTTTAACTTTGTTTTAGAACAGACCAACGTTTAGTACTAGATGAAAAAATTTGTATAGTTCTTGGATGATGCCAAAAATGACGAGTGTTTCGATTTTAAAGCATGTTTGACAAGCATCATTTACAACTTAAATCAAAGTATGTGCCGAACAAGGGATAAAGAAAGCTCTTGGATTAATATCCAATGTTCGTTTTTGCAAACCAAAGTGTTTTTCTTTCATATTCGCGTCATTATTATATCCCTGACCACGCATGTTCATATAATGTCGATATTAAAAGCTACATTTCCCGATATAGAGTCGGTGAATTCAAGTGTAACACCTTTGAATTCGCCGACATACTAACCACAAATGGCCTGATTATTTATTGTTATTATTTCGTATTTGTATTTTTTTGTTGATGTGGCGGGGCGGCATTGTAACTACAAGGCGGCTATATAGGATATGGAATATTGCCGCCGCCCTTCATATACCTTGCCGCCCTGGTTCCTTGCACCACTTGCAATCCCGGGTAGGAACGGCCCTAACTATAACTGTAATGTGTTTCAAAATGGCTCACTTTGACAAGTAACACCAGCAATATCGGAACATGGGACATTTCGTACAGAATCTGATCGACGCAACCTGTGACGGAACCTACCAATACCCAATTCAACTGAATACTCGCCCTGATGGGGTAACATTGTCGAACAATTCCGGCAGCCCATATCGGCACGTATATTCAATTTGGGCACTACGTTTCGGTAATTGTTCTAGTGATTAGTCGAATGCGTGCAGACCAGTGTCCTAAAACGCCTCATGAATTTCAATAATGGAATGACCATCTGTATGTTGTCGGTGAGGCCATTGCAGAGAACACTCTTGGCCACAATTAAGGGCGAATGCGGGGGATGATCAAATCTTCGGGTACACGAACCTTCAACATTAACTTTATACTAGGCGCCTGAATTGAACTGTTCCCACTAGAAACTTTTCTCATCTAAATTTAGGTGATTTTCTTCATAGGATCTCATGAAAGGAAAGGGTTTCGCTTAATTTCCATATTTTATCATTTTAGTTTAGCACTTTTTGTCTGTCTATTCGGGTATGCTGTGAATTTCACCTCTGAAATAACATGGTGGCAAAAAACCTGAGAAGATCCTGTATGAGAAGATCTTCTTTACCTATATATTTGTTATGTTGTAATTTATCGATAAGTTGTCAAGACAGAACGTTAAGATATCTTTGGATGGATCCTGGACCAGATGGTAGGATTCGTGTGAATCGTGTGGTTGTTGTAAAGATAGCTGAATCTGAATATAGAAGACCAGCCACTAAGATTTGTCGATTGGTGCTAGAGGAAAAATAGTTCCTATAGCATCAGGGGGAGAATGTGAGAAATAGAAAATCCTGCGATAAGATCCTCGTATGACAAGATCTTTTGTATATATTTGTTATGTTGTAATTTGTTGATAAGTTGTCAGAATAAATTTGGCAAGACAGATCGTCAGAATATCTTTGGACTAAAATTAAGATATTTACTGACAAAAGGCAAGTTAGTTGATCAAGGCGACAACGGATACATCAAAAATATTTTTTTTACTTTTCGGTTCACACATGCGTGATGTTTTATACTTTTTTATCATTTTGATGTGGAATTTGATACATTATGATTGAGATTATTTTCTTCAGGACATTATATAAAAACCTTACTGTGTCCAAAAAAGAAGATCAAAAATATCAAAATATAGTGCGGAATTACCTACTTATAAAAATCTGTTAAAGTTGTGCTTGTTTCCAACGTTTTCAACTGGTTCACAAAGTGTTTCATCATCCATAATGTATTGTTTCTGTGAATATTCCCGCAGTCTGATTTTAAATTCTATTGGGAATGCAGTCAAGGTCAACGATTCCATTACTCAGAACTCAGCGCTTTTATTGTTGTGAAGAATTAACGCGTTCTAAAACAACGAATTCTGCTTTGCATTACAAATTCAGTTCGGAAACAATTATCTTATGCAGAAAGAACTTATAATTTGGATGAAATATTTGAATCAAGCTTTTGCTGTGAAATGGACTCAAAGCAGATATTGCAATGTAGCCAGGGGCGGACTGGACCAATGAATCGGCCCGGGCGATATGGACCTTACCGGCCCAACTATAAATTTTTCGGGAGAAATATCACATATAATTGGAAAAGAAATATTGGCAAAAAAATAGAATCACCAATCCCTCATTGATTTATATTTTTCGCAAGGATGTCAATGAACCCATGATTGCTCTCGAGGCAAAATATATTTTTCGCAACTCATCAACATGAAAGCATCCAGTTTTAGGCTGAGAGGGTATTCCTCAGCCTATTCAAAATAAATTTCAATTCAAAAAGAGATTATGTGAAATTGAAAGCTTCGGGATATATTGATAAATTATGTATTTGATTCCAGTGCAGTGATAATGTTATCAATAGTTACATCCATCATAAACCTATAAGTACTTCAAACTTTTCGATGAAAGTCAGAAGCACCTTTTTTATTTTGTGTTGTTTCAATAAAAAAATGTTCATTGTTAAATATATCCAGGTAAGTATCTGTAGGATTATATCTAACAAAATATGTGAATCTCTTTCGATTCCAACTAAGAAATAACTATAATAATTATTTGACAACTGACAATCTGTTAACTGGGCGAACTAATTTTCCAGCTACTGTGGTAACTTCAACGGTTCTTGTTTGTCCATCAGGACCAGGAAATGTTTTTGAAATTCTTCCGAGTCTCCGTTTCCATTTATATCAGGGGATTCAAACATTCATGCAGTCGATCCTCGAAACTTGTGCAGAGTAAGTAGGTACAGATTTTCGTTCGAGTGTTTTTTCGCTCTCCGACTTCAATTATCAATGAGTTAGTAAAGATCGAAGAGGCTGTCTCGTGAATTATTCTACCAGAAGTTGATGGGTGTCTACTTCAAGTGAAACTGCTTCCATTCTGGTGACGTGACGGAAAACAGATGTGAAGTATGCTGCTAGATGGAAATCAGAGAATAAATTCAAAAATCAACGTTCAGTTGATATCTATATATATGATATATACTATCTTGAAGTGGTATAATAAACACTCCAGGACTTTTAGGAAACTGAGACGAATCTGTACGACTCGAAAAGATCCGAATAATATTCATCCCGTTCTTCACTACTGACAATATATAAATATAATTATACTGTTGAAAAAAAGAACCAAAAAACGGAACGTGTTATATATTTGATGAAATCAACAACAGCAGTCTCTTCTGGGTGTGAGCGGTATTATCTCCCTAGAAAGGGAAGAACAGCATGGTCTTGGTGCTGGAGAATAGCATGGTCTTGGTGCTGAATAACAGCATGGTCTTGGTGCTGGAGAATAGCAAGGTCTTGGTGCTTGAGAATAGCAAGGTCTTGGGGCTTGAGAATAGCAGGGTCTTGGTACTGAATAACAACATGGTCTTGGTGCTGGAGTATAGCAAGGTCTTGGAGCTTCATAACAAGGTCGTGGGGCGCAGTTAGACTGGAAAGTAAATGTTCAGCTTATTTTCTATGGATCGAATATTTATGACTCGCACAATGCTTACAAGAAGGCCATCATATATTTTTTGAATAATTTTTTTTCTTCACTAATGAAACTTCAATTTCAATGCTCGCTCTGGTATATGCATTAAAAGTAATTAATACAGAGCCATAAAAAAATAAAGACCCATAAAACTGTTGTTTAGTGTGAAAGATTTATATTTGATGCAATAAATAACAGTAGAGGCAATTTTATGCTGCAAGTGTTCCCAGCAATTTTGGAAGAAGTGGCAACAGTGTCTTCAAGAGAGCTGGGCTGACAGCTGATGGGGCTGCTGGGCAGCAGCAAGGACTTGGTGCGCAGCAAGGATTTGGTGAGCAGGGCTGAAAATTGATTTTTTTTATTCTTGTGACGAATAACTTCAGATTACGAACCTATTTATTTCGTATTCTTTCATGCCCAAAAAATATACATCTTCACTACTTTCCCAAAGAACATAATTCAACTTCTGATGTCATTATGTTCAGTACTGCTATTCATTTTTCTTAGTTACTTAGTTTTGTTATAGGTATAACACACTATTGCCCACATCATCAGAGTATCAATTTCCTTATGTTCTTCCACCATGCTAGTAGGTAGTAGCAGTGTTGATAGCGATATTGTACCTCGCACCCAAGTCATCATGTTTGCAGAATGAAATTTAATCCGGAAATATATTCATTTCACTTCGATATGACTCAAACTTTTGAATCGTTGAATATTTTGATCCTTCAATATATTTAGATTAGAAGGAATCAATACCACTTCAACTTCATTTATAAAAGTTCTGGACCGCTAAATCTGAGTTTGATTTCGAAAATTGCCAATATATTTAATCCCAAATGAATCATTTGTGACATCATTTTTCACGAGTTACAACTACCGAGTTTTAACTCTAACTAACTTTAAAAATAAAGAAAAAAGTAATGACTACTACGCTTTCATAAAAATTGAGTTCGCTATTTCCAATATGACACTCAAAATCAGGTGCATGTTTTCCGAAACTGAACCAATTCTGATGCAGACGCAAATTAATGACAGCCATATATTGTCATTGTCATGAAGAGCATTTTCTACTTACGGGAGTAATTAGTGTGGGCTTCAATTGAATAGGTGTGCACTGGCACATCTGGCCAAGTGGGATTGAAGCAGGAAAAGGCAATGGCAATGATAACGGAGCTCCATAAGTGCAGCTGTTGATGAGATTTCCATTGGAAAGCTGGAAATGAATTTACTTGCATGATTTTCAGATTATGAGACTGATAGATTACGAACAAGTAACTAATATAATATAATAATAATAAAATTAAGTTTATTGAAAAAAACAGTTAAGAATATAGCTTCAATAAACCGAAAAAACTCACTAAGACAGATTGCCTGTGAGTGAGTTGTTAAGATTTATTTAATTTATATTATTTTGCTTAAACTTATTTGCTTGTAAAAAGTGTACGTTTACAACACTGATAGATAAAATGTCGATGAAAATTTATAAATAAAAATATACGAATAAAGCGTGTATAAGTTCATTTCTCGGGTATTTTGCAACAAATTCATTCAATTTACTTTTTAATTGGCATCACAAATGTTTATTTATTATGATGCCTAAATATTTGATTTGATCTGTTTTTTAATAACATAATTCTCATCGATTTCCAGAGTTTTGTAAGTTCCTATATATTTATGCATGTGAATGTGATATATTTAGTTTATTCAAAATTTATTGTCAATAAATTATAATCCATCCAGTCTTTGATAGTTTTCATATCATTTTCTGCTTGGTCTTTGAGCTCTCCCCAGCTACCAGCTTGATATATAATGGCTGTATCGTCTGCGAAACTAATGATTTTTCCACGACTATCCAATTTGAGTAGGCTATCCATAATGAACTATATTGGCCCCAGAACGGTTCCTTGTGGGACCCCAAACTTAATCTCAAAAGCGCCGCTTATACAGTTTCCCATTTTGACGTATTGCTGTCTGTTGGATATATAGCTTTTTATCAGATCAAACATATTGCCCCTTAAACCAATATCTTTCAAGAACTCTATCAATTGTGAAATGAATTATGATGATTTTGATATTTAGTAGAAGTCACATAAGTTCACATCATTCAATTCTGCTTCATTATTTATCAGAAAATCATATTATTTGCTTCAAAATGATATGGTATGTTTCGATAAAGTCATCGACATACCCGTGATGGCACTAATTTTATATTGTCAAAGAATGAGAGACTCCTTTTCGAATTGGACAAGAAATTTTCTGCACATAAAAACAAGTTTGAAAATTTTGTTACGGAAAATGTCTGATGAGTATAATGAAGAAATATTCTTGATTATATAATATATTTTTTCTATTTTGGTTCTATAATGAAGTCATTATGAAACGTAAATGCGTATCGAAATAGCCTCTGTTTCGATACGCATTATTTTATTATTCGGAGGTTGGTACAACCCAGCTTACTTTTGAGCGATTTTCATGGATATGGTGATATCAACAGTGAAGAACTCAATGTTTTATTGGTACATATCAATTCAGAGTGTGATTCGATTTGGATTGAGCAATAAAAACAATAAAAACATTGTATTTTTCACCGCTGGTATCGCAAAAATCAAAATCGCTCAACAGTAAACTGGGCTTCACGCTTGTGCATCAGATTTCAGGTATTTCAATGGCATCATTGTTACCAATCGTTATATTAATCGATATTAAATCAATTCCTCTCAATAAAAGACTTGATTTAATGCAAAATAGAAAAAATGACAAATTTTTTATAAAACTTGTATCATAATATACTAATAAATGACAATATAAAGAGGATATTTTTCTCACCTGAACTAATGTTACTAATAAAATAGCTGCGAAAACCACCTTGCTGTTCATCTTGATATTCGTGTATTTATCTTTCACCAATATGACCAAAATTGTACATTTTCATTTTATATAGTCTATTGCGATTCATGTTTACCTTGTTGAGCGTGCTATCATAGTCGATATTAATGAAAATAGTTCCTGCTCCTGGTTGAATGAACTCATTGAATTGATCATTGACATTTTGTTATTTATTTTCCATAATTTCCCTATGAATAGTTTTAAATTTCTCTGAAGCATTGACTAGTGTTCATCATAGAAATGAAATAAGCTGAAAATATTGAAATTGCTTCTGTCCCGAACGTGACTTGATTAATTAGCCATAATACAACAATCTGAAATGGTAACACTGAGCCTGCGGAAGTGACATATAGCACACTATTTAGTTACATCATAAATGAAATATATATCTACAAGGTTTTATATAAATTATGAGGATGATATTATTACAGTGGAATTTTTATATTATTCCTTCTACAAAACTTTCAATCCATTTTATCAAAGTCAGTCGAAAACTAGATCTGATGGATGAACTTTTTTTGTATTCAATAAGGCCAGATAGTTCAATTCTTGTCATTCAATATAACCTTTACAATTTATCATAGTTCAACATATCAACCCAATATTCACGAATAATAGGTTCCAAGATATTGCTCATCATAACTTCCATTCGAAACATAATGAAATATTTTGCGCCAGCGAAACACAATGCCTGAATTTACATTTCAATCTGTATTTCATTATGCAATATCCTTGAGAACCGGAGATGAAAATTAGGTAAGCCAAAATCATGGGATTACGAAGAATTCTTCGAACAACATTTTTATTAGTTCTCATCAGCTCTGTGGATGAAATTTGTTATTTAATAATGGAATTGAAAAAGTTGCGAAACTTCCCAAACCCACCTCATTGTTATTTCTTCAAGAAACCAATTAATCTTGCTGGGAATACTTTTCTCTTGTTGTTTTTCCCTTTAAATACAAAAGCAACAGTCATTCAGATTTAGTATTATAATTTTTGATGTTTATTCTAGAACTAAAATATAGGTACCAACATTCACCTTGAACTTGATGGTCGGATAAAAATACCAATAACTGTAATTTACAAATCTCGCTGAGAAAGTTAACTTTCTGTCGATACCATCATCCCAGATTTATAATAGTAGAGGATATTGCTAGGTAACGAGGCGTCAGCCGAGTCAACCGCAATGTCCTAGTCGGTGTTAAATCGCTAATAATCGAGTTGCATTCAAATATTCATCGTATCATTAAAAACAGCGATGCGAAAATAAATAGAAAATGAATAATGGTATCTAACGTATTATGCTTTAGTAACTGACGTAAATTATGGTAACTAATGTATTATGAGTAACTAAGGTCTCGGTACATGTATGATGTTGATAATTATTAATATAAAGCTTTTTTGGGAAAAAACCTTTCATATATAGGGGTGGACTTCCTTGGTGGATTCATGAATTTGGTTACCTACTTCAATTGCTTCATTAATTTTCAATAATAGTGAACAACTCAACATAAAATGAATGGCGGACTTCCATCATCTTGATTCCTACCACTGTGTTCCCGCCAACTGTCACGTATCTTGTCTTCCATCATTTGACGCGTCACACTACTTCTTCTTTTTTTATTAGCCTCGACCTTCCGCAGGCAGGTTATACGCCCTGTTTCGAACAGATCTGTTACTATTTCACGAAGGTTGTTACGTTTTTATGTTTTGCTTCAAATCTATTACTATTTGCTGTTACATTCAGAATTTTATAATTCTTTGTTCTTCAAGCGAAAGACAAGGAATCGCTGATAAGACGATGAATACTGTGATTTGTGATGTCTGAATCACTATTTGATGATCATTGTTTTTCTTTCAAGCCAAGTTCATATTTGGTGCAACGAAAATGCAGAAAACACACTAAATTGAAAATATGCCATTATTATAATATCGTTTTTATTTTTTGAGAAAATAAGAAATAGTTTTTCTGAGTTGTGACTATTTTTGTATCTGTCATATACAGGGCTATTCAAATTCGAATCTATGCTTGGGGATTTGATAACGGTAAGAGATAGAGGGTTGGTTAAATGGGGGCAAAGTAGCATATTTCAGAGGTTAATTATATAGATGAAAAAAATCTGACCTAGCTTCTTCAGTTCTGGAGTTATACTGGAAAAATCGAAAATTTCGAAATTCTTCTTCTGCCTATATCTTTTTATTTTACGAAGATTTTTTTCAATATTGCCACTTTGCTCAATTTTTTGTAGCCTTTCAAATATCTGAATAAAAATTGTATACAGGGTATCGTATAAATTGGGCCACCCTCAACTTTTAATTTTCAAATAAGGACCTGTATTTTTTATTGCATATTTTTGAAAGCCAATAGTCATGTTTCATATTGACGTAGTATTTTCATTACAGAGTGTTTTGGAAATATTGAACTATTGCCAGTAAAATTTCACCATTTTTTAAAAAAATTCTGTATTACTCCAGAACTGAAGAAGCTAGGTCAGATTTTTTTCATCTATATAATTAATCTCTGAAATACGCTACTTTGCGTCCATTCAACCAACCCTCTATCTCTAACCGTTATCGAAATTTACAAGCTATTTTTTATTCATGCCTGAATATTGCTTCATTTCTGGAATTTATCCGTGAGGAGCATTCACGTCATCACGTCTGACCTTGACAAATGACAGTTGACACTCTCATCCATTACCTTTTGTTGAAATCTGTTACCTTTTTCGAACGAAATCTATTACGAAAAATTTTGGCCCAGGAACAACATTGTGTATTACACTAATAGCCCTGATTACACTACATGCACATATAATAATGTCTGAATCTTCGATAATGCGATAAATATTATTATTACTATTATTCATAAAACACGTGTCATCTATAGGTACGTCAAAGTAGACAGGTGGTAACCTACATGAGGCATGAAAAATACATATGAGGTGGCAAACAAATCCGAATTTTCCGATGAAGCGAAACTGTATTGTTTCGATTGATCAAAGGTCTTTGATTTCCGTCGAATTCGCGATGAAACATTCATGAGGGGAGAGCCCTTTGTTGCCGAAATAAAATGCCGACGATAGAGGCCATGAAAGGTGAAGCCCGAGCTGACCTGGCAGCTGATATTTTCGATACAGAAGCTAGGTTTCGAAACAAGAATGGAAACGCTCGGCTGTGGGATAAAGACCGAAGTAAATAAGTCCCCAATGGCCGAGCCGAATGGACTTCGTGCCAGACGGCTTATATTTCACTTTACTACACGCTGATCCTACGGGTGCATTTCATTCTGGAGAAAGAAAAATCCCAAGAAGAATATTCACAATGTAGTGTTGAATCCTGAATGGGCATATAACACAAGAAACTATTCCATGTTTCATGATAATATATGACGTAACAAGTGAGGAAAGGAAAGTGACATATTTTGCAAGAATGGTAGTTTAGCACTTCTCATCGAGTTTTGTACGACCATGAATATTTTGTTTTATTTCGATTAACTGTCTATTTCCATATTTTAGGTAACAATTTTCGACAATTAACCCTTCCCAGAATAGGAAGTTATCATGGCGGATTTTGACATATTTAAGGAAAAATCTTAGGGAAAAATTTGAAACTTGACAGTTGACAGTTGACAAAATAAGTGTCCCATGTCAAAATTGAATTGAAATGGAAACAAATCCAAATTCCAAAATATGGATATAGATATTTCTCAGAATCAAAAGGCACAAAGAAAGAGGACATTATTCTAGAATTTAGATTTGTTCACATTTTAATTCAATTTTGACATAAAAAACTTATTTTCTCAACTGTCAAGTGTAAAATGTTTCCCTAGATTTTTCCCTAAATCAAATGTCAAAATCCGCCATGATAACTTTCTATTCTGGGAAGGGTCAATTCCAGATGAATATTACTGGATTTTCTTCTTTTACACAAATATTTTCGTTCATACTAAAAAAAACATGCCTCCATGACTATGAAAGTTTTTCATTTGTCACCTATTCTATAGTTTGTCGCCAGTAATAACGTAACCAGGAATACTACCCGTATTCCTATTTTTGGAAATTTTTGGAAATCATTCAAGCTCTAAGGAGATTACATGCGATAATTTTGTTAGTTCCTATTAACGAAATTAATAAGTGATAGTTTTACTATGTCAAAAATGAACCGCCTTATATCCATGGTCCTATATCTATTGATAAAAGTCACTCAGAATAAAATCTGGGTTGACACGTAATATCAGATGTTATGATTGAAAAAGGATTACTGTTTTTAATGTTCCTGAAGTTTTAGTAATAAACCTTAGTTACTACCTACGCAGGATAGGACGTTCTCATCAATTTTCATCATATTGAAAGCAACACCGATTTATGAAATATTCTTACCGAATCTCCCAAGCAGCAGATTTAATTCCTGATTACTTTTTTCTAGATTTCAATCATGTTTTTGGTGGTAGAAGATTTTCCTCGTCTCCGACTCGGGATAATTTTCTATCAACAAAAACATTCGTGACCTTGAAAGAAGTTAGGGAGATTATATAATGTAATAATTATTGTGAGATAAATTATTGACTGCATTTTTTCTAGTTGGCAGCTCTGTTGGCAGTGTTCCATAGCAACCGTCAGTATTAAATTAGTATTAAAAATAGTCAAAACAGGTACTGCACGATATTCAACAATGTATGACACTGTAATACTTTGAATCCGTACAATCAACAATACTTACGCTTCTCAGAATATATAAATTTAAAATTCTCTCCTCGAAAATCACCTCCAGTTTCTTGTGAAGCATCTACTCCTATCCAGTCATACAAATCCTTTGAATATCATCATGCCTTCGAGCTGAGGATAAACTTTTTATATTATCACAGCATCGCGAAATATACGCCCATGTGATCTCAACAGAAGTTTCAGATGAGAAGGCTGCACGTTGATATTAACTTTGATGGTCCCCAAATGATGCCATCCGGGCTTTTATGAGAAAGGAGTTGCCATAAAGGTTTTATGTGTTTGTGCAAATGAGTGTCGGATTCACACTAGAGAAATTTAACGCCACACTTCGTTCATCACCCGTCGAAAATACAATACCTGATGTTCTCTAAATGAGTACCTACCTATAAATATATTTCTGTCTCAAGAAGAATACTTTTCGTATTGCATGTGTACAGGCTGGCTACTTTTTGAAGAACTCACGATACTGCGAACAAAGCTTTAATATCCTGCTTCGTTTTCGAGATACAGGGCCAATTTGAAAATATTGCATCTTGGGACTCCTGTTTCGACGCTCAATGTATTGTATTTGGGTTTGTGGACTGTACATATTGATTTTATTGATATTTATATTTGAATACTATAATATTGAATACAATGTTAAATAATAAAAGTATTCAATTATTCTTACAATTATTGAAAGTAAATAAAAACAACTCATTTTTCTTTAATAAAAAAACGAACATAAATGATGAGAAACATGATGATCTTGCAGATCCTTCTACAGTGCCAATTTTTCTCTAATTCCAACGTTCTGCCTGCCTTGAAAGACCTGCTTTCAACGAGTTTTCAAACAGCATCACTTGATTCTGTGTCAATTAGCAACACACATAATTTGGTAACAGCACGACGAAAAATGCCACCCTATTTCTTATTGTCCACAATACGGACAACTCCGTTACTCCCAGGGTAAAGTGATATTATTCTACCAAGTTGCCAAGTGGAAATTGGAGCTTGGTCATTTTTCATGAGAACTAATGACCCAATTTTCAGTAGATTATTCGAATTTTCTCTCCATTTTACACAAGTTTGTAGTTCATTTAGGTATTCTTTCTACCATCGTGCCCATATTATGTTGTATCACGTACTGTAGATGTTGGAATTTCTTGAGACGGTTCTCGGGAACATGTTTGATGTCGGGTTCTGGGAATACAGTGAATGGTCGACCAATCAAAAAATGGTAAGATCTTCAGATCAGAGGATATAGGGGTTGAGAATTGAGAATTTCCTCAATTTGTACCAAAACAGTTGAAAAATCTTCATAAGTAAATTAATTATTTCTTAAAACCCTTTTCAAATGAAATTTTACACTCTTTATAGCAGCTTTCCAAATTCCACCAAATGTAGGAGATCTAGCTGGAATGAAGTGCCATCTCATTTTTTCTTCTACAAGTTTACTTGCTATAAAATTTCTTTATCGACAAATGAAAATATTTTTTCATTTTCATTATTAGCGCCTACTGATGAATCTTTTTAAAACTGCAAGAAATGCTTCAGTGGTGAGATCCGTCTCTAGCTCTGAATGCCTTTGTGCTCATACAAGATGAGAAGGCATATAAAACCTTTGATGATTTTAGCACGAATACAGTCCACAAATACAATATCTTTAGCGTCTAACCCCCCCCCCCCCAAGTATCTCATCTTTTCACTTATATAATGAAAGTGAAAACTGTCTCTCGCCTGTACCTGTATGTTTTTCATATACCTGAATAATGGCAGCTTATTTTGAAAATCTATTCTACGTATAAAACTGTATGAGAGACAGTATTTACTTTTATTATAAATTGAAAGATAGCTGAGATACAGAAGCGAAGACCGCAAATCTATATTTTTGAAAATAAGCGAGATATCCTGTAAGGACATTGAAAATGGGACAGCCTGCACACATATACTTTTTCTGATATTATGAACTTGAGGTATGTGAGCTTTATGGGAACATATTTTCCTCACGAAGCACAATCATTGTTTTTATGTTTGGAAAGTAGCTATATTGATTTCAACTTCTTTGTTATGACTTTGCTGCGAGACATACATAATATAATGAGGGCGCTAAAAGCTTATCTAAATGTAGTTTCATGACCTTATTCTGATACATGAATTATGTGAATGCTGAGGTGAAAATACTGAGGCGGAGACTGCCAAGAAGTATATTCAGCAATATTTTATAGTTTCCTATCTTTCAACTTTATCTTTAATTCAAGAAATCCCTCATCTTTTATTCAACAAATAAATAAATCTTTGAGGAGAGAATGGTTTGTGGTTAGTGAATCAGATCGGATGCATAATTTGAAATGATGGGTATAGATTTAGCTCTGAAACATTTATTCCAAATCGAAAATATCACGAACCGTTTTGGATTGTATATGAATAATATTTTGACACTTTTCTATTTCAGAATATTTCACGTACTGGAAATTTAGAACAATAATTTGTCACGACAACTTCACATCAATCTTATGTACTTAGTAGTTATCGAGGTAGTTATAGGTAGGTATAAAGGTAAGGTATACGAGAATTCTGAAACATAATCACTCAGCATTATGTACTAGAAATATATGGAGTAACCAGATTCACTGATTCTTTTTGTAATAAATATTGTAAATTACTAGTTGAATAATTATAGTATCAGTAAATGAACACTGGTGGTTACATGAGGAATGTAATATCTGATTCCAATTCTCTATAGAATTTTAACAAAGTTATTACCTGATCCCGCACTATTTAAAATTCCTGGAATAAAAGTTTAGAAGTAATCAATCCGTTTTGGGATTCCAACCATTGTTAGCACTACAAATTGCTATTCGATGTATCATTTATCTTCTAGGTTTAATGAAAACTAATGTTCATTTACAAAAGAGGTTGAAAGGAACGAATCAGTTAAACCCTATTAAACGATCATCAAGCAGATAACTTGTTCGTCTGCCCTACACGTCTATATTTCTTCTACCAGTTGTTTTCAAGCATTCTTGATTAATGCTTCCAGTGGGAACACTCATCACGGCCACCATCCATCAACATCTGTTCACGCTGCTCGAGGATAATAAAGCGAACACTGCTACAAGAAAAATCTTTCAAAGAATTATGGGTAACGACGATCGGAAAATCATTCCAAATCGATTCTCGATAATTTCACAGATTTGTTCTAATATTGTCACGTGGAGGATGTGAAACGCATGATATAGGCTCACGAGAGTTTTATTCATTCGAAATCATGTATTCGGAGTGATTGGATAATTCATTACTAACTAACTATTAGTATAGTTCCAGTTATGTTATTCATTGTTTAACACGGAAACAAAATAATGGATGTACTGTATAGGTACTTTCTGTCAATCAGTGTGAGTGTTGAACATGCATTATTCAGTGACCTGATCAGAAAAGTTACTGAGATGGTTTGTTGAGATTTGGATCGGTTTACTCAAAGAAAAGAGCTATTGTTTTTACTAGAATAATAAGTTATATCCACGTATTCGTGAACTTTATTTTGTTCCAACCTTTGTCCTTTCACATATCTTTGTAGAAGTGATAATCATACCCAGATGTCATGATCAATCTCAAATTATCATTATCTGGTATGATCACACATTATGTACTCGAGTATGTATTTTATTCTCATGAAATATCTACATGAATAGTGGGAGATTCACCCAAATCATTTACAGAACTTGGGATATCCTAACAATGATTGACTAAAAAAAATGTTTTTTCGGAGAAATTATTTATTTATATATTTATATATCTTACCATGACCAATTAGATTGTAATATTTTCTGACTAATCCGAATACTGAAAGATTACGTAATTCTCTTGTAGAAATATGTAATATGTGGTTTTATTATTTATATGACAACTCCGCAATCAAAAATTTGATTGAAATTAAATATAGTAATGTTTGATAGAATAAGTGTATGATGACGTTCATAAAATCTTTGGAAATATATGCACGTACGCATATCTTGATGGAATTTTTATCAAACACCTTTTTTTATTATCTTTCATAAGTATCTTTCAATATCGATGATATTTGACTTCCTGATATCATTGGGCCACCCTATTAATTCAGAATTCTTCTTACAAGATATTAGCGCTATTAAAACGAATCAAAATACCCACTCCCCGAACTCATTAGTAAACCACGAAAATGAAAGAAAGACTTTCCATGTCTCATTAGTAAACTTTCAAAAAAGACAGCAAAATAGATTAACAGTCATACAGTCTGGAAAAGGAAGCAGTGCCTAATAAGCCGAAAAAAAAACTAAAATTTCTGCTAAGAATCTAACAAACCAATTTTAATGAACATTGTTGCGAAGCTTATACACGCATTATGACTTTCAGATTGAACATGTTTTGGATAATAGTTGAATGATTTCATGAATGGAATCATTTGATCAATTGCCTATGAGCCCATAATCAATAATGTATATTATTTTCAGGAACAAAATTATGGATATAAGTAGTGGGATATTGGTATAGTGTAAAAAAAGTAGCCAACCCCTGTGGACATGCAATTTTTTAATTTCATAGTAAATCAATTTGTTCTTGTCTTGTCCTTCTAGCTTTGATATTTCTATAATATTTCACGATCCACGGCGTAATCAATAAAACTATTATAACACCAAGTATGGTAGATACAGTTACCAAAATGCTTGAATCATAATAATAAGAGAGAATGGAGGCTTCTTCATAACAAACATTACCGTCCACATTTATACTATTTACATAGTTACCTTTACATACAGTTACATTATATTCGGATAAATATTGGACAATCCCAAGAAGATATGCGCAAACGAAATTATTACCATCTAAGCTCACATATTTCAAACTGCTATAAGTACTGACAAAATTTTCCAAATCTATACGACTGATTGAATTATACCCAATATTTAACCCGCCTAAATTATGCAATGAACGATCATCATACTTGAAATAGACCAGTTCATTATGCGAGATATCTAGCACCTTTAAATAAAATAAGCTGTCAAAAATCCCACTGGGAAGTTGTCTTATAGCATTTTTCGATAAATTCAGGTAACGAATACGAGACAAATCAGAAAACAGGTCAGTAGGGAGAGACCCCAAGTTATTCGATGATACATCCAGATTCATCAAATATTCCAAATCATTGAATGAATCTCGTTGTAAAATCTCAATATCATTATTGCCCAGGCTTAGATTCTCTAAATAAGCTGAATTTGTACCATTTCTCCGAGCGATAATTCTCTTAATTCCATTATGGTGCAACTTCAATTCTTTGAGAGTGTAATTTATGTCATTCAGGTCGAATACTGATAAAGAGTTGTGAGAAAGGTCCACAGTTTCAATCTTTTTCAGCCCATATGTACTGAATGGCCTCAATGTACTCAACGAGTTCGAGGATAAATTCAAGGTCAACAGTTGTTCTGCTGCTGAGAAACTATTTTCGGCGATATCACTTATGAGATTGTTGGATAGACTCAAATACTTCAACATTCCCACACTTTCGAACATTGTTGGTACTACTGTGGATATGTCATTGTTAGATAGGTACAGTGTTTCTATATTCTTCATGTCGGTGAATGCATCTGCTTGTATTTCTGTGATGCCAGCATAGCTGATGTTGACCATGGTGAAGTTACCGAATTGGCTGAAGAGGTTTCTGTAATATTTCACTACTGGTATGCTCGTGTTCTGTACTTCTAAGACTCTCTGGTAATCTTTGAATATAGTTGGTGCGGATTCAGGCTTCAAAGGAGATCCAGAGAACTCAACATTCTTACAAATATATATCAATTGTTGAACTGGTGGATCTATATATATATAAGGACATGTGACGCTAGTTATTAATTGTAAACGGATAAGCAAATACCATATACATATTATCCACCTAGAAAAAAAAATGGGATTGAGAATTTTAGTGTGGAACAACCAGATGGAATGAATTCAGTAAGTAGAAATAGGTACCTATATTAAATTTGACAGATGTGTATCGTATGATATTTTATATAAACCTATTTCTGAATAATTGAATCGAATATTTGATTTCTTTTAAATGACAACTCATCACTTATCAAATTAAGAAGGCCGTTTTTGGCATAGATCTTATTGCTTACGCTAGATCCGGCATCCTGTAGTATTTTTTGGTCTAGAGGGGTCTAAAAGAAAGTAGGTACTATGGTCCCATTTGAATGGTCAACAACTAAAACGACAAATCAATGGCTTAGTACCTACTTTCAACCCCCCCCCCCCCGGACCTACAAAACAAATAACCTGGATACCGGATCTAGCGTATAAGCAATAAGATCTATGGTGTTTGGGCATTGCGCCCAACATAATATGAATAGGATATAATGCAAAATATCCGAATTAATCAGGTAGTTTGGATGGATATATCAATAGAGATGTCAATTCTGTGTACTTACATTATTGGTTATTCGAATCATACACTGCTTATTGATAATCATATCAATACATTCTCAGCATCCGACTGATGGCAATAATGAAAACGTATTTGAACTGTATTAATCTCATTTTTGATTACAATGAAATTTGCATTTTATCAAGATAATCCATACTCATATTAAATAACTCTATTAATTTCTCTGTTTCTTCTGTGAAATTGAAAAACCGATGTTTTTGAAAGAATAACAAAAATGGCATGATGGCAATGTAACCCTATCAAACACACTGTGCATCGAAAACACCAAATCTCGGTAGTCAACTCGAAAATTTTACAGCTTCTTACAGACATGTCATACGCGCAAAAAATATTCCTGCAGAATACAATTGAATACGTAAATATTCTACATCAAGTATTCAAGGAACTACTGTCGATATTATATTATTTCTTTTCAAGACATAATCAGTGTTTGGGTAAATTTGAAAAACGGTAACAGAATAAATGATTGAAAATTTCTTCAAAAATTGTTTGCAGAAACACCATTCGCTGTGTATGTTATATTACACCCATTTGTGTTGATTATAAAATAATTATTTTGTGTGGCTTAGCATCTCGTAAAAACATTTTTCCTCATATTACATGGCTGAAATGTCCTTGACTTTGACTTCGCCTTGTAGATTCACCTCACGTACATTCAGATTTTGCACTATTCGTATTTTTCCATTTGACCTATGATACAATACTAGTATATATATGAACTATAATCACAATATTCTCATGGATACATTTGAACATAATTTTCCATGATTTACTGTAGCGACCTCTAGAAACCAAATAGTGAACTTCATTCAGTCGATGACGGTTATAATAGAGAACACTGTCCCCGATTGCAGACGTTTGCAGATGTCATCGGCTTTCCGCTCCTTATTTTTGAGATTACCAGCTATAGATGGCACTTGAAATACAGATTTCTGTATATATAATCATTTTCACTACAACTGTATAGATGTCACTACTTCACCACAATCTAGAATCTCTGTTATACAATGATAAAAATGAAAAGAGTGTCTGTATCGAAGAGTCACTGTATGTATCGAGGTCAAAATAGATAATCTCTTTACCATTCGATGTATAATGTATTTATCAACTGATCTCGTTTGCTTCTCCGGTCGAAATGACAAAAAAGAAAACTTTATGCAGGTTGGTGAATTAGGAAGAAATCTCCTCATTTTTCAATGAAGAGGAGGAATAACGAGAGTACGAGGTACTAGATGGCGTGCCAAATAGCACCCTGTGTAGAGTCACTGTCCCAACACTCCCAACGGTGATCGGTGAAGTCACTGTACACCGTACACCCATTCGATTGTCTACATGGATTGTCTCTAAAACAGTAAAACTAAAGCAATAATGTTATGATGAGTTCTTTTGAAATATTTCGAGAAATAAGGATTGAATTCTTGACTGGGTAACTTATTTCTGTTCTAGGTATCTGAGAATGGATGCATAATTGTGTTTCCATAGTATGATTAGTACGAAGGCGTAGAACTCGAAATTAGCACGAAGCAAGGTGGATATAGGATGGTGAAACAGCTAAGCACTAGAATAAACTGTAGACCTTCGCCTACTTGATTTCATACCGTAGTAATATTTCCTGAAATTAACAGAGATGGCGACATACCTTGTGTCGGTAAAACAGAAACTGTGCTTCTGTCATCTTTTTATCAGTTTCATCTGTTCTAGATGAAAAATGACTGAGAGTCAAAATATCAATAATCATTCTAGATTTATAGAAAATATAATGTTTAATGCCGTTTCAAGTCACGTCTGTCAGATGCGAACCACAGAAATACGTGAGCAACAGAAATCTTCTTCGATAATCGATCTTACCGCCATCTTCATTCAAGTCGTGGAAATATTATTACCTTCTCAAACGGTCTACAAGTTTTTCGCAGAAACAATTGAAGAGCTGTTTCACCATCCTATATCCACCTTGGCACGAAGGTACGAAGGCAGCGGTTCTCAACTGTTTGTATTTATGAGTTCGAACTCTAAATTAACAAAAGTTGCATGCCTTCGTAGATTAGTAACCAAGGGATTGCACTACTTTCGATCGTCGGTAGTCTGATTGAAATATGATTTCAACATTGGGATTTTATCGAGAACTATAGGTACTTATTTTTCGTTTACTTTTCATTGAGATCTCTTACTCGTTGGTTTTTGCCACTGAGGCTTTGTTAAGTTACCCTAGAACTTAACTATCCACTTTAAATTCTTTAGGTTCATCACTCTATGCCCTAGGGTAGGTATACCTATATCTCTCTTCATTCGCCGTCTTGGTATGAAAAAATTTTTCAGTAGTATAGCTGAAATAATATACCATCCTGACAATGTAAAGGGTTATTACCAAATGCTCAGTCGCCTCAGTAACGTACCAATCGAGTTGAGTCAGATTAAATCTTCCCTACTCCATGATTCACTGCATTTAAGCGAACAAGACCACGAATGGCTGGTCAAAGGGCCTTATGAACGTCTGCAAATCAGGCTCAATGAGGAACATATTCGCCTGGAAATAATAGGAGATGAAACACGAAATTATTTTCAGCCCACTTGCGAAGATATTTTTCAAAAAGGATTATACTTGCTGGTATGTTCACATCGTGATTATTCATCCAAAGGAGGGGGAATTTTTTTTATGTCACATTGCGTCTTTTCGTTCCGGAGTTTTTCTTGAAAATTGAAATATAACGAAGGAAATAACGTAGACAATGAATTCGTAAGTTATAAATATAAATTGGAAAATATTCTGTATACCTAAATAATATTACATTACAGGAATTAGAATGAAGGAAGTATATTAACTTCAACAATATCATAGTGCTAGTAAACTAATACCAGGTTCGCTGATATGTATGGAAAAGGTAGATTATCTCTTAAAGTAAGATAGCTAGCGAAAAATGTTAAGATACGAAAGTTCTAGGGTATTCAAGTAAACAAAGATAAGTACAAAAATCTTGAAGAAATAAAGTTAATAGAACACCCTAATATATTATTCCATATTTCAATTCACAACTTCGTCTTCTATCACCGTATCCTATGATCATTAAAATTTCAATACGCTCAGTATCAGTTAAATTTTTGCAGAAAATTATTTACACTAAATTGTGACATGTGTTGTCAAGATCATCACTGTTAGACAAAAGAACGACGCGGCGTTGTTATGGAGCTGATAACTTGCAAAGGTAACTTGATGGATTATAACTATATGAACTTAATGGACTATAACATTTTTGGATAATTTATTAGAAAGTTATTTTCGAAATTCGATATCTCCAAAACGGTTGAATTTAGGAAATGATGTGCTATATCAATTTTGTTCAGAATTTCGAGCAGAATTGAAATATGAAATAATATATAGGGTGTTCTATTAAAGAAAGAGCAACTTTATTCCTTCAAGACTTTTTGACTAATTTTTATTTAGTGTGATAGATTTTGAAAAATCCTGGAACTTTTGTATCTTAACATTTTTCGTTTCCATATATATCAGCGACCCTGTATGTATAATATATATTTTGTATGATAAATAATTCATGAGTAGGTAATAAAATAAGGTTCACCACACTCCAAACTCTAACATTTACCTACTTCAGAACTTCGTGTGGCTACACAGTATGAATCACTGACTAAATTTGCATGACGTTTATCCAACAAAACAAAGAAGATTATTAAGTGAGCTTGCCTCTAACTGATGTTTTACAACTTTCCTTAAATCTGACATAATCTCTAGAATGGAAGGCTCGCTCCTAAATCAATGGCGACATTTTCGAAGGGTGCAAAATTGAAACTGCTCACTGCGGAAAAAGCTTCGAAAGTGCTTGTTCGCGGGTGTGCAATTAGGTTCAAGACGTGTGTCATTGGAAATTATGATTATGACTGCGAAAGTTTTCATATACATTTCGCATAAGCGTTATGGGTTTTTCATAGAAATGATTCAGTACCGTAATTTCTGAGCCATTATTTCCCACGCAAAACACCTGTGATTTTATTATGTAGGTATGTGATAACAAAATTTATGAGCAATGATATATTTGAAATATTTGCGTACTTTTACAAATAAAACAGATATATCTGTTTCTTTGTATGTCAAGTCTTGGGCAAGTAATGTATCTTTTTAGGTCCCAGGACATATTACATGCATTTACCATGGTTGATTATGATTTTTGTCTAAGAAAAACATCATAAATATGCAATTTTTTCGTAGTTTTTCATTCCACCAACTAGGCTACATAAACAACGGCCATTTTGAAAACCTCGCGAACCTTGAGTGAATAAAGGTGGATTCATAGCTGCCTTATAGCAAAACGAGTCAGTGTTTTCTGTCTTCAATATATGTCAAAAATATAGATATCAGTAAAAGAAGGTGAAATTTCGAACTTTGGCATCGATTATCTCGAAAAGTAGATATATAAGTTCACGATATCATGAAATTCGTGTTATAGAGGTCAAATTACGTAAGTATATATATCAACAAAAATGTTCATCAAAATATTCATCGCATGTTAGGTGCACAATCACCATTGATTTTGATATATTTATATAACATTCAAGCATTTCATGGCTTCACGTCACGAATCTATCATCATATCTGTTGTGACTTTATTGTGAAAATGACACTTGACAACATCGCTTCACAATACCGGAACCGGATCTGCCTAGAGAAACCCTGTTGCATGAATTCAAATCCCCATGAATACAAACCTAAGCCATTGTGAACCACTAATCAGAACGTGTCAGAACTACCTATTATAGTTGCGCCTGCGTATTACGAAGGATTTCAGACAACAAAGCTAGCAATAATATTTTCAGAGGTATGATAAGGTTTTTTAATCTGTGGTATGATGGACAGAGGGTAGCGTGTCAGCTTCAATCTGAATACACCACTGGATTCTACGCAAGAATATGTATGTAAATCAATTTTCACTTCTCCTATGTGTTGAAAGATATAGCTGAGAAACAGGGGAGGTCCCAAAATGTAATATTTTCAATTTCGCCCTGTAACTCAGAAACGAAGCGGGCTATGAAAATTCTGTTCGCGGTATTGTAAGTTTCACACAAAAGTGTTCGCGAAGACCTCAAATCTCTATCTTTCAAAATAAACGAGTTATTCCGTAAGGACATCGAAAATAGGACAGCCTGTACTCGTACACAAAGGCAGAGAAGATATATTTTTGCAGTTTCCCGCACAGGTGACATTATTTCATTAAACACAATCAACAACTAGCTATTTCTAGAGAAAACAACGTATCCAGATGAGAGCCTGCGATCGTATAACGGGGGTCTCATCTCATCATCGTACAACAGCATCCACACAGCCGATCTAATCGCCATCAGAGTGACAGTGTCAGTGGTTCGTGAAAAGGGCGCCTCTTTGATAAGCGAGTCTCGCGAGAGCGAATAGAACGCACGACCGGGTTTCCATTCAATAAACAGACCAGAATGGGGTGTTGTGTGTTGTCGTTCTTGCAAAACATGTCGTATTTCAACGAAACCTATGACAGGGTAGGGTAGGTACCGCCGTTCGCCTGTAGGTATCCAGGGCAATAAGGAAGCATATACGAGAAGTGGAGTCTTCGAACACTGTCTATTTACACATTTACAGATTTGGTTATTTTCTTCGATCATATAACAGAATAGATGAACAACGCACAATCCTTGCCACAGTAGTTGTTTGTTGTTGTTTTTTCTTAAAGTTCATGAGAACAATCTGATATCAATATCAAAGTTTTCTGAAATTATGCAACTAAAGCATATATCTATTACAAAGCAGGAATGAAGCTCGAAGTCATCTCCACAACATTTATTATGAAAAGAGGGTTATGGGGGACATGTTTCGAATGCATATGCATTCATCATCAGCCCAAATATAAACAGTTGCTACAAGAAAACATATGGGGTGAAGTTAACAATCTCAACAAGAAGTATGGTACTTACTTGAAGATGAAAAATATTTTACATAACTAGATTATTAATTAAACAGGTATTTATAAAAGGGACCCTGTGCCCAAAAATTAATAATATCAGGATGGTAACATCATGAAAGTTGACCAGTTAAAAATATAACAAGGCATGGTTGTAATCTTCATTTTGCACAACAAAATGGCTATAGCGGAAACGGAAGAAGTCTGGATGACAATTCCGTGGACTACTTCCTGAGATTATATATCTATTGACTACAATGTCGACCATACGCCATAATAGACAATGTTAGCAAAGTGAAGCCGAATTTAATACATCAATCTAATTGGCAACGTTTATTGAGGGCGCATGCGCGAAATCGAGCGCGAAATTCAAATCAAAATGTCAAAAATTCGTAAATCTGATAATCATAGGAAAAATTTACTTTATACGCATTGGAACATACCCGATGATATTAGAATACATGAAGTATACTTTTAGCTTTGACAGAGAGTAATCAGAGATCTTCTAATTCAGCGAACCACTCCTTTCAGATTTGACAAAATATGAAGCAATCAAGATCAAAACAATGGTAGGCATATGAATTATCCTGATCTTTGCAATATTTAATTAGAAATTGATAGCACAGGCACTTCTCCATTGTGTCTTGATTTCTGGAATCGTGATGGAAGACAACCTGGAGGCTGTACACGACCTGGACACCGACACTGATTATATTTACGGCAGTGTTGAACTTAAATTACGAATAGTATCACCTGAACAACTATGAATCAATGAAACAAAAACAAATACGCAAAACATGCAATTGAAAAACAATAACGACAAACGATGAGGAAATTCACATCAACAAAACACAGATATAACCTGTTTGTTTGAAAAATACCGCAAAAGTGATACCGCTCCACATACGATCATTTCCAATTTGAGTAGCAGCGAGGACATAAGATAAGAGATAAACAACACTCGGTCACTATCTTGACTGTCATTTTCTACTTTCATTTTGCCGCATGCGCATAAATTCATCGTTGCCAGTGACATTCTTTTGTTTCAAATTCCAATGTCTTTTCAATTCACGCCTGTCAGATTGGAACCACAGAAATACATAAGCTACAGAAATCGTCCTTGAAATTCGATCTTACCGCCATCTTAATTCAAGTCGTGGAAAGATTACTACCTTCTCAAACGGTCTACAAGTTTTTCGCAGAAACAATTGAAGAACTGTTTCACCATCCTATATATCCACCATGTAGGTATGTATCCACCTTGCGGTGAACCAACATAAGTGGCGTTGGCGCATTCACCAAAATACCGCAATCTACAGATCGATGTATGCTATGTTGCTATCTATATAAAACACTTATATTCAAATAAGACACTGTATTATAAGACGAAAATTGAATAAATAGCTATTGGTTCGCGTATCTGACTCATATAATGAGTACCTATTGAAGGATATATATTTGGTAACCATAAAAAACTTGGTCATGGGAAGATTATTATTTCAAATTTTTTCCTTGATATTCATCCTGTAAATATTATTCCGATAGATTCAATTTTCTTGCACCAAAGACCATAACTAACCATAGAACACTTACGTTTTTTTCACTTTAAATGAACCCTTAAGTAACTACCTTATAACCTTCTTCAAAATCTGTTTAGTGATTTCCCAAATGATCTACTGTTGATTGCCTTCTGAAGACGTTTTTCGAGAGAAATAAATACACTCGATTTTTTTCAACAGCATTAGAGTATGAAATATAATGAAACAACATAAATTATAATGACAAGGTGGAAATTTTCATCTGAAAAAAAGATCAACCAATTTGTCCCCTGAAGGCTCATCTGATTCAGTTATCAAATCTATTCCTATAGATGAGAATACATCGTTTATCTACTTTATACCATCAAAACTATCCTGTAAAGCTGATAAAGATGAAACGATTGTTAGGAAACTTATTTTGTGTAGAATAAAACAATTCATCATGATGAAGAGAAGTTGAATTGAAAATGGATTATGTGTGTTGGTTTCTTCAATGATAATTGAAATGAATGGCGTTGATTTCAATGTGAACCAGTTATTGAATTTTGGTGAAAATTCTATGGATAATTCACGAGAAGAATGTAAATATCTCTTCTGGGAACTTTCACAAGAATTTCAGACTTTATTTTATATATTACATCAACTGATAGGTCATTACAGAGGATACTCACGAACTAAATATTACACTCAAATATTTAACAGCAGCAGTTAATGAATATTTTGATTAGTTGTTTCCAAGAACCAAGTAAGCTTTCATTTGAAATATAAATCCTACTACTCTGCTAATCATGGAATATCTTGAGATGATAATTTGTACTGTTCATTAAATCAGCGATAATTCAGGAATAATTAATGATATTGAAACAGATTGAGTTACTTCTGAGCTCCTCTGAACTCAACTAGCTGTAAGAATTTGATAAACGTTACAGTATAGTATCTACACTCTTTTGTCCGTTTAACTGAATCTTCTTCCTCTGCTATTTATATCAATTAGGACTCTGATGATTGCCATCTCGAGTACTTATTTTCCAGCTGTAATTGGTGTTGTCTCCAAAAAAACATCTCAGTCGAAGTTTGCTCCATGATTGAGATTCCATGTTTTCTTGTTCACGCTTCAAATCATGGATTTTATTTAATAATTAATTTCATCTGAATCGTTTCAAGTATTCATGCATATTAGTTGTTGTCACCTGAATTTGAAGTATCACGTAATGTATTTTTTTATCAAACACTGCTGGTAAGCAGTCTGATGTGGAAAAATTATCGATTAAATTGTCTAGCGTCTGTCCTGTTGTTTTTTGTTTTCTTTCATGAATGTTTTTGATGAACATTTCTCTTGATTTCGAAATAGCCTTTTTTGTTGATACTCTGAATCACAATTTTGTGATATTTTTTCTTTGCTCTTCAAACTTTTTATGACGATAACCAATTCAATCTAAAAGAGAAGATTATATTTTTGTCTGAATACTTACTTACAGAATTTCATGATTCACCCCGCCTCTTTGAATTTTGTATCAAATTAGAAGTTATCTTTATTGCCTCAGTGAAGTTGATGGTTAATTTAATAACACAGCCGCGGGAGATCATCAGAAGTGGATTCATCTTCCTAGAGCAACATCCGCAGAGCTTGATGAATTAATATATTATATAGAATTAAACAAGCCTTATCATCCGTTCACCTGATGAGGTATCGCATAATGAGCAATGAGCAAGCGACGTAGTGTCATATTATCACTGTGACGTTGTGAAGAAACAGCAGGTTCAAATCAATACCTGTGCTGCACACTTCACTAGTTGATTAGATGTTGAATTAATTTTTGAATAGGCCGAGCGGATTGTCCTATATGTGAGGTGGTAAGCTACAGATGTTATTAGGGTAAGGTCTTACAGACGAGTGAAACAACGGCGACTAATATAAATATTAAGTATTTATTTAAGACATAACTATGATCATCTACTGACATACAGAAATGTTATCAAGATATATATTTATTCCTAAAAGAACAATATTAGTATACATTGAAAAAATACAAAATAGGGTGTACAATCATACAGGTAATTATCCTATAAAGTTCAGTACACAAAGCTATTTTATCAGTTACCTTTGTAATCAGAAAAATCCTACGTCAAATTCTTCAATATTTTTAATAAATACAACCTGGGCTATTATCCGACAAACAACATACTCTGATATGAATGGTATAATTCCCTACCATGTGCCTTTTAAATTACTTTTGGGTCAATGATCTGAAATCTTGTCCTACGGGCACTTATAGACTAGTTTGACCAGCTTTGTTGCTTGCTTGGTTGTATCTGGTTCACTTTTCACTTCTTATGTAATATTTAAAATTCTAGACACTTGAAAGATAACTGATTTGAACTGAGAAAACTTTCAACTGGACAAGTTACTTTTATACAGACACTGTTGCGCTTCACTTTCAGCCTGAAGACTAACTATTGCAATGTCTTTAGACAACTTGCAAAAATGAAAAAGCATGTTTGACGTCTGTCGACAAAGAATCCGCTACTTAAATGTCCGTTAGCTTCAAAACAAACCGTGGCGACCACGGTATTGCTGAACTTAATTCTTTCGAGTCATGTTTGTGACTGCTCCTGATTGACTTTTGGTCATCATTTTCACATCAAAATCTAACCCTTTATCTTCCTCAAATCGGCAATCTGACAAAAGAACACGTGCACAATATTGTGTCACCGAGCCTCAAATTAATGGCTTTGTTTTTCTCATTGATAACAGTGACATGCCTTTAATTTCTTTTTGTCGGCGCCTTTTTGATTCATTTGTTTATGAATTCTTGGCTTTATCGTTCTAGTTGATAAAATAAGTTGACCAGTAATTTATATGTCCGGCGCCTTGAGATTCATCCGTTTATGACTTCATATAGGTCGCCTATAGGGAAAAATGACGGAGTGGGCGACATCTATAATTGATCGCATGAACTACTCGGGAGGTGAACAACAAACTAACCTCCATATGTTCATATGGGTAAAATGTGAACTTTATTTATGAATTTCAGTGATTTAAGCATTGAAAGTGTTGTATTTTGATGATATTTTGTGAAGAATTATCGTTAATAGACCACACAATCTGAAAATGCAAAATATTAGAAGAGGTGATATGGAGATAAAATCGTGAAAAATATGCTTGTTCCACAATGCTCTACATACTCAAGGCTTTGCATAAATTACCTTCAAATTCTAAAGCAGAAGATGGGCAGGATCTGGGGAAACCTAAATACTAAGGCAACTAGCCTAGAAATGGAAGATGATCTTGAAGATAGAAAAAGCCGAGGAAAAAGTTATCTCGGAATTTATGTTTGTAGCAAGCACTTATGAGATTTTTTCGGTGGTAAGTTCGATTTTTCATTATTGTTGTCACTATGCTACCACCTCTTCCCCACCTCATTTGGTTCATTTTAATCATTTTGTAATTTATTACAGGCTCAGGCAAATATCAAATAATTATATGCAGTTGGAGCAACATGGAAATGAACAAGTAGGGGAAGATTTATAAAGAAGACATGATGAAAGATCTACACTTGGATAATGATTAACATGATCATGTGATGGATCTTGGAGTTCCACTGTAAATACAAAACCAACAACAACCTATATTCTGGTGTTGTGTAAATGGAAGACTAATTTATCATCTGCTTGATTGGCAGAATTATTTGGATTTAGTAATTTAACATGTTCAAGAATGTTTTATTATTGCATTTTTTATGATTCTTCCTCAGTCTGAAGGGAATCTATTCCACATTTCTATTTCATTCACCAATGATTTAAAGATTTGAATACTGATTTGTTTTTATTGTATTACATTTCCCAAATTATTCTATTGAGAAAAACATATGGCATGCTAGAGAAAGCCATTTTTACTCTTGTTTACCCAATAAAACTATGATTTTTTCAAATAATTTATTTGAACACTATATCATTTCTTCGATTCAAATCTCCACTGTCACTTCCAGGTAGTTTTTGCACTCCACTTTGTTCTAATAGGTATATCTATTTGAATACATTACCATATAATCTAGGTTCCTGAAAATAAAAACAAACCAACACAGAAAACAAAACTGATGAGTCAAGAAAGTGGAGCTTATATGCTTCCAGTCGAAATGGCCAATAAATCTTTTCAATATTGAATTATACAACATTATCAATGAATATACTTTACAGGAACATTAAAATAAACCCATATCTCAATAGTTTCATGGTGATTTCATTTGAGAATTATGGAGGATCTCATACACAAAACTTTTTATGATTTCTTCATTGAGGCCTTCAGTTCCAATTGTGTGATTGCTGAAACACTTTCACCCCACGTAATACCCGAAATGTTCGAAATTGATATTTCGACTTTCACACAGGCATTTTAAAAAGAATTTCAGGAACTAAGAACTGGAAAACTTGGAATAAAAACCGAAATTAATACCTGGACACACCTGGACTTTGGTGGCATTTAACGAGAATCCAGTGACAATAAAACTGAAACGTCGACAACAAACCCTGAATACAACTTCAATCCAATAGTCGAGTACGAAAACTCGACTTAAATCTCTGAGATAACTGAAATTCTCTTCAATAAATACTTTGGTTTAACAAGAGATCAAATGACAGATTATTTGTTGTTCACCCTTCGATCCGACATTTTGTCATTTACAGCGCCATCTGGCGTTTCGTGATTTTTCTCTATACAGTGGTAATTCTTTTTAGGACGTGATTAGTCTATCTGTATTTGACATTTGATCTTTGATTACCTTTTACAATCATGATACATTATTTCCGTGCTCAGCACAGACCTGCCGAACTCATCTCTATCATAATTTTTTTTATCGAAAATCGATATTTTGGAACTTTTATACCAATCTGGAAGGTATTTTCTGAAGCAGGTGAACTTGGAAAAATCCAATTGTCCCAAAAAGTGTGCTCTCTCTGTATGCTCTCGGAACTACGAATCCATTTTCATAAATGGAAATTGTTTCGCAACTGGGACAACTGTCAACAGAGTGGAATGATGATTTGTGTTTGTTGAAGAGATATGTAGCCGCTCCCTGGCCATCGAGTTTCAAATCCAATTTCCCTGAATTATTTCTGTTTGAATTCAGAACCTATCATGTGTGACAGGGGATGAACATCGGATATCGAAACATTTTTTCATTGTGGGTGTGTCTGAAGATAAGCTTTTCAGTATGTGTGTTTGGCATCTCTTCATTGAATATTGTTATTGACTATGGATTTACCAATCATAAGCTTCCACTGCAGAATACAGTCAGACAGATATTAGTTTTGAGCTGAAAAGAGATGTGTACTACTATGATATACCGGGTGTAACAGGATCATGGTACACCCCCCGTATCTCCGTTAGTTTCAGAGGTGATTTATTGAAATTTGGGACATGCTATGAACATAATAAGCGACACTTTTTGACCTCCAAATGATTTTTTTTTCATTTCCGGTTTCGCCGGAAGTGATACCAACTCTCGATTTTTAAATGGATCACCCTGTATATTATTGAATTTTTGAAATATGCATAATTTTCTGGATCTATTGATACTAAATATTTTAGTTTTCCATTTAGGTGTGCCTTGATGGTTTCGATTCATTCCAATTGATCCGTCTAATGCTAGAAAAATCTAAATCCCGTCAAAAATACTAAATTGCGTTTTTTATGAGCAAATGAAGTTCATCGTAGTCGATTTTTCGGTAAAATTCATTTTTTTTAAATGGAACCATATTGGTACCGTGGTACCATTTATTAGTACTACCAATAAGGAATTTATTCATAGCTAGTATGTGCGATAAATACAATGGAAATTACAGCTGAAAGAAAATAAGAAAATAAAATTATTAAAAATTTTGACGTTTGAAATGTCACGTATGTGACATCATTGCATTCCGAAAATTTTGCATATTTCAGAAATGCAATAATAAACAGAGTGTTCCATTCAAAATTCGAGAGTTGGTATCACTTCCGGCGAAACCGGAAGTGAAAAGCAAATCATTCGTAGGTCAAAAAATGACGCTTATTATGTTTATGGCATATCCCAAATTTCAATCAATTACCTTTGAAACTAACGAAGATACGGGGGGTGTACCATGATCCCGTTACACCCGGTATGATACAGGACCGGTTCTTAATGCAAGAAATCTAACAGTAATAAGTTGTAGTTGCTGAAATATTGAATATATTGATGAATGCATTTTTAATTACAAAATCAATTCACAAAAATGAAAGAAATATATATCAAAACTATTCAGTGGCCGCTGCAACTGGAAGTTTCAAATTTTGAACTTGAAATTGAAAAATAAATGCACATGAATAATTTGGGATAATGTTTTCCTTCTCCATTTGAGAACGTTTGTGATGACCCCAGTAAACGAAATATCTACTTTTTTGGATCGTTTCAGTGTTGCGTTTCCAAAATATAAAACATATTTAGGCCAAAATACAAAAAGACACCAGAAATTGTTTAAATATGTGAAAATTACCTTTTTGTATTTTGATTCTATAATGAAATCATTATGAAACGCAAAAGCGTATCAAACTCTGTTTCGATATGATTTTTTTATTATTCCGAGATTATTCGAACTGTCAAATGAAAGTCAGAAGAGTTAGGCCCATCTTACTTCTGAACGATTTTGGATTTGGTTATACTAACAGTAAAAAAACTCCATGTTTTTATTTGTAAATTTTAATGTAGAGTTTGATTTGATTTAAATTGACCAATAAAAATAATAACAACGTTGCATTTTTCACCGCTGGTATCGCAAAAATCAAAATCGCTGAACAGTTAACTGGGCTTTACGCTTGTGCATCAGAATGCAATGTCATCATTGTTACCAATCGAAGATATTTCTGTTAGTTATCGATATTAAATCCATTTTTTTTCTTGAAATCAATTCAAAATAGAAAAAATCGCATATGACACACGTTTTATAAGACACGTTTGTTGCACTTGTTCCCTTGGAGCACTCCTCGCTTCGCTCGTCGTACTCCAAACAACGCGTGCGACAAATAGCGTCTTATCAAACTTGTATCTTAATTTACTATTTTATTAAATCTTGACATTTCTGCATCCCTATTGAATGTTTACTTTTTTTCACTGCCGAAATGATTCACAAAATAAACATGAAATATTACTTTTTGAAGGAGTCAATTATCGATTAATTATTCATCATAAAATAATTCATTATCCAATAATCATTTATTGGAAAAATAATTATTGATATAGTAAAGTTAAAACAAATACTTCCAACATATAAATTCACGAAGATGTTCCATGTTGCTGCTTATTAGAATCGTTAGATATTTCTTGAGAAGTTGATTCCATAATTTTATCAGATATTCTAATTTGTTTGGAAGAAGGTGGACAATTCAATCTCGATAGAAATCTCAATTTTGTTATTCAAACTATCTTTTATATATTTCAGGCGATGTAAATTCACATTAACAGTTGTACAAAAAATGTTGATTGTATTTCGTGTATAAAAACTCTCATGTACCATTAAAAAACACTTATTTTATGCACGAAAATAACTATTCTTTTATGTTTCTACTTTCAAAACCAGGGTTTGATTGAATTTAACCAAAATGCCATGTATTCTGAATTTTAATATGAGAAATGAAGTGAATTAAACAATTTGTTATGCAACAAATTCACAATATTTATTTAATGAGCCCAGATATGGAGATGAAAATCAAATTACATATTATTGAGCCTGAAACCATAATGAAATATAGTCCCGATTATTGCTTCCATGTATTCATTAATTTATTTGTTCAATCAAAACGAAACCTCTCACTGAATGTGTGAATTTGTATTAGATCAGATATTGCAGAATAGAAAGAATTCAGTCTAACTGAACTGTGGAGGTCAAAGTTCTGAAGCAGCGCCATATAAATGTTCAACATTAGGTCCACATATTGTTGAAACTTGGAAACAGCCCATTTATCCTTGTTAGATTCCATTGCTGACCCCACTAAATAATAATTGTGATAAATGAAATGTTTCCCTGAACTGGGTTCATTAATTAGTTTTGCCTTGGAAATAAATGAACTTTGCAACTCGCAATCACCTTCAATGAAATTGTCTTTGATTTTGTAATGAAACCTCAGTAGTGGACAGGTAACGGAAACGGCAAAATTGAATTGCATTCACGGAAATTTATGATTAAGTTGAATTAAATATGGTCATGCAAATGTTCTGATGCCCACGAATTTCAGAAACCACTATACAATCAAAATGGTGTGTGCTTGTGGATATAAAACCACGAAAGTGTTACTTTGATGTTTGATCTCCATTCAATTTTCTACAGTGCCGTTCTGGCAAAGACTCCATCATCTCCCATCATAATAATTGTGAATAATGAAATTTCCCCCCATACTAAATTCGTTAAATATGACATACAGGCAAATGAACACCAACCCCGCAGCGTCGATAAAATAGTCCTATTAATCCCGGATTCTAGTCTGGACAGGTGAATGAATGAAATAATATGGCTTTTCAGATGTCAATCAAATGAACCTGCTACTGACAGTCAATTACTAACAATGATATTCCTATAGCTGCCAGGCAAGGTGGATATAGGATGGTGAAACAGCTTCCTATCAACAAGCACTAGAATAAACTGTAGACCTTTGCCTACTTGATTTCATACCGTAGTAATATTTCCCGAAGTTATCAGAGATGGCGACATACCTTGTGTCGGTAAAACAGAAACTGTGCTTCTGTCATATTTTTATCAGTTTCATCTCTTCTAGATGAGAAATGATTGAGAAGAGTCAAAATATCAATATTCAATCCAGATTTATCGAAAATATATTGTCACGTCTGTCAGATGTGAACCACAGAAATACGTAAGCAACAGAAATCTTCTTCGATAATCGATCTTACCGCCATCTTCTTTCAAGTCGTGGAAATATTAGTACCTTCTCAAACGGTCTACAAGTTTTTCGCAGAAACAATTGAAGAGCTGTTTCACCATCCTATATCCACCTTGCTGCCAGGTGATCATATTTGCATGTAACTAGATATAAACTGCGAAAGATATTTTTACGTGTTGGTTAATTGGTAGGTAAATTGAGAAAATAAGGAAGACAGGAAGATAGTATGATAGACAGCTGAGAAAAAAAATTATTCTTGAGTTAGGTATACTATACATTGGCCGCCAATTAGATCTTCATAACTCCGATGTAATTCTCTCCTTATTAGTTACCTATAGATCTCTACGAGTATTCATTTCAATAGATGATGGTTTCCCTATAAGAAGATTCCTTTGTAGAGCTGATATGTTTGGCCTTAGCCCAAATAGGTTTTCATTATTGGAACCGACAATACCTCCATGTTAAATACGCTTCTCAAGTGCAGCATTTATGATGAAACTGTCATACCCATGATTGTATATTTGATGAAAGTTCAAGATTTCATCTCCAATATCATAATTCATTATCGAACCGACTATACCTGAACTTCAAAGGAATATCACGTGAAAGCCAAGTTGAAATATTTTCCCATCAAAGAGAAACACACAGCTAAAATCAATTCTACAAAGCTCTTTCCCGTCCCAGTAGGTAGTCATAAATCAAAGGGCACATAAGAGGAAAGACGTTATGACTTTGCTAAATCATTTCATGAAAGTTACCTATTTCGAATAGAGTATTATAGAAGAGTAGAAAATACTGCTATATACTGGGTGCTCTAACCACTGTGGATACAAAATTATCTAACAAGACATTCATCTTTCTCAAAACCCTATACAGTAATAAATTTGTGTTGAAGTAGTTATGGTTTAATCAAAGTTCTCTTATTGTGTTTTATGTATTGTCCCTACCTGGACGGAACCTATATATAAACCGCGTGTCCGCGTGTCCCCTATAACTATATAATCAATTATTTTTATTATTATTATCATTATTATTCTGCCGACCAGCGGCGATACACTTGAGTGAATGTTTGTCCGCTCTATATCGATTTATATGTCACCCGCGTCTGAACACTCTCTGTATTATGTCACCCAGGTAACGTTGACCTAATTAATAATCGCGGCTAAGTGGATTACCTATAGGTGTTTATTCCAGTACAGTGAGCTCACGAACAGGCTAGCAGATTTGAATGCTCATCCCGAATGAATTATCCTATAGGGTGGTGATAGAAAGTTCGCAATACAACAGTTGTAATGACCGTTCAGATGGAGCAGACCCAAGAAGAAAGTGATTGAATAACTACCTAATAGAGTAAGTAGATTTTCTTGAAGACAAAGTGTGGGGCCTCGAGTACTGTTCATATATGTACCGGGTGAACAACTAAAGCTCAATTTATAAACTCCGCTGCCGTAGCTACAGTTGACGCTGCCGTTCCGAAATGTATTGAGAAGATATTCGACGGCACCTGCGTCAGCTGCGGAGTGCATGAAGAGATGTTTATTTTTAGCATATTATATCTACGAACAGTAACGGTAGCGTCAACTGTAGCTACGGCAGCGGAGTTTATAAATTGAGCTCAAGAACGGCTGTCGGCCATATCTAAGCAACGAATAATGATACAACTTTGAAAAAACAAATCTCCAGAAAAGTGACACTAAAAAATAGCTGGAAAATATTTTTAGGTTCCTAAAATAACCGCTAGGTGGCGTAACGGCTATGAGTGAAGAGGAGATTGAAAATTTTTCCGTATTTAGTATCAGCAAGGTGTACTGAGAATATATACAGTTTGAACATTGATAAATTCCAAGTTTTTTTTTTGTTCCACACTTTTTGTCTCATCTCGAAAAATAAAGTGGTGGGGAAACGTCAAATCATGTTTTTTCTAAACGTATCTTTCTCTGAATTCAACAATCTTGGGCTCGTTGTTCTATCGAATTTGATTTGGATTGGTTTCATATTCATATCACCGTAGCCGCTAGAGGGCGTGATCTAGAGTATCAATGGATATTATGCATATACATATATGGTATATATGGTATGCATATTATTACACGATAAAATAGTGAAACTAAATCTCAACAGACCAACAAAAACCGCAACATAATAGCTTTTTCGTACTTCCGGGCCTAAAGTGACAACTTCACTCCCACATTTAATGCCTCCGGGATTAAATATTGACGAAACTCCCGGAACGATTAAATCACAAACAAACGAATTTAAGGGATATTTTATTGAAAAATATAATTAATTAGAATGGTAATTAACGTTAATATTCAAATTAATATTGTGCAAGTTCGTCATATTGACCAGTCTCAGAGAGTTGAGGCACAAACCGCTTTTGATTTATCATCGAAGTAGACTAACAGCGCATTTTCAGTAGGTTGTCTCACATTTTTTAAGCGGCACCACTTTTTAAAAGCATCGTACTGCTGCTCGTATAGTTTTCTAGATTTCGGTGGTAACAATTCTTCACCTACTTCGGCTGCTCTTTTATCAATATCAGATACACCTTCTTCACTCATGATACCAATAATTATCAATAACAATGTTTCTTTACAATGACACTAGTAATGACAATGTTTCTAAATTATAACTGTCACAACGCAATGTTACTATGGTAACTTATTTTAAAGACAGTTTATTAAATGAGTTGAAGAGAGAAAAAACTGATTGAAATTATTGAAATAATTAATAAAATCATACCGGAAGTACGAAAAGTATCGTATATACCTTGCGACTGAAGTACATTTAATCCTTCAGGTAAATTATGGCCCTCCCTGCGGTCGGGCCATAAACTTTACCTTCAGGATTAAATGTACTACTTCAGTCCCGCGGTATATAATGTACTATTCGCTAACGGATCAAAGTTGTATTATTATTCGTTGCTGAGATATGGCCGATAGCCGTTTTCAGTTTTTCACCCTGTACATTAAAAACCGGCATACCAGGTCCCCTATTCTTGAATTCTAGGGAGTAGGAAATCCGATAGAGAAGGAAATATATCATTCATCTGTCAAGAAGTGAGATAGTTGTATTGTTTTCTATATACTCCCTAGAATTCAAGAATAATGGAGGGTGTCATTTTTTTTTAAATTTAGGATTTTTTTATGTCGAAACTATTCATTATTATTAAAAACGGTTCTCATGACCCAATCTCAACTTTTTATTCGCTATCTACTGATATTTAATCAAATTACATACAAGGTGGTTCATAATCCAGAAATCTGAACCACCCTGTATTAGTTGCCATATTAATTTTCAGTTGATAGTAAACAAACATCCTGTATATTTCAGAATAATTTCGCAATGAAGCCTTCATCAAGATACAAACTACCCAAGTGAAAAAAGCTTGAAATGTTTTGCCGTTTCACTATAAATTTTATAGACTTTATTGCTTACGCTAGATCCGGTATCCAGGTTATTTGTTTTGTAGGTCCTGGGGGGTTGAAAGTACTAACCCATTGATTGGTCGTTTTAGTTGTTGACCATACAAATGTGTTGTCCCATCACGTGACCATAGTACCTACTTTCTTGCAGACCCCACTAGACCAAAAAATTACTACAGGATGCCGGATCTAGCGTAAGCAATAAGATCTATGATAAATTTCCGTTGCGCTTGTCTTGAGCCACCCTGTTCTTAGGGAATAAACCTGAGGACTTGAATTAATAATTGTATAGTCCCTAAAATGGTCATTCAGGTGATATGATCGGTAGGGTAATATAATGGATTTTCAGAGATGTTCTACATTTGGAAATCAGTATCTCGAACCATTATGAATACTGGCATTAGGAATTTAGATTATATGACGGCACTAACCTGTGGAAAACAAATTCGGAATACTAGCAGAAATTCTGATAGGAATCAAGAATCTCGAAATAGTAGACGCAGAAGACGAATCCTCTATCCACATTCTCATTCTGATGTATCTACATTGAAGCCATTCGATATTCTGTATTTCCTGCAACAATAGGACTGAAGGAATTGCTGTGATGTATAAAGACCTATACTGAACGGCTCAATAGGGATCTAAATTCAAAACCGAAATATGGAGCAAACAATTCCTAGATATTCGATTGGAACACGTGCGCATGGTGGGTAGTCTCTCTTGACTTGAGATATTCGATTATTCAGTTGGATTCAGTGTTGTTCCAGGATCGTTTTTTTTTTCGTGCGTTATTTGTCAGTTGAAAAGTGCACTTCAGACAATAGTGCACATTTTTTGTAATAGATTTATAGTACTATTTCATGAACTTTCAACGCATGCGCAGGGAAATTTACAGTGATGGCAGACTGCTTGAGGAAGGATATTATTATTTTATTAATTTATTTTGTCTCATAGAAATAGGTATGATTTATGATTATGATTTGCTAAAAATGTATACTGATTCACTGAACATGTACTTCAATAATCATGCAACAAAAAGCAAACTCAAATAGAACTCAACAAGAAACTGGATTTACACAAGCATATCGAGAGCATATTAAAACAAATATCAATCTTTTTCAGAATTTATGATGGTTTGTAAAAAAATTCGGGTAAAATTTCACATTTTATTACTATCTTATATAAACAAGATCAATGTAGAATTTGGTTGGTAGAATCCTTGGACTCTTGAAGGATAGAGATAAAAAAATCTTACATGAGCTGAAATTCACAACAAAACTGTCAAGTGTCAATGGTCATTGACATCAAGCTGACATCCGACAATCGAAATTATTTGAATTTCTTCTACTTCTCAGTTCTCATCAATGACATTCAACCAATATTATTAATAGATCATTGCATTCAACAGATTTCAAGCAATATTTGGTAACCATTGTAGCAAATTTCAATGAAAAGGTGCACTTCTTGAAGGAAATAAGAAAAGCGGTGCCGCAGTGCGCACTTAGTTGAAAAAGGGCGTCAAAGTGCACAATTGTGCAGCCGGAACAACACTGGTTGGATTGAAGTTTCTGATTATTATAGTTATAGCAACCTGAACAGGTTGTTAAATGTAGTGAACTGTAACGGCGCGTTCACATGCTGGCTTTTTGCTTTTTGGCTTATGGCTTATTATAAAATGCTAGGTTTTATTTTAAGAACAACATATCCTTTCAGAGATTATAATACATTGCGTACTCTTTTTATGTCATACGTAAATAGTCTGCTAAGCTTTGCCTCAACCATTTGGAACCCCCACTATATAATATACATAAAACAAATTGAAAGCATCCAGAACAAATTCATTAATTATATCAACAAAAAATATTTCGGAAACATGCCACAAAATCACTTCGTAATCCGACAACTCAATTTGATTAGTCTTGCTGACAGAAGAGCAATCGCTGATATCAAATTTTCTTTTAAAATTGTAAATGGTATAATTAACTCCTCATCAATAAATAACTTGATTCAATACAATGTTCCACAATATTCCACACGCCAATATAATTTGTTTCATACATCCATACCAAACACAAACTACTATTTGAACTCCCCTCTACATCGATGCATGAAAAGTTATAACTCCATCTCAAATACAATGGACATTGATATTTTTTCTGACTCTTTAACTACCTTTGTTAATAAACTTAAGAAACACTTTGTTCCGTCCTCTAATTGATAATATGACATATTATATTTATATAGGTACATATTTTTTTGTTTTCAACTGTATAATTTATAACCATAACATATCTAGTATATATGTGAATACTGTTTCTGGGTTCGTCCTGTTTGTATTCCTGATTGTGAAAAAAAAAATAAAAAATGGCGTATTGTGATTCCATTGGCCGATCTTTGTGAGCTGACTTTTGCCTAAAAGAAGCTCCGATTGTCAGGATCTTCACTTTTTAGCTCAGAACCACCGCCATTATTATAAATTATTTTGTAGCAATATTTTATTCAATCTTTCTGCGATAGGCGAATGCTGTCATGTGAATGCGCCGTAAAAATGTTTCACATACAGAAGTAGGGCAATTCAGGAAGACCTATAGGAATTCATGAGTTGCCATTCTGCCATAAAGATTCACTGAAATCATAGAATTAATGTTACATTTATCGACAAATATGCGGAACCTTTATAATCAAAAATGATCCAATTAAATTTCCACCGTTCGTTCGAGCGATGTAGCTTTCAGGATCATATTACATTTTTGTTCATCGAATTGAGTCATAGGCGAGCGTAACGAATATTCATGTGACAATAAAAATTGGTGGAAACGGTGAATAACCTCGGAAGGGTTTTTCGATTTCAACGTGAATGAGTGTTAGCTGGGAAACTTGACGTTTTCAATGCTGGTTGAAGTAACATTGAATACGCGCGGGCCGAATCTTATAGAAATATCATATAATCAGATATCAAGCAAGCATACACATAAAGTAGAAAATACTCCATAATACGATTGGAAAGTTATATTTAAGTGATAGCCGAAATGTATAACTCAACCTATTGAATTTTTCAATATGTAAATCAATTAGTTTTTCGTATGTCCTGGATTTGGATCCAGGCTTCCCTAACTTCACTTATGAAATAACGAAATATTAAAAAATAACAAGACAAAACTACATATGGTGAGTTTATTATTTTATTCCTGACAGTGACATTATAAGCTTATATCGTCATAGTTACGATATCTATAATGAGGGTCATAACTCCCTTGGGATATTAAGGTTCAAAAACTCCCTCTTACCTTTTACAGGTGAAAATGATACAAGAAATGCTTATAAACGTTTATATGTAATGAAAACTAAGACATATTTTCCTTATTCACGTCATTACAAATAATAAATGTACAATATAATTATTTACCAGTTCTTGAAAATATGCCAGAAAGACAGTTTCGTTGGCATCTTTTGACATAACATTTCTCTGTGTCAGCCACTTCAGATATAAGTTGTATTCTTTTTGATATAGGGCTTCACTTTTCGATGGAAGTAATGATTGTCTTGCTTTTTCCGCTTTTTTTATAATATCCTCCATTATATCAGAAAAAGATCGTCGATTTGTGGTAAAAAATAAACACGTTTTTAACGGAAAAACATTGATTGATAAAGAAAGTTTGCTTATAAACATGTAACATAGCGACAACCTAGCAACAACCAACAATGCTACAATCAACGCTACCTAATTCAAATATACCAGAAAGGTTATGAATTCAAACATTTATTGCGTTCTAAATATGGACATATTGTTATGAAAATCGGTCAAAAATAAAATTATCTATGTACCACGGGAATTATAGAGCCTTAATAACCTCTGGCAATTGCTGTCCCTCGGGCCAGAGGCCCTCGGGACGCAAACTTTGCCATCGGTAATTAAGGCCCTCATAATTCCCTTAATACATAAATAACTATTATTAAGTTTCCTATATACCTATTCATCAGGCTGATCCGATCTGACGAAATGAAAATGATTCTGACTCAATCAGAATATTCATCACACATCCATTCGTAATAACTTTGTTCTCAAAGAACGCGAAATGAATGCGTGTGTGTTTTGGCCATCAGTGTAGTGGCATATTTCAAATTCCAGGAATTGAAGTACCTAGTATAATAATTATCATTTTCCAATACAAACTGAGCTCAATACGCCGAATTTCATTTGATCATAAATTTATCGAAACCACGAAACTAATAGCAATTATACGGACATTGTATGTATATATTAGTTCAGTTGCTTCACTAATTACTCAAGGGTAATCAGAGGAAATGTAAAATAGGAATCTACATACAGAGTTATAGTTGCGAGAAGATCCATGTAGGTATATCGTGTGGGTGATACAAAAAAACGATTAAATATAATTTTATTATCATCAACAGCAGATGAAAATCGTTACTTCAATCTTCATTCAATTGATATCAACTGAAGTCACCAAGGGTGATGAGGTATTTTGGTATTCTTTCTCGAATTAGTTCTTTTAGTATCTATACCTACTCATGAATACTCAAACATTTTTTTTATCGAACGGCGGGATTGTGGAACTCAGTTCCTATAGAGAGGTTTTTCCTGATACATATAACCTAACCTCGAAACTTTCAAGAAAAATTCCAATACCTTTCCCAATATCTTTCTGCTGTTGCAAACATTATAGGTTTTCCTGTCATGCAGTCAAAAGATAAAATAATCATCAGGCTTCATCAGAAGTTTTAGCTTCGCAATTTACTCTCTGGAAGATGTCATCTTTATTGATTCCAGCGAGAAGTGTACGATCTAACCTCGCTATAACTAGTTCTGATTCGAAAAAAAATTATTTGACCTTGATATCTCAAAAACTGCCATAGTGAAAAATATATCATAATCAATGATAATATGTGAAAAATTTGGTAAACAGACTGGAAAAACTGTATTAAATATGATGCTTGATGATAAACATCTACAACCAAGTTATATTAAAAAATATATCCACAATTGATACATTCATGCGGGTGGAGTTAAAAGTGAGTGCTGAATAGTGAATGTCCCTAGCCCCTGGACCTTTGATTTCAGTATAGAGCTTTTCAAATCACGTACATATCGGTTGCTGCAATAAAATAGAGAGAATTCTCTAGGGTACCTACCATCTATGCCAACTGTGATTCGGCTAAAAGCGGTTATAGCCAACACTTCTCACCCTTTTGAAAAATATATTACCATGAATGTATTGATTTACGAGGCAAGATGAATTGAACTAAGTGAATCATCAACAATGATTCAATATATGGAGATTTTGAACTGAATGCCATCATCGATTGACAGCAATCCTCTAATAATCATAATAGATTTTATATCGACTGTTTCTGCAGAATATCCTGTGAATACTTAATTACTTTTAGCAGTTAGTAAACTATATTATATTATTAACCATGTACTTTTTTACTGCAAAAACAAATGTGGGGTTATTTCTAGAGTATGTAAAATACATTGACATCTCAACGAAGAAAATAGAATGAATGAAATGGTTCAAATTCATATCATAGAACACGTCATTCAAACTTCTATATAATTCTGAATTAGATATTTTATCATCCGATTAAATAACTATTAATTCCACAAATCGAGTTTCAAACTCAAAGTGCTTTCTCCTGTAAAGAATTAAATATTAATCACCAATGCAACGGATTAAATGAAAATTCACATTTTCATTTAATCTATTTCAGGATTTTCAACAGAATACAATGAAATGAACTGAATAGAAAGTTTCTGAAAACAGTGGAAAATGGAAGGTTATAATTCATAATGGAATTTTGCTACGAGCTTGTTCTAGTTTTGCACCTGTTTCAGAATTTTGATGTTACGCAAGGACGATATTTCATGTAGTCGAATTGTATGGATTCAAAAGATTATTGGAAATATATATACAGGGTGATCCGAAGCTATGGTGCCAGATAGAAACGGAAATAAATAATTGAATATATTTTATTTAGATGTTATTTTATAAAATGAGAATCGTTGTTGAAGATATTGAATAAAAAATGAAAAGTCTTGTCAATAAAAGTCAAGAAAAGATTTCCTGTTTTTATTAAAAAAATATTATTTCTGGAGTGGAATTCATACTTACTACAACTCAAAAGATTATACTCTCGGAAAATATAAAGGATTTTCCTATTTTCATTTAGAGAAAATAATAATACATCAATATGTGTATAGAGTTGCCTATGACACCGATATTAGTTTCGATACTATATACAGTTGATTGATTTCAGTGAATTTTCAATTATGGTTGATAGAAATAATAATAATTGTTTTACGATGTGAATTTTAAATTCGTTTGACTCCCATTTAATTCATAGATGAAATCAATGTGACTACAAAGCGAATCCTATGAACATCAAACGATATCTGATACAGACGCATTAATTACATGAATATACTAATTATCTTTAGTTGATGTATGCGAGGAGCCTACAGATTATATCCAAAATGCTCATCAATCTATATATATTTACTTACATAACTCTTGTTTTGTTAAGCAAATGAACAAATGAAACTTCATCTAACAGTGGTATTGAGAGAATAAAGGCATTGTCCTAAAAAATAGCACATAATTTTTCAATCGTGTTATTATCTTATAACGTATTTTTTTACATTATACGGTGACCTATTATATGCCTAAGAAATAATTTATGATTCCTCACAGATATGCCTCTGAGAATATGAATCTTGAAATATGACCTCAACTTTGAGTTCATTTCACAATTTTTCGAAAATTAATCAGAAATATTTTGTAAGTGTAATTGTATTTTTCCATCCACATTTTACTGTGTTAATTATTGGGATGGTATTCATTTATAATCCATCATAACACTGAGTAACGTAGTTTCCCATGGATATTTATTAAACTAATTGTCATTTATCAATTTAGCAACTTTCTAGGCAATAATTTCTAACTGGTCTTCTTCGCATAAACATGCATATTCACAGAGGTCCCATAATTTACATAAATTCAACGAATTACCGTTTCAGTTTCTGTTGGGATATATGTATCGTTGGCTCAGAGGTAATATGAGCGAAATTGAATAGAGGTAGTGTATAGAAAACAAGTATGTTTTGTGCTGCAATGCAGCGAGCGTTGTTACAATTCTACCATTTTTTGGATTAATTTCGTTGTTCACACAGTAAGTACCAAAGATGTTGAATGGTGAAGGTTCGAAATTTCTTTGAAGAAATGATAATCCATTACTCACTAGTGAGTTATGGATCATAACTCACGTTCATATTTGAAGTAGTATTCTATTTATTTATTACCATTACAAGCAGAATTCACATTGATATTGAAATTGAAGGAAATCGCTAACGGTTTATTAGAATTTGAAGTCATTGTGAAATTCGTTGGTTCATTGGAACCAGACGCTACCCTATATCGGTACAGCTGTTGATAGTGCTAGGGTGTAGAGTGCTGGTTTCTCCAATTTCAAAAACATTGCAATTCTTGAAGGTATCTTCGACGACGTATCTATTCCCACACACTGGCTGGTACACCCCCCATTTTTGGAAAAAACAAAAAAGCGGCTAGAACTAGTATTCTTTGGTCTCAAATACATGTATTCTTTACACAACTTGATCGGGTTGACTGGAAATCATTTTTCAAGTATGGTGAAACATTCTCGATTAGCGGTTTTAGTGTCTGGCAAAAATAAGTGAAAATATTTCCCTTTGTCTTGAATATTTTCTATTTTCAAATTGACCAATTCATCGCATCTACAAGCACCGCTAATCCCCATTATCAAAGCCACTTTCATCAAACTCGTCGTCAGGAGCTTATTTCAAAAACTTCTTTATTTCAGGTCTTGGACTTCTTTTGGTAATTCGCATTTCAAAAAGCTCGTTTGTTTGCAACATTTTGAAACGTCGATAGCGCAAAATCTGCATCGCTGCTTTTTCCGCTTGCGTAAGGATATCCTCAGGAATGTGATTTTCATCGTTTTCCTCCATCTTCTATACGTTTTTCTTAAAAAAGAGATTTCCTTTTATGCAACGGAAACTGGCAATTGCCTAAATTTATTAAAACATTTTCTAACAATGTATTATGCCCGTGGCAACCAAACAATAATCCAATTTTGACCAAAAAAAGGTGGATATAGGATGGTGAAACAGCTCTTCAATTGTTTCTGCGAAAAACTTGTAGACCGTTTGAGAAGGTACTAATATTTCCATGACTTGAATGAAGATGGCGGTGAGATCGATTATCGAAGAAGATTTCTGTTGCTCATGTATTTCTGTGGTTCGCATCTGACAGACATGAGTTGAAATGACATCAAAACACAATATTTTCAGTGAATCTGGAATAATTACCGATATTTTGACTCTTCTCAGTCATTTTTCATCTAAAATAGATGAAACTGAAAAAAAGGTGACAGATGCACAGATTCTGTTTTACCGACACAAGGTATGTCGCCATCTCTGATAACTTCCGGAAATATTACTACGGTATGAAATCAAGTAGGCAAAGGTCTACAGTTTATTCTAGTGCTTGTTAATAGGAAGCTGTTCCACCATCCTATATCCACCTTGGACCAAAATGTAAAAAAGTCACTGTCAAGTCATTTTGACATTTATAGGGTACTGAGACGCCTGAGACCCAAGCAGATTTCTTCCACTCGTTGGATAAAACATGGTATATATATCTATAACTATTACTCTTGTTGATAGTAAGTTCCTAATCGATTGACGTATTTTATGGAATCCCCTAGAAGTATTCATTATTGAATAGCCAATAATCCAATTAGATCTGTAGTTATCATTCAAGTGCGAATACCAATGTACACTATGCATGACCGGCCAACACGTCATATCTGAATATTTCATGAGCCGAGCAGGCTAGAATGGACCGCACAACGTAGCAGTCATACCTATTTATTTAATTATTCATCACCCCATTTTTGCAGGTCATTATAAACGTTCGTATCTCGATGCGGTGACATTTTATCCAGTTATTTTAGCTTCATCTCAGGGCCCGCTGAATTTGTCATTATTTCAATAGGTATTGTATATAAACGTGAAAATGGTGAAAGTTTGGAAGAAAAGTATTATTCTTAATATTCACTTATGCTCTATTTTTAAATTTCAAACTGTCGAAACCATCAAGAGAATAATTTTATCAAGAGAACCGTCTTTGTTGTAAAAGAGGTAACCAATCTGAATTTGATACTCGAACCCATTCAATTCCATTGTGGTAGAGGTTTTAGATGTTCAGCATTCACTGAAAAAAGCTCTATACGCATATCTAATTATATTCATTATGATTATAATATCAAATCGATTGGGCTGTTTAAAGAATAACTAACGAAACTCCCACTATGATGGAATGTGTGAAGCATCACAAGAGATCGACTACAAGACAAATGGACTAGTAAAAAAATGTATTAACTTTGATGAAGAATGTAAAAAACGTAAGGTCGGGGTAGGTGTTTTCCATATCAATATTCAGTGTTTATCAAATAAAGTGGAAGAGCTCGCCTTGTTTCTTGACAAGCATCAGTTTGATATAGTTTGTATTTCTGAACATTGGATGAACGAGGCCAACCTCAAATTGATTAACTTACCTGGTTACTATCTAGCTAGTAATTTCAGTAGATCTCTCCTTGTACATGGAGGAGTGGCTATTTTTTCAAAACAGAACATTTCTTCTACACCGTTGTTGACAAAAGAATACTGTGAGGAAGTGGAAATCGAAATCTGTGGCATTGAAATTTCTAACCTCCTTATATTAGCACTATATCGTTCTTGTTTGGGCGATTTTGAAAACTTCCTTGAAAAGCTTGAAAGAATCTTGATAAAATATTCAGCCAAAAATAAAAATAAAGATATTATAATATTAGGTGATTTCAATGTTAACTTTTTACTTCAGTCATCAAATATGAAGGCACTGAACAGTATTTTGAATTCTTTCGGAATGAATCCGACAATTTCAGAATTCACGAGAATAAATGGATGTTCAGCCACTTGTATAGATAATATAATAACGAATTGTAGCACAGAAAAATTTAATACTGGTATAGTAGATCCTTGTTTATCTGACCATAATGGTCAGTTCATAAATTTTTTTCAGGATGTTAATAACACCAAGGAGTACATCTTCAAACAAAAATTCAACTACTCTGGATTCCGAAAACTGAAGTCACTTCTTCTTGACCTTGATTGGTCCATTTTTGAAAAATATCATGACCTGAACTTTTTGGCCGAGCTCATGTCGAATATTCTCAGCTATCACATGGGTAATATTTTTCCATTGCAAAAAGTCATCAATGCAAATTATAAACAACCTATAAAATGGTTCAATGAAGAATTAAAAGTTATGAGAGACACTTTGTCGACTATCAAGCTAATATACGACGTGAATAAGGACTTGGAGACGTACAACATATTCAAGAATTATCGTAAAGTTTACAAAAAATCAGTTATAGAACAGAAAAAAATTTCTTGTGAAAATTTTCTCATCAGCTCATCGAATAAATGTAGAGACAGCTGGAGACTCGTGAACTTTGAGCGCAATGAGAAAAAAACATCCAAATTAGACATACAGATATCGCAAGATGATTTCAATGAATATTTTTGTAATATTGCGAGGAATTTAATATCCTCATTGCCTCACATGGATCACGACCCCTCTGATTTTTTGAAAAACTTAAATTCACCAACATATTCTTTCTTTTTATCGCCAGTGACCCCTCAGGAAGTGAAAGAAACCATTCTATCCTTGAAAAATTCTTACTGCCAAGACATTTTCGGTTTGAACTCTTATATTCTCAAAGAGTTGGTTGATATATTAGCTCATCCGTTTTCATTACTTATAAATGAATGTTTTTCGAAGGGAATTTTTCCCGATTCTTTCAAAATTGCCATTGTTTTACCGTTATTGAAAAAAGGGGACCCATTGAACATTGAGAATTTCAGACCGATTTCCATCATACCCGTCCTAGCTAAAGTTCCTGAAATCTTAGTGAAAGATAGACTGTCTCGATATTTAGAAACAAATTTACTGCTGTGTGCAGGGCAATTTGGTTTTAGAAAACATAAATCTACAATCAAAGCTATTTTGCGTGTCATTAGTGAGATTGTGGAAAGCCTTGAGGAGGGCAAACATTCAATCATTACTCTGTGCGATTTGACGAAGGCCTTTGACTGTGTCTCTCATGATATTTTATTGAACAAACTGGAACTGTATGGTGTAAGAGGTATACCCCTTGCTTTTTTCCAGTCTTATCTGAGTGATAGATCACAGTGTGTTGTTGTAAATGGAAGGCAATCACCTATTGCTAAACTTACACATGGTGTCCCACAAGGATCAATTTTAGGACCTCTGCTGTTCATTATTTACATCAACGACTTGCACCATCATATGCTTCCGATAAATACTGTACTATTTGCTGATGACACCACTTTGATAAATTGTGATAGGAATCTGCATACTCTAACTGAATCTGCGAATTTGTCTTTGGAAAACGCCAGTAAGTGGTTCAATTCTAATAACCTTAAATTGAACAGTGATAAAAATCAAGAGTTGTTGATTTCATCTCACCCGAACATCTCGATTGGCAACACTGTTACATTACTGGGTATAGTGATTGATGATAAGCTGAATTGGGCAGCTCACATCGAACAGCTAGGTCGCAAATTATCCAGCACTACTTTTCTGATTCGTAGAATGAAACAATTTGTGAATTCTGATGTTCTAAAATCAACTTATTTCAGTTTATTCCATAGTCATATAATTTATGGCATACTTCTATGGGGCAGCTCCCATTATTCTCAAAAAATATTTGTTCAGCAAAAAAAAGTTATCAGAATCATGAGTGGGGCAAAGTATAGGGACCATTGTAGACCACTTTTTCGCAATCTCCAAATCATGCCAGTTCCTACAATTTTTCTTTATTTGACTCTTTTAGAAATTCATAATAACATAAAAGACTATGAGGCTGAAAACGTGGGTCACCAATATCCCACTAGATCACGAGATTTGCTGAGAAAACCAATGCATAGACTAGTGAAGTCAGAAAGGAATTCTTTGAATATTGGGGTATATAATAAACTACCTAAGGATGTTAGACATTTGAATGCTCACGATTTCAAAACTAAAATTAAACGCTTTCTTTTGAATTCTTGTTTTTATTCAATGGAAGAATATCTCAATTTTGATTTTCCAGGTACTATTTGAAGAAATAGACGCTCTTCCTTTTCAATTTTAAACTATGTGATTGTACTTTTATATTTTATTTATTTATAAATCTCATGACCGTTTAAATTTTATTAAATTGTGTGTGATGTTCTTTTATAGTTTTATCTTCATTTATTTGTATATATTGAACGAAATGTATTATTTATATTTACATAATACTTTTGTAGTTTTCTGAGTTTGGATATCATCCAAATGCAACATGACATGCTATAAATGTACATTGGTATGTAAAATAGTGAATAAACCATCTATCTATCTATCTATCTATCTATCTAAACCATCTATCTATCTATCACTCCCATTTCCAAAATATTTCAATGGCCACTATAATAGAAACGAACATTGGCATATCTAAGGCTATTTTCCAGGGAGGGCCGGGCCCCTCAGATGATGAAATGGCCGATGAAGTAGAGTAGAAAAAAACTAGCTCTTATTTTGAATTGTATTTCTTCACTCAAAAAGCAGAATATCTTTCATTATTTCAATTCAGAAACTCTCCAAATTCATCAACCGTGATGAAATTTATGCATATGGCATTCGAATACATTTCCTTTAATATTGGGGATGTTTTCTTGAACATTTTATTTGGAATTAATAAATATAGTCATCACTCAAAGACAGTGAGGCAATAACAAATATTTGTACTGATTCGTGGAAAATTCCGGCACCGAATCTACGTTGTGGTACACGGGTATACAGGGTGTCCCTTCGGGAACTGCATCGATTAATACATAAAATACATAAATTTCAATGATGAACCCTATGTATTTTATGACTTATTCAGATTCTACCTGGAAAACTGATTTCTTAGATATATCTTACTTGGGGTCAAGGAAGAATGATTACAGATATATATAGGGTGTGAAAAATCAGGATTTGTGATGCAGTTTCCGAAGGGACAGTTAGAGTTTTGAGATGTTTGAGGGTGTTCAATCCCTTTGGACTCATCATAATGTGAATTCAATAAGTTTTGTGAATTAATCTGTGATGCCCGCCTACATTTCGACGTAATAGGGATTCGATTTTTAGCGGTATTTAACCCCTTGGCGAACGACAATTCGTGATATCCGATACGTGAATAAGTGAGAAATCCTGTCAAGCTTAAATCAAAAGTAAGACCACACCCTTTTCTTGGAAAATTGTGATAAATGTGTAGGTACAAAATCATAAGCCTAGTTTTCTTTGAAGTGTGCTAGAAAAGATGGTGGAGCTTGAAGGACATGATGTACGGTCAGTGAACAGTGATCTCGATTATCATAATTCATGAGTAGTTGAGACTGTATATTAGTGTGAATTCATGCAGCACCACGTAACAATTATCGATTAAAAATTATCAATTAATAATTAGCAAGTATAAGTTGAACTTCTTGATTTGCAATGATTGCATTCATGCAGACAAGTAACGTTTATCAATTAACAAGTAACAAGTAGAAGTTAGCCAACTTTTATCTTTTTAAATTAATTGAACCAGATTTTCTTCTAGTGCGCAGGTGACCGCGGATTGGTCAGTCCAATGGTGGAAATTAACCTCTCATTATATATTTTTCGTTATTTCATTGATTTCGCCTTGAATTAATGATGCTATTTTGGTTGTTTGTATATGAAAAATACGCACCTTGGTCTTGCGAGACCATATCTAGGTATTTTATATGAGATTATCAAACACCCCTTTTTCTTGTCTACACAAACCTATTTATGGGATTGGCGGATCATCTCCCTTTATTACTATTCATTGGAATGAGCCTATTCCATTTCACAATGATGGAAATAAGACCTGGTGGCGCTACTCTTCAATTGTTTCAGCAGACAAATCCTTGATTTGCAACAATTGAATTTCAGCTCATTACGTGGGGTTCTCATGTACAACAATAGATGGCGATACTGTCGATAGGTATTTGAAGAAATTTCTTTCAATCATATTCGATACATATTCGCATCAAACTCATTGTAAAATGGCTCCATGAAATTGTTAGAAATGATTAGAAGTCATTCAGAATTGAATATTCATACTTTCGTGTTGACACCTGCAGTAACCTGTAAATTTGGTTGAAATCGCGGCTTCACTTAGCGAGATTCACCCACGCCATGTCACATTATACACGTTTTATCGAAGTAGGCGAAATCAAGGGATTTGGGACAAGTCACAGGATATGAAGTGATTGCACCAGTCTATTATCTATCCACCTCTCATTTCACTAAACATCGTGAATTATAGAAAAAAATGTTATATTTCGATTCCAGAAAGAAAAATGCTATTGAAACTAAAAAATAATCCAAGAAAAAGTATGTTGTTCGCATAATTACTTTTTCCTTTATTATTGTTAAATTTGGGTGCATGAATACCACATTTTCAATACTTGATAATTCTTACGTGATAATTTTCACTTGCTGCTTACTCTTACACTTACTCTTATAGTACATTCTGTGCGTGCGGATTGAATTATTTTTGTGACCATCCTGGGATGGGCACCACACTATCCTAGGGTGGCCACGGCCCACCCGGCTATACCTAAATACGTACATGGAAACGAATCCAACAATGTATAGTTTTCATCTATCCGTAGACATTCTCACTACTGTAGTTCCTTATCTAATTGAAAATCATGAGCATTTTGGGGATGCAATAGAGAATGAGAGGGATATACTAACATTCATAATATAATTACAACGTAATTAATATAACGTCAAGGGAATTCTCATACTCAGCAAATGTTAGTATTCGGTAGAAATTCGGATAATCACACATATCTAATTATTATACTACCTATAAGTACTTCTTCAGTACTTCAACAAATACTGTAGTCATCAATATAAAGATGAACATATTATTATGTTCGCGATGGAACGAAAAATTCGCAATCAACTTTGAAACACCTTTCGCAATATGGAAAACGAGTCACTCAATAATAAATGGAAAGAGAATTTATGACACAATTTCGATTCCATATCGTGGATATGCAGCTTCTGCTAATGACCTTCTGTTTGCTACAGCTACCTACATATTCGCATCAATCATCAATGCATGCTTATATAAAATCAATAAACAATATCGGGAATTTATGAAACCAGGGACGTCTCATCGTACAGAGTTTTTTATATACTCTGAAATGTGTTCGATACTGTATTTATGATGGTATTTAAACAAAATTTAACTTTTTTTCTATCATCAATAATATAACGATGATAAGAGTGGGTTATTTATAATGAATAACTCTGTGCATTTTCACACTTTTCGAATAATGAAAAAATTAACAGCTGGATTTGTAACGGGGGTTATGAACGGTCTGCAAATTTGGATGATGTCAATCCACGGCTGATATATCGGATTAATCATGAGGATACAAGAATTTGGTAATGTTGGTATGATGATAATATGATTCCAGGAAACTTTAAACTGTTACTAATGTACCTACATAATGTACTCTTCTACCATCAACATGGCAGTGGTAGGGTAGGCAATAATTATAGTTTTACATTATAAGGACAATAATTCATATTTCGTCCAAAATGAATCAAATAGCAGAAATTAATCCTCTCATCTTCACTATAGATATGATTCACAATATTTGAGGAATCATCTATTCTATACTATTGAGACTATCAATGAACGATAAAAATATGGAAAATTATAACAAAACCCAATTCAAATCGAATACTGACAGACAAAACCAGATAACTTTTCAGTAGTAAACGATTTTTTGCAATTTGCATAAACCTGATCTCATCATATCATCTAAATCAGAAGGACTGTACTTTATCATAGTTTGACGATATGCCTGGAAATATAGACGTAGCACGATAAAAGCTATTTTTTATTATCAGTCGTAAAATTCTCTCATTTCGTTTACCTATAATGTAAAATTGTCACAATACGCGGATTTTCTCTGTTTGTTGGTGATTTCTTTCATTGCGTGAGTAAATCTGGAACATGGTTGATCCAGTTGAGCTTATCGGAGGTGTTTATAGTTTGAGTAGGAATGAGAATTTCTGGGAATATTTGATTGCACAAGGTAGGATGTTTCAATCTACATTTCAGTATTAGCGTAAACGATGAACTGATACCTCAGAAATTTAGTTAGCCTAGGTAATGGAATTGTATATTTTTTTTGTTATTGGCATTAGCACTCAGTCTTTTTGCCACAGAATGATAATTGTATTTTTTCATCTATGAAAAAATAACCAAATACTCGTTCAGTGTGATTCAAAGATACAATAGATATAATGGCAAAGTGGCAAAGCTATTCAACTGTTGATCAATGTGTAAAATTTGAGATGTATTCGACCTGCTCATTATTTGATTCTATTTTGTCACTGAAATACAACACGACGAAGATAACTGTGGATTATACATTTATTGTTAGAATTATTCTAGAAGAGATAACATAGGCAAATAGAACTATTTCCTCCCACGGTTAAATGATTGTTTTGTTATTAATGTGGTGCATCTAGGTACCTATTGGTTGTCGAGACTAATAAAATGAGATTAACTCGAAACCCTATATTCTCGAAATTTATACTTCTAGTGGGAGGTTAGCGGTCAAAGTAAAGATTGCTGGCGGCCTGAGCATCTCCATGTGATCATATTTCTCGTAGTTCTCATACATATTTTAAAAACAGGAAAATCTTCTGTCAGCTCAGAGCTTGGTTTTGAATGAAAAAATAATAATCGTTTGACAGCTACTATTAATAAAACAAAAGTTTCATAAGTAAACTGGCAAATATTATATATATTTGGAAGAGTAATTTATTTTCTGAAAATAATATGCAAAAATATATAGGGTGGGCCATAAGAAAAATAGTCTGTGTCATAGCTTCAACACCAGTTTCTTGAAAAAAGTACTTTGAGAATTTTTTCACAGAAACGAAAAATAATCTCAAATAAATAAGTTACGTGGGTGGGTTAAAAATTTACAAAAGTCTAGATATCAAGGTGCCAATTTCGGCATTTTATTTCTCATGAAAATCGAGCTCGTAACATGTAGGTTGGTTTTTTCTAGCTCCTCTAGGAATCGGTATTTCCTATCAAAATTTTCCAAACATTCAGAACCTGAAGAAAACATTATTGCTCAACCGCGGTTCTCATATCCCACGCTTTGGTCAATATTGAGGATTAAGCATCCACATGTTGATGTTGTATATAGGGGGAAAACAAACAGAAAGTAAGATTTGAAGCTGAAAGCTGATATTTCCTTGGTGGAGTCAAACTGTGACTTTAACCCTCCCCTAATATAATGTATATTAATCGTTTTATCAAATTCTTGTTAACATTTTTCACATGCATCACATTCATCAAGTAACTGACTTCAAACATGCAATTTTCTTGCAGGAATAGAGGAGAATAAGGCTCATGAAATAGATCGCCTCAAACCGCTGTTGAGGATATCCCTAGAGGGCAAAAAGGTCACTATTAGTACTGAGATGGATTCATGTACAACAACGTCAATTCTCAGATTAAATGAAGAAGTTGAAGAAAGGATTGCATTGGACATGAACATCAAGGTAGGTACTTGTTAAGTTGACATTGTTATGAAATTACTCTTAATAAAAGTTGAGGCTTGATGAGGTTTATTCATTGTTCTTAACCGCCAACTCACTTGACGTGCTACAGTATATTGATGATATATTCAAGGTTAATGATGTCAGACAGGTAATCCGATGTACAATTTATGTTGCAATATAGGTATCTGTAGCAAAGCAACCATCAAATAGAATATGAAACCATACCCTTGAACCCATAAAATGTATATAAGTGTAAAATGATACTTTCTCCATTATCTTCTCCTGCATCTCATAACATCATAAAGGTAACAATGTAATTTTCATACAAACGAATATTATCATACACAATATGTGGGAGTTTAAACATGAATAATCAATAATTTCATGCTACTTTAATTTCGATTCGATCTTTTAATCTGTGGATTAAAAGTATTTTTTTTGTGTGCAGAGTCATACCACTATCGAAGACAATAAACTGAAAATTTGTTCTGAAGGACCAAACGGTGAAGTTGGAACAAGACTATTCGAATTTTCTGAATCGGAAATGATTATGGTGGGTATCATAGGTTGTGTGGTATGTATAATGAATCATCATGCAAGATAATTTTCAGAATGTTGAAATTTTAATTTTCTTTCGAGTTATTCTGGTGATAGAAATACAATTGAATCATAGGCATTGTTTAGAGACAGTTTCAGATCTCATGTGATTATAGCGTTTTTTGGAACAAGAAATATTCTTGTAGTTTATCTACCTCCTTCTGAGAGATATTGGTGAAAACAAATAATAAAAAACTCATCAGTATCCTGAAATAGAATTTACGTTTTCCCCAAAAATGTTTTCTTCAGAAACAAACAAAGTAAAACTGAGAAAATCATTGAAAAGAAATGAATTACAACGAATTAATCATTCATACTTCGAGTAAAATGGAAAGCAGGTTGTCGTAGAATGTTTGTATAAAATTATACTACAGACTACTGATACCAAAATGAGACAAATGAACTACCTATTTTTGTTGTTTCTTGAATTCTTCGTATGAAATTTTTCATCACTAAATTGATACAATCGCAAAATTGAAAGTTATTTCGTTCCTATAATGATAGAAATCAACATACATAAGTATCTGGAGACTGCCAGCAAGCAACATTTGCATACAAGGTGGATATGCCACTGTATCTATACCCATGCATAACTCGAGAAGTTATCAAATATATTGATTTGTGAAATTATAATAATAATCTTATCTTCAACTGAACGTGAACTTAAATAACCAATATAAACATTTCATCAAGGAGATAGGTAATCTTATCAACGACAAATATTGATCGATAAATGAATAAATAGAATTTGTTACTAGGCGAAGTTTAAGGATGAAGAACCAGAGTATGAATTTGTATTACTTATGCTTGGGAATCTCTAAGATTGATTATACCGAAATATCTATAGTATTCTAAATATATATTTAAGCATCCCTGTAAAAGGTAACAGGAAGGAGAAGACATGGTAATATGTTTGAGAAATGAAATGATCACAATTTTCAGAAAAATATAGTTAGGCTTAATAATCATCATATTATTCTTTGTTATGATTGATGAATATACAAGACATGTTTTTTCGAAGTTAACACCTACCAAATGTTCATTTTCACATTATTTGATCATATAACTTATAATCACGACATAATTCATTTTGCTATTACAGACACTTACCAGCGATGACCCAAATATTCCAGAAGCCAAGAGATTTTATAAACGAATTTGAATAGGAAAATAAGAGTTTCCACCAAACCTTCGAAGATACCTGCAATTTAACCATGGCATTGATAGTGACAAGTGATTATGTTCGATGCTCAAAGTGATTTGGGATTATGAAATTGCATAATGTATAATATGAAGTGAAAATTCAGCTCACCTGTCCTGTATTTTTCCTTCATGCATTAAATATTTATCATAAAATGAAACATATTCGCATTCTTTCAATATACAAATTTAAATGTACAAACTTACATTTCTGTATAGAATTTACTTCAGATCATCAATCATTCCATCTGAATGTATCAAAACTGAGTTATTACGAGAAGCCTGATGCACCATATTTTCATTAGGAAATATAGATTCGATGTAGAATACACGTGATAGATACGAATACCCTATGGTGTTATGCATCATCATAAATGTGTTTTCCAATTTTAAGAGGAAACATATTCAATGTGTTCATTAGTAGATATTGCACTGACACTTTTACATTCGCTTAATGCTGTATCAGGAAATGATGGGAGGTATTATGTAGTTGATTATGTTAGATTGTTACATAATATGATGCGCATGCATGCATGCATGTAAAATGAACAGGGTTGTAGCTATCTGGATAAACACGGAGCTTGGTTGTTTCGTATATTTATTGACGAAAACTAACCATTCACATGAACTTTCATCAAATTACGGCAAATATCTATAAATTTCTCGGCACACTGTATTTTCCTCGGAGTTAGATTTTTGTGGAAATGTGATTTCTCGAATATTTTTCGATAAGAGAATAATGGTTGTATCTATGCGCTTAATTTTGGACTTCATAACCGTAAATGATACCTTTCCTGATAAGATTCACATGTCATCTGAGTCATCATTGTCAGCTCTGTGATAATAATCTGATATGTCTTGAATTGCAGTAATAAGATTAATACATGCAAGACAGATAATCCTACATTGTATTTCTCCCTGAAAAAAATGTCATATCATTATTTGAAATATATACAGGGTGTCAGGAGTACGGAAGATAATATATCGAAGGGTTTTTCAATCTCCTGAACATTTTGGAAATGTTGAAAGAACTGCTGAAAACACAAATTTTGTATTTCTCACATTATCTCGAAGTGCATCCAGTTCAATGTTTATAGAATTGATTCTATCCAGGGATGATGATCATAAATATAATATTCTTGAAGTTGATCGAATTTTCAGTGACAGAAATGAATGTAATTCAGACGTAAATACACGTTTCAGACATGATTTAATTCTACAGATTTAAGGGTTCCACGATGCGAAAACGTTAATGATGTTTATTGATGGACCGTAGAGGAAGTTAATTCCTGTTAGGTTTGATTTCCACCCCTTTTCACCCTCTACTATTGGAGTTAATGAAGCAGGCAATATCGAGTTCATTCAATAATTTTTTTTCTGTTTTCTGGAAAAAATCTAAAAATCCTTCAACAGTTTCAGCTACTTATGAAAAAAAAATGAAATTTTCAATGGTGATTCGTTCCTGCATGTCTGACAACTGAAAAATCCATTGCGAATTAAATCACGTGACCTTAGATTTGGCGGGAGTTGTCTGTAGTGCCGAAAATTAGGCAAATTTTAACAATATTGGATTATTAAGAAACATTGCACAATCTTATTTTATCTGGAAACAGCTTGAATAACCTAAATTACATAATTTTGGGTCGAAATTGATAAAATATTTATGGAAATGGCATTTTGCGGGAGATAATTATAAAAAAACGATTTAGTCTTGTTACTATAGGTTACCCTTAAATGAGATTTAAACCAACTAATATTTGTAATTTAAACTTAATAATGCATTATTTATACTTTCTAAATTCGGCACATACAACTTTTTATGAATTTTCGTAAAATCTGAGGTCACGTGTTATAAGTTTCAACGGATTTTTCAGTTGTCAGACTTGCAGAAACGAACATTAGAATTTTTCATAAATGTTGATAGCCATTTCTCCCGTATGTAGACAACTTCGTGACGGTCTTTTCAAGTTATTCCTGAACTTCAAACAGAAAATAAAAGTATTTGCTGCTGAGTTCAATATCATGATATATATAATATATAGTCTCATGCCATTAAATAATTGTAATATTCGTCAATTGAAAACGTTATTCTAGTTCCTTATTTTCCATAAATATCATAAAGAAAAATACCCTCAAAATATTCGACATGTACTTTGAATAAACACTGAATTTGCGAGTACAACTAAGTACAATCGAAAGCCAGAACACCTTGGTTGTCGTTTGAAAAAGTGTTACATCATAAATGTCGCCCATCAGTAAATAGTTATTGAATGTTCATATTCACTATCACAGTGCAATATGAAATTCAGGTAATAAATCAATTTTGGATTACATGAATTATTAGCTATTCATGCACTTGATATTTAATATTAATCTTCCCTTCTCAAGTACTTACCTAGATGTAATAAAATAATGTTATCGTCCAAGATCGAGATTAGCGATCGACTATATCACCCAAATGGATGTACCTACTATATATAGTGAGGTTAATTTGGAACTTGTCACATTACAGAGAGACGTGATACGTGCATTAAATCCCAACGTTAAAATGGTTCAGTTGTCTGGAAGATACCAAGTCACTGAAAATGTGAACTACCTAGAGGTTTTGATAGAAGGTATGTCTTTATTCGCGATTCCGAGTACTACACCTTTTCCAGTTGTATTTCAGAAAGCGTCTAGTTAATTTCAGAATAGTCACTTGTATTTCAGAAAGTATTAATTGTAATTCAGAATAGTGAGTTGAATTTCAGAAATGCGTCAAATGTATTTCAGAATAAGGAGTTTAATTTCAGAAAGCATCAATTGTATTGCATAATTGTGAGTTCAATTTCAGAAAGCGTGAATTGTATTTCAGAATAGTCAACTGAATTTCAGAATTCGTCATTTAAATTTCAGGAAATATCATTTGTATTTCAGAAAGCATCAATTGAATTTCAGAATAGTCACTTGTATTTCAGAAAACAGAGGTTTATTGTGAATATACCCCATATTTTATGGTCTTATATTGCATTTCTCTCTGAGAAACTGTGTAGTTGCTAACGAGATTGGGTTAGTAGGTCACATCATTGTTCCTGTGTTGTTCCCATTATTATATTTTTCGATTTTACGCAAAATTCTTGATATATTTTATGCATAATGTCCGATACCCAAGTGTAACTGTTTTCAAAATATTTCAAATTTGCAGGCCGATTTTTTTAATTTCTGCGCAGGATCATTTATTTTAATATATTCATCGATTCCTTCGTAGAAGAAGACCGAATTCTGTTTCTGAAATAAAAATGACGCTTTCTGAAATACATTTGATATTTTCTGATATACAAATGACGAATTCTGAAATTCAATCGACTATTTTGAAATTCATTTGACGCTTTCTGACATTGAAGTGACTATTCTGAAACACAATTGATGCTTTCTGAAATTGAATTAACTAATCTGAAATACATTTGGAGCTTTCTGAAATTCAACTCACTATTCTGAAATATAATTGATACTTTCTGAAATACAAGTGACTATTCTGAAATTAACTTGATGGTTTCTGAAATACAACTGGAAAAGGTGTAGTATCTAATAGATAATTCAAGAGGAAATCGATATCTCTTAGTTATAGTTTTCTGTGTCGTGATTGAATGTATGTATAGGTTAGAATATACTTCAATAACAAACTTTCGAAACTGAAATAATTACCTGATAAAAATCGGATACATAATCGAATGGAAAATGACTTATATTAATGATTCTATTCCAAAAGGTGCTTCGAAGGCAAATACCTCAGATCATGAATGCTTACCCTAGATCCGGCATAATGTAGTATTTGTTTGGTATTAGAGGGGTCTGCATGCAACTCATATGTATGGTGTATGGTCTAAGTATGTATGGTAAACATTTTAAAACGACCAATCAATGGCTTAGTACGTTAAACCCCCCCGGACCTACAAAACAAATAACCTGTATATAGCTTAAGCATATAATAAATAATGTTCCCTCTGAAAATGTCTTGTCCCCGATATATATTTATGAATTGATAATTCAGATTTTTCATATGTGTTATTTTCGAAATAAGCGGAAGCACCTAGTGGCGTAGGTTCTGGGGTCACATGACATCTTTTGTCCTACAAAAATGTTTTTTTCTACCAGACTAAATTGTTACAAGAAGAAGACTTAGGTATACTATATGAACGTTTTCAAATAAAAATTAATCTACGGCACTGGTGAAATGTATGGTCATCGCCATGTTCATGACCTATTATTGTACGTTTTATTGTAATGTTGATTTCCTATCATAAAATAGTATATTATGATACAAGTTTTATAAGACGCTATTTTGTCGCACGCGGGAACAAGTGCGACAACGTGTCTTATAAAACGTGTGTAATATACGGTTTTTTCTATTTTGCATTAATTTGAAGTCTTTTATTGAAAGAAATGATTTTGATAACGATAAATAACAGAAACATATTCGATTGGTAACAATGCTGACATTGAAATATTCGAAATCCGACGCACAAGGGTAAAGCCCAGTTTACTGTTGTTATTGTTTTTATTGGTCATATTGAATCAAATCACACTCTGAATTAAAATTTACCAATAAAAACATTGAGTTTTTCACAGCTAGTATCACCAAATCCAAAATCGCTCAATTTAATTTGACAGTTCGATTGTACCAACCTCCGAATAATAAAAAATGCATATCGAAACAGAGGCTATTTCAAAAATGGAAAAGCCATAAATTGGACAACAATTTTAGAAAGAGAAATTAGTCTATCCAATTAGAATATCAAACATAGTTTGAAATGAATGTCTGGTAGACTACGAGCAGAAAACAACTACTTTCCTGGTAAATACCACCACCAAACTATGTTTGATATTCTAATTGGATAGACTAATTTCTCTTTCTAAAATTGTTGTCCAATTTATGGCTTTTCCATTTTTCATTTATTAGCTTAGTCGAGCTATAAGCCACTTCCAAGTTCTGTGATTTGGGAGATTTAGTTCTGGAGTGTTTCTTTCTTCTGCCGCATGGTGTCGCCACTTCCAATTGTCTGTTGGAACGCGGCTCAGTGCGGTCAAATAAACGCGACGAAGGTGCATTGGGACAGGCAACGCTTCGAGTGGAGATCTTACGGTCTCTACTCGGATAACTACCCTGCACTGATGAGGGCCAATAAGCCCGAAACCGGTCTGTAGGTTGTTAGGCGTGCCTGTCCCGATGTGAATTTGTCACGTCTTAGGAAGAAAGAAACATTTGCGATCTGCATTCACAGTGTGAATCGTTGCATGGATTACGAGCAGATATAATTCAATGTTCTGCGTGGTATTTACCAGGAAAGTAGTTGTTTTCTGCTCGTAGTCTACCAGACATTCATTTCAAACTATGTTTGATATTCTAATTGGATAGACTAATTTCTCTTTCTAGAGGCTATTTCGATACGCATTTGCGTTTCATAATGACTTCATTATAGAACCAAAATAGAAAAACATATTCAAACCACAATGATAGAATAGGTTATAATCAAAAAGATAAAGAAATGTCAAGACTCACGAACTGCCATCCTCATTGTAAATTAGAAGATTTCTTTATATAAAAAAAGTTTTTCAAGGAATAAAAAATGTGAACATAGTATTTATAATATTATTTTTGCACAGTTGGTATTCCTGAAGACAAAGCAAAAGCAATTAATGAAGCAAAATTGATATGCTCGGTGACTGTTGATGACACGAAAGTTGTACTCAACTATGAAAGCCCTCTCAATCGTCAAACTACCTTGGAATTTGGCAAAGAATCCACTGAAATACTTCCAATAGGAAAAGAAGTTAAGGTAAATATGAATTGTAGTTTTTTTGTGACAATCTAATCGTTCTGTGTTATCTTACAATAAATAGTAGTTGCTCGTATATCCCTTCAACATGTTCAACATAACAGTGGCTAGGGACTACAAATTGGCTCAATTTCCGAGTATTGGAAATCGATACACTGTTTAAACCACCTGAAAGATCATCAATTCTGTAATCTCCAAGTATACACTTTCAGTTGTCAATTTTAGGTAGCTTCATCTTATCTTACATTTATTTGGATAGTGTGCGTGTATATTGACACTATTCATAGAACAAGTCAAACAACAGAACAGTTGTTGAAATGAAACGATCATTTTGAAGTTAGCATTATTTGTTGTTACCAATATGATAAGATGAATAAATAAATATACTATATATCAATAGATCTCATATTGGAGAAATGTGTTTCCATCAGCATCAGCATTATTTACATTTTATTTTCCACCAAATTACTAGAGTTTGTACGTACTACTGCTGAACATGTGATATAATGCGATAGCAATAACAATATCTGAGTTGAATTCGAATACACTTTTCTTTCTTTAAATATGCGATTTAGTATATACGTGGCCTGAAAGCACACTGCTTCTGGAATATTGTCATGAAAGAGCAAGCGTTAGAACGATATGAAAAAATTCTGATGATTTGGAAATATGGGGGTAAATTTCTTTTATTTTCCTTCCATTTGAGGATAGAAATCAAATCCAGATTTGATAAATAATGAACAATGAGTCTCAACTAACAATTTCTTTAATTCATTCAAGAGTACTGCTACAAAACAGGGAGACGTCATCACCGTGGTATCGACTGATGGTAAAAATACATTCACAAGGACTTTCACATTCAATGAAATTGGTGTGGAAATGGTGAGTTTATAGAAGAATCATATAGATAATTATTTGGATGCGCACAAATCTCACTATGTTTAATTTTTTCAGAAACTAACGGGAGGATCGAAGGATGCAATAAGAAAGTTCAAGAGGCTGTGAATGGAATAATATCGATGTGAATATTGAACAAGAGAATTTGAAACTTGATGTCAAAAATGTATGAATAAATGAGTATTTTTATCAATACGAGCAAGCACCACATTTCAAAAATCATCCCAAGGTTCATCCCATACGTATAGCTATGAGGCAGGTGCATCAGCATAATTATTGGAAGCTGAGCTGTCAATCATGATGCAGCTATACTATTTCGCTGATCTATGTTCACTGTTTATCGAATTGGTAGAACCTATTTATAGTATGATTTTACTATGAACATTTATTCGCGATGAATATGGTTGAACAATCAGCATAAAACATGCCAAGTTTCTAATAATAGATGCATTCACAACAAATAAACGAAGTGAATGCGGAAGATTAGATTATGATACAAATTGAATCGCTAGCGAACATCAAAACAGTAAAAACACCGAGGTGGAAAATAAACAAAAACCATCAACAGAGCATAAAAATACTAGGTATATTTGTGAGCACGGATGTATTATGTATTTCAGTTGTTCAAAAAGTTCATTTGGAACTAATTTAACAAGCAATAACAATACCGAAATGAAAATCATAAATCCACGCAACTTGCAAGTGTTGAATCAGAATTGCCATAGATGGAAAATATTAAATTCTGATCAATATTACCATAATACTCTTTTCATATTCCAATTTTTGACTATTATATGTAACAGGGTGTTTCAGTATTTAGTACATACCAAGTGCTTATTGAGATCAGATATTTTAGGAAACATTTTTACATGAAATTATCTACTCAAAATTGGTCCAGGAATATGCCTTTAAATTTAATTGTACATTCTCGAACCTTTGAGCATATTGATGAAGTATTGTCTACACTGTGTAACAAGTCAATGATAGAAGCAATGGGCTAAAGTTTTTGACAGCAGCTTTCAATGATATTCAATGTTTTCTAATCATTGGTGATCCTTATTGAAAAAAACCACCAGGTGGCGAAACGTTGGAAAATCCAAACTGCGTCTAAACTCTGAAGTTAGTATTTTTGTAAATAGATAATGAGAATTTAATGATTGTTCAATTTGGAACAATAAATATGAAACACGTGTTTACAGTAAATGAAGAAATCAGTTGACGAAAACAGAATGTCGGCGTAAACGACGTAGTTCACAGAAAAAAAAAAGAAGAAGATTTTTTGTGATTCAAGATTCAACAAAATCTTAGACCATGACAATGGTCTAATACAAAATCAGAGTGTTATTTATATAAACGAAGGAAGATTTTTGTCAAAAAAGAAAAAGAAGAAAATTTTTTGTGATTCAAGATTCAACAAAATCTTAGACCATTACAATGGTCTAATACAAAATCAGAGTGTTATTTATATAAACGAAGGAAGATTTTTGTCAAAAAAGAAAAAGAAGAAAATTTTTTGTGATTCAAGATTCAACAAAATCTTAGACCATGATAATGGTCTAATGAAAAATCAGAGTGATCTTAATATAAATAACCAAATCTGAAATAAGACAAGGAAATAAGGTAATTTTTCGACAACTAAAGAGGTTGTCTTATTCTATGTTCATATAATATAGGGTGAGTCAAGGATACACTTTCAACAGAACACAGAACGGAACAGTATTTATTGAACAGTATTGTGATAAAATGGCGGATTCATCTTTGGACACCCGTGCGTGGCTTCAAGGATAGATGAAATAGAAATGAGAGTGATACAGGGTCGATGTGTCTCACGATATGCACTGCTGTCAGCTGTCAACACCATGCCTGACGTCGGAACGACAGCTTTCAAGGTGGCGCTGTCGTAGGGTTGCTGCTTGACGTCAGGACAGTTCGGTGGTTGGACCGAGTTGGACCACGGACACAACTACGTTTGTAGCGCCATCTTTACACGAGTTCCAAAGTTATAAACCAATATTTCCACCCGTCGTGACTTTTGGGAAAAGAACAATTGGCAAGTGATTCCACGATGATGATTAGTTCCATCATGTGGCTACCTAATCTCTGCATAAAGGTTCTAACGTGAAGAATTGAATTCGCCTCAGCACTTTTCCACCGTCGATTTCCACATACGTTAGCTACGACGCCGCAGCATCCCTGTTCAATCCCGCTCTGTACCGTCGCGACGCACGCTTCAGTTTCAGTTTTCAGTCCTCACTGGGCATTGCATCGACGCGGTATAGAGTTTCGGAACCCAACCTCCCTATCCGAGACCCTTTTGGCCCTTAATCATCGAATCGAAGAATTCTCTCTCTCTCGATTTTCATCCAGCTTGCGTCCCCCTTCCGGTCAACTTCTTCTACTTTCAAGACATTTCTGACGCTTTCGACGACTCCAGACGCGTCCTTTTCGAAGCAACGTGCTCGTCACGCGGTCTACGCTCCATTGTTTCCCGCCCTTTTTGGCCTTCTAGATCTTCGAGTTCGAAGTAAGGCTGACGCAGCTTCAGGTGCATTGAGGCAAGTATCCACGATTTCGATTCATTTATTTGAAGCTTTCAAAACTAATTCTGATACAGCAAAGTATTCGTATCTCGATTCATAGACGAACAAACATTTTGTTTGATACTGATGGAATTTTTGAAAAATGTACAGGGTCTTCACGTATATTTTGAATCATCTATTAATTGTTCGATTGTTTCTTTCAAAAAACGATCTTATGTATTTTTTCTGGTAGATTTTATATATTTAAACAGAAAAACAGTTGAAGATCTTAAAAAGGTATGGACACCAACTATATTTTTTCAAATGGAACACTCTAGTAGTGAAATATACCTACTACTTTTGAATAGACTATATTTTTTTGATTTCAAAAATACATATATACATATAATGATATCTCTAATGGATTTCGAGATATTTGACGTTGAAATTTGGATTTTATCCGGATTATCTCTCGGGTTAGGAGAAATAAAAAACATTTGTGCGGTCAACAATTTCGAAATATTGTGCTCCTGCATGATTTTCTATATTTTTAGGCAATAAAATCAGATCTCCTAATGCATGGGCTATATAATTCGTTTTATGTTCCACGAAATAAGACGTTGTCATCGCCATTCTGAATCGATCGTCGTTTTTTCGTTTGAAAGGGTTGGTTTTAATCATACTGATAGTATACATATTTATCCCTGTCACCGAAACACATTGTGACAAATAACCTCACAAATAACTGATAATAGTATATAAGCATTCATCAATTTGACAACAGATACTATTTCTATAGCTACCCTCATGCTACCCTGACCATATAATATGTCAAGCGAGGTGGATATAGGATGGTGAAACAGCTTTCTATTAACAAGCACTAGAATAAACTGTAGACCTTTGCCTACTTGATTTCATACCGTAGTAATATTTCATGAAATTAACAGAGATGGCGACATACCTTGTGTCGTTAAAACAGAATCTGTGCATCTGTCACCTTTTTATCAGTTTCATCTATTCTAGATGAAAAATGACTGAGAAGAGTCAAAATATCGATAATTATTCCAGATTCACTGAAAATATTGTGTTTTGATGTCATTTCAACTCATGTCTGTCAGATGCGAACCACAGAAATACATGAGCAACAGAAATCTTCTTCGATAATCGATCTCACCGCCATCTTCATTCAAGTTGTGGAAATATAACTACCTTCTCAAACGGTCTACAAGTTTTTCGTAGAAACAATTGAAGAGCTGTTTCAACATCCTATATCCACCTTGATGTCAAGATTAGCTGAAAGAATCTGAATAAAATCTCAATTTCATCATCAAATATCTCGGAATCTATAGGAGAATATATAGGGTGTTCCATTTGAGAAAATATTGTTGGAATCCATAAATATTTTTGCATTCGTTCTTTTGTTTTTCTATTGAAATATCGAAAATCTGCAGGTAAAATTACATGGGAGCATTCTTTGAACAAAAGAATTGAACAGGGGGGTTCAAAATATTACGTGAAGAACCTGTACATGGTTATTTAACGGAAAGATTTCTCTCCTGAATTTTTTCGATAAATGTTTGAAAAAATGTGTTTTTGTGCAACCGAAAGCGAAAATTATACTTTGCGAGCGTTATACCCATATTAATTCGCTAAAAAAATAAATTACAAAAAATTGTGATGAAAGAATCATTCTTTATTCAGGATATACATCCGCGTGTTATTCATTGAAATACTGTATCTCGGACCCATGCTCAATGCTCATATGAACTTTATTCTTGTTTTCAAGTGAGGAATAAGCACCTGATAGGTTTAAGTTTTGAGACAACCTGTATGTTTCGAACCATTGAACTTTAACAGAAATGGATGAAATATTGATTAGTGTATTTACTTTCCATCCTGGCCTGATGTTCCCAAATCTCTCGATTTTGCCTAATTCGATAAACATGACGACGCGTGGGTAAAACTTTTTTCCAATTAGTTTGATGTAAATGTGAATGGAAAACGATCACGTCCCGATCTGAAATTCAATTGTTTCACATCAAGGAAATATTCGAAATGAAAAAGTTACAATAGTCGACCTTTTCATAAACTAACCCTGTGTACTTCAAGGTACTTGCTATACTTTATGTGGATTTCTGTGATGATTTATATATTTTGTTTTCTTTTTTTTTGTAATCTGATTATCTGATGATAAATAAAGCATTCATTCATTCAACCACCTCTCACCTATTATGATTTTTTCCTAGTTCCATGTGAATTGAATTCATATCGAGAATCCTACAGAACCTCTAATACTGATTACCTACCTAGTTTAGTAATTTTAGTCTGATACTAACCCACACCTTTGATAAATCATGCAAGGTAGATTACATAAAATGCAACAGGAAACTCCAAACTTTGTACACACTATCAGTCCAATATTTTTTGAATGTATATTCGCTATAAATAGTTAGGAATTGGCAATGCGAGACAATGAAACAGCTCATTGCTCTTTTTGACTGGGAGACATTCTGTGCTTATTGCATCCAACATTTACTAAAATAGCTGATAATGGCATACTTCAGATTCGTCGGACCTGCATCCTATTTTTTTCTGGAACGTCAACATCGAACTATACGACGGCTTAGTTTTATTGTTCTTCGGAAGGAATTTCTTCGTGCCACAATTTCTTGTCGACTGATAAATATATGGGACTTCTTGAGATCGATTGTTTCAGAGATTTTCTTCATTTGTATCTCGAGCCGCCATTTGCTCAAATATTTTCAAATGTTTTGAAAACTATTTTAGCTCTTTCAGGAAGTATTTGACTTGACCTTCATCCATATTTTGAAGTGAACAATCCAACCAAGATCCAACCCAAAATTGATTGCCAACTTAATGACGGCTTTGTTGACAGCTGCAGTAGTTGTATAGCATACATCAATCAACGAACTCACAGACTTCAATAATATTTCGGTTTGAAATTTTCTTACCGAATACCACTCTAGCTTCAATTTCTTCAACACGAATATTTTGTAGAGTATTTTGTGTTGTCTTTGAAATTTTCAGTAATAATTGAAGCTCTAGTGGTATTATAAGTGAAAATAATAAGGGGTATCGAATCTGGCGATCGAGCTGGCCAATTAATCAATTCCCTTGTATTAATCGATTCAGTATTTCCTCCCAAATGCAGGAACTCGGTGAAAAACCGGTGAAAAACCCGGTGTCACCAAGATATTTTGAGTGAATTTCTGTAATACCGGCTCTAAATTTCCTGTTTTCTCTCTATATAAAACTCTTGCGGAGCAATCAATTTCTCTGGCCAGGGCGTACCTATCTGAAAATATTTTCTTATTTATCTGACCGATTCTCTTTGGGTTTGTTTTTCCTACGCCCCCCAAAGTCAGTGGAAACTTTATTGTTGCCTGCTTATAACGGAGTTCGATTGATCTTTCTGATCTTTCTGATATTTCTGATATTTCTGATATTTCTGATATTTCTGATATTTCTGATATTTCTGATATTTCTGATATTTCTGATATTTCTGATATTTCTGATATTTCTGATATTTCTGATATTTCTGATATTTCTGATATTTCTGATATTTCTGATATTTCTGATATTTCTGATATTTCTGATATTTCTGATATTTCTGATATTTCTGATATTTCTGATATTTCTGATATTTCTGATATTTCTGATATTTCTGATCTTTCTGATCTTTCTGATATTTCTGATATTTCTGATATTTCTGATATTTCTGATCTTTCTGATCTTTCTGATATTTCTGATCTTTCTGATCTTTCTGATCTTTCTGATCTTTCTGATCTTTCTGATCTTTCTGATCTTTCTGATCTTTCTGATCTTTCTGATCTTTCTGATCTTTCTGATCTTTCTGATCTTTCTGATCTTTCTGATCTTTCTGATCTTTCTGATCTTTCTGATCTTTCTGATCTTTCTGATCTTTCTGATCTTTCTGATCTTTCTGATCTTTCTGATCTTTCTGATATTTCTGATCTTTCTGATCTTTCTGATCTTTCTGATCTTTCTGATCTTTCTGATCTTTCTGATCTTTCTGATCTTTCTGATCTTTCTGATCTTTCTGATCTTTCTGATCTTTCTGATCTTTCTGATCTTTCTGATCTTTCTGATCTTTCTGATCTTTCTGATCTTTCTGATCTTTCTGATCTTTCTGATCTTTCTGATCTTTCTGATCTTTCTGATCTTTCTGATCTTTCTGATAGGTATTTCCTTATTGTTGAATTGTTGTCCCGCCATGCCTCGATAATGTCCAGCTCTTCACTTTTCACATATATTTTGAACCCCTCCTTAACTTTTTTATCTATTGTTCACTTTTTTTCAAATGATGGTATTATTACTATTGGATAGAGTATATTCTTCTGATTTCAAATCAGATACACTTCCCCAAAAAATTAACGCACCACCAAAAAAACACTGTATAATTGCTACACCCGGTATTCGTTAAAGAGATTTTTATCGGAATACAGTTGATACATTGTGGAAAGAATGACTGGTTATTCAAAGAAAAAAACGTCCGAATCGGACAAAAAATCATTTAAAACTTATGGTTATTTTTCTAAGGGTACATATATCATGTTATCTCCAATTGTTTCCGATATATTCTACGCTGAAATTCAGGTTTTATACGGATTTTTTCAGCTTATCAGGACGTAGATGATCAGTCAGTGTGCCTATGGAAATAATAATTGAAATATGTCATAGATTTCGACATATTTGACATTGAAATTCAGATTTTATCTGGATTCTCTCTCGGGTAAGGAAAAATAAAAAAATATTTGTTGTCAACGATTTCCAGATATTGTCATTCTGCATGAGTTTCCATACTTATCTAGCGAAAACACTCTTGAGACATGCGATATAGAATTTGTTTCATGTTCCTGGAAATTAGACTATGTCATCGTCATTTTGAATCGTTCTTCGTTTTCTTCGTTTGGGAGAATTTTTCTCATTTAACAATGTATTTTTGAAAGTATTTGTATAAGGAATTACTCGGTTGCCATATGACACTCTTTATTCCCGTTGTGCGGTCTTGGAATTTTTATCATTTTGCAAATATACTCATTTCGACAAATAACCTAACAAATAACTGTCATATTATAGTATTCATCGATTTGACAACAGGTATTTCAATTATTTCCATAGCTACCCTGACCATCTATATCCTAATTAGCTGAAAGAATCCGGATAAAATCTGAATGTCAGCGTCAAATATCTCGGAACCTGTTGAAGATAACATGATATATGTATGTATCTTTGAAATCAGAAAGATATACTCTATGCAATAGTGGCAAAATATATACGGTCTTCCATTTAAATAAATATATTTGGTGCCCATAACTTTTTCTTCAAACCTTCAACTGTTTTTCTGTATACATTCATGAAGTGTTCATGAAAAATCACATGAGATCATTTGAAAAACATAATTGAACAAAAGATACAAAATTTGTGGGGGGCTCAAATTATATGTGAAGACCCTGTACATACAGTATTTTTATGTAGGGATTCATTTACGAATACAATAATTAGGAGCACATTTAATAACGAATATTAATTTTTTAAAAAAACGATCGTTTATAATTTTTCCTGTAGATTTTGTATATATAAACAAACTATACCTATACGTGTTAACTCTAAGTATATGGTGTATAGTGTTTGTTTTGACAGAACTTTTGAGGCAGCTGTTGCGGCAGTTTTCATGATGGCATGCAAACTGTGGAATTTATAGGCATACTTAAAATCAAATGAAAGCGAATATAAATCCAGTACAATATATGTTCTGGCCAAACCTATACCTGTATGATACAAAACTCGACATCCCTAATGTGTGTCATATATTTCGTAAATAGGTATGTTGTTTCTACATAACATAATCGAGCAGAATCTCTCGTTTTCCAAACTTCTGATAGAGTCTACTCAAAATCTTCGGAAATGCATTCGCGTGTGTGGAAGCAAAGCATTCAGAATTAATCTATTTGGCTGTGATCAACCTGTTTTCATTTTGTTCTCTAGACAGATTCAATAATACATGTCTGGCATATGTGCCAAAACATTTGCTGGTGACTCGTATCAGAATGCTTGGTCCCAATCTCATCCGGACTGCAATTATATTCCATGATACTTTAATGTTATTTCAACTGATGTAATCACATTAATATTTCACAGGAAATTATTTTCGATCGGTATACATATAGAACAATGTGCAGTACAGTTTAGAGAATCATATGACGATATTACCAGATATACTTCATTGAATACTATAGGTGACTGAACAACTAAAAGTGTTTTAATCTTGACTAAAGAATTTCTGGATAAATAATGTAGGTGCTATTCTGACACCACGATTGATTATAAAGTATATTGTGAAAAAGACCATTTCCGATCAAAATAACCATGTTGTTACACATTTATTCATGGTTTGTGATTCCACCCGATGAGAATTGTTTCGGAACGTTTACTTCGAGCAATTATATTCTTTCATTTCGAATAGTAGCGATTTGAATGATCGACACTGAAATAAGTAGAAAAAATGTTTCTCGTTGTTTATTCACCAAGTTCACCAACATGGTAAATGTGGGGTCATATTGAAGAAACTATTTTCAAAATCTCGTCTCATGATATCGCTTTTTCAAAGGTGAATTCGAAATTCGTACATGATGATTTTCACAAACAAACTAATTCCGGAAAGCGTTCGAATGTATTCAACAAACGCAATGCAAATTCACTGAAAGTTGAGTGAGTGAAACTTATTCGAAAAAAATGTATTCGAAAAGTGTTTTTAACCGCCAACTAAGTTGCGAAGCAAAACGCTCGTAAGTCCAAAGCGGGATTCACAACCAAACTTTTTGCGTTTTTCTTTGAAGCAAAATCTGCAATCGAACTGACGCAAAAGCTCATTCACAACAAAAAATGTTTTGCTTTTCATTCAAGCATTGAAATTTATGTATTCAAGTACCTGAGCATAACCTCTACTTCAATTGAAAATCAGATTTCCAATTTTTGTTTCCCGACTCTCCATGATTCAAGAATAATATCCATGCAAACTGGAGGTGACAAAAATTGCTTATTCGTTTATTCAGGTTTATTTCTACTTGAAGAGAAAAATCCGTCCCAATATTGATAGAACGGATATTTCAGTAGGTGAAATCACTATGGAAAACAAATAATCTTGAGTAAAAACATGTCAAAGAAACTCCACCAGACCACCATATAACCTTCACATTTCGTGTTACTCAATTCGCAACGCAAAAAGCTGAGAATTTTCAGCTTTTTACGTTATACGAAACGCATAAAGCAAAACGCATAAAGTTTGGTTGTGAATCCCGCTTAAGGAAGAACATTTAGTACTTTATTTTTGTAACTCGCGTCGAATTCGATTGAATCGTACATCTGCTCTGTTCACATAACCACCGATGAACATTGTTCGGTGACATAACAGAATATCCGAAAAATACATATTATCGACGATCGTGAATACAATCAAATTATCAGAACAAATATTGGGTCTTTTCATATATTGTTGACAAAAGAATGTCTGACAGTACAGGGAATTCTGTTTGAGGACAACACAAAAACTTCAGTCAAGTTGGCCAACAGACACACGTTTGATATCGAAGTTCCCTCTTCATATTGAAATAGCCGGCGGCCATTTTCATTTCAATCATTTGCTCGAGCAAAGACAGACGTACACATTCGTGAAGTAGTTGCAAATACTAATATTTCTATAGATATTTTATTATTAAACACTTTCAGAATTTAATCATTGACTGATAGATTGAAAAAACTGAATAATGTAGGTATTTATGGAAGATTTTATACAATAATGAGGATTGTGCAACGTCGTTACAATTTTTCGTTCTCAGAGTTTTTGGAAAGGGATAGTGCTATAGCAATTACAACTATTATTTCCTTATAAGAAGTTTCAACCGTATTTACGTGCTCCCTCCATATGTTCTGGTATTACCAGTCAAATTAAAATTGAAAAAACAATTATCGATACCGGGTAGTGTGAAAATGAAGAATATAAGACCTGGTGCCTTTACCCTTCAATTGTTTCAGTAAAAAAAATCCTCGATTGAAAACAATTGAATTTCAGCTCTTTACGTGGGGTTCTCACATAGATCTTATAAGGCTAGATCCGGCATCATGTAGTATGTATTTGGTATCAGAGGGGTCTGCAAGAAAGTAGGTACTATAATCACGTGGTACAACACATTTGTATGGTAAACAACAACGACCAATCAATGGCTTAGTACTTTCAACCCCCCAGGACGTCAGCATATTAAATCTATGGGTTCTCATAACAACAAGAGAGGCGCTACCTGCAATGAACTTAATACACTGAATTTTCTTTGAAATGAATTGACCCTTTCCAGAATTGAAAGTTATCATGGCGGATTTTGACATTTGACAGATTTAGTGAAAATGGGGAAAAATTTGACACTTGACAGTTGAGAAAATAAGTGTTCCATGTCAAAATTGAATTAAAATGTGAACAAATTCTAGAATAATATCCTCTTTCTTCGTGCCTTTTTATTCTCAGAAATATCTATATCGATATTCTGGAATTTTGATTTGTTTCCATTTCAATTCAAATTTGACATGGAACACTTATTTTCTCAACTGTCAAGTGTCATATTTTTTCCTGGATTTTTCCCTAAATCTGTCAAATGTCAAAATCCGCCATGATAACTTTATATTCTGGGAAGGGTCAATTGACGCGTGGTCACAGCCGAATCCATTTTTGGTGTGATGTTGCACTCCTTGATGAATGAAGAAAGAAAATGTGGTTATGGGTCCACAATAAAATAATAATTGTTGGAAAGAGAACTGTTTCTGAGGGTATGAAACAGTCAAGAAATGAAGTGAAAATACTATCGTTGGAAAACGGACGAACTATCACTGTGTATAAATTGAGTTTGCACGGCAAACTCTCGAATCTCTGTTGCTCACAGAATAACCAAGAAAAAACAATGTGAGAAACTATTTTTTCTTTTCAGAGCGTTTGTATGAATGTAAAAATATTTATCACGTTTATTTTATCCGCTATATTCTTCCCTTTTTCACATTTCTTTGTGTGTCTCCTATACTATAGAATCTATATTTCATCATCAAGCCGGGATATGTGGATATGGAAATAAAATGTGGCTTTTAGCATTATCGAGCACGAATCTTGAGCCCTAAGAAAAAATATGCGGATGAAATATCGGCATTCTGACGTTTCCGGAGCCTTTCTATTGAGTGAAGCAGGAGCTCCACAGCGTCATGTTGAATTTCGATTGTGTGAAGTATTTTACATGAGCATTCATCAGCGACATGGATTTCGAAATGGCATTTCGAGTGAAAATACTCCATGCGAAGCATATCATCTCATCTTTGACAGTTTATTTCACTCTAGATGGCATGTATCCTCATGTATGTTGGACGTTTATTTCATTAATCAAGTAATCTAGAGTGCAAATCTATTAGTGTCAATTTATTATTCATGCCTCAATATACATTTACGCATATGGATGTATTCGAATGGTTATTTTATGTGAATAATTGATGTAATTTATAATTCCTGATCATCGAATCGATAATCATAAAGTAGCAGAGTGAGTATATCTGAATAATAGATTCAAGTGAGCCAACCAAATCCATCAGATGTATATCTATTATTTGAGCGTTTCCATAATGTTTATATAATTCCTTTCAATTTTTCTGAGACGCGCTATATCACTTCCTGAAATGAAATTAAAAAAATACTCGTGTTGGCGTGCTGTACAACAATAGTACATTGTTAGCATCTCAATTGTTTCATCAGGATCAAAGGTGACACTTTGTTTGACAAGCGAATTTTGTGTTTGCCAGGCAAAGTGATAACGGAAACGAGCTTGCAAAATTTACGAATCAAACTGACACACTTTTGATCTGAATGAAACATGCTATTTTTCCTGCAACCAAAATAATTGTTATCTAATTTATAAAATGTAAGTCACGACAATCTAACCTTGACCAATTTTCTGACAAGAAGAGGCCAATTAGACGAAAAAGAAGAAGAGGAAGAACTAACCTTATCTCTCATTTCATATGTCGTGTTTTCCTATTAATTTGATATTTGTTGAAGATGTTGAAATCCATTAGAGTGGAAGTATTGGAGGTTAATTTTATACAAGCTCAACTGAATGGATATGAGTCAATCTAAGATTCACCTCAAATGTGGATCTATAATAAGAAGTCAAAGAGAATATGCTGGTCAATTACCTCAGGAGCAGAGGTCATACAAATAAAAACAGAACAGAATATTTCTTATTCGTAACTTTTGACGAATCAGGTTTATTCTATTTTCAATTGTTCCACTATCGCAGCATCACATATCAATTGAACGTTATACATAATATATACAGGGTCGCTGATATGTATGGAAACGGTCGATTATTTCCTAAAGTAAGATAGCTAGCGAAAAATGTTAGGATACAAAAGTTGTAGGGTTTTTCAAAATCCATTAAGCTAATGAAAAATTAAGTATACAGAATGAGTCAAAAAGTCAGGACGAAACAAAGTTGCTTTTTCTCTAATGGGACGCCCTGTATATTATTCCACATTTCAATTCCGCTCGAAATTCTGAACAAAATTGATATAGCACATCATTTCCTAAATTCAACTGTTTTCGAGATATCGAATTTTGAAAATAACTTATAATAAATTATCCAAAAATGTTAGTCCATTAAGTTCATAGTCCATCAAGTTACCTTTGAAAGTTTCCAGCTCCATAACAACGCCGCGTCGTTCTTTTGTCTAACAGTGATGATCTTGACAACACATGTCAAAAATACATTTAGTGTAAATAATGGCACGTTTAACTAATACTGAGCGTATTGAAATTTTAATGATCATAGGATTCGGTGATAGAAGACGAAGTTGTGACCAAGTAGTGAATATTTTTAATAAATTGCATCCAAATCGGGAACCAATTTCTAAATCAACAGTTTCAAAAACATTGCAGCGTTTTCATGAAACTGGAGATGTCAAAGATCGACCAAAAAGTGGAAGACCAGTAAGCGTTACATATGAAGAAAATGCTTTGAATGTCATGTTAGATGTGGTGGAAAATCCAATAAATTCGGCACAACAGAGGGCTTTGAATCATAACATGAGTCGATATTCCATTCAAAATTTGCAAACTGCAAAAATTCCATCCATATAAAATTCATTTGGTACAAGAATTGAGTGAAGACGATTTTGATCGTAGAATCGAGTTCTGTGAAGTTATTATGGATAAATTAAGCGAAAATGTCAACTTTGTCAACCACATATTGTTTTCTGACGAATCTACATTTTGTTTAAACGGGCACGTGAATCGACACAACTGTAGGTATTGGTCAGACCAAAATCCACATTGGATGGAGGAAGTTCACACTCAACGGCCACAAAAAGTAAATGTCTGGTGTGGCATTATTGGTGGACACGTCATAGGACCCTATTTTATAAACGGAAATTTGAACTCTGAACGATATTTATCACTTTTACAACAGCATATTATTCCAGAGCTTAGACGATTATTCCCGAATAATAACAATCCCAATTTGCCGGCAGAACAAATATGGTTTCAACGAGATGGGGCTCCTCCACATTTTGGACGTATGGTACGGGCATATCTAGATGAAACTTTTTCTAATAAATGGATTGGACGCAGGGGAGCAATTGAATGGCCAGCTAGGTCTCCCGATATGACCCCACTTGACTTTTTTCTATGGGGTCACATAAAAAATGTAGTCTACAAAAATAGGCCGCCAAATATCGAAGAGTTGCAAGAAAGAATAAGGCATGAAATTTCTACCATTCCTCCTCACATGATTTTAGATTCACTACAAAATTTTGTTCAGCGAGTTCATTACTGTCAGGAGGTAAATGGTAAACACTTTGAGCACCTTATTAAATAGAATTTCAAAGACAAATTTGTTGTTTATTAAAACTTGTTTTCTCTCTTTTCCTCCTGTCTTAACTATTTATATATATATATAAAATTTTAAATATCCTGGACATTCATTAAAAAATACATTTTATTGTTTTAATTGCATTTTAATCAACCCTGAACAATTATGCTCTTTTTATTTTCTGTAAAAAAATTATAATTAAATTGTAATCATAACATCCACATACTCCACCTTTTGTGACTTTCATAATAAATATGCATCATTTCGTGCTTTTTCTTTAATAAATTTGAGAGCAGTAAAAAGTTATTTTCAAAATTCGATATCTCGAAATCGGTTGAATTTAGGAGATGAAGCGCTTCATCAATTTTGTTCAGAATTTCGAGCAGAATTGAAATGTGGAATAATATATAGGGCTTCCCATTAGAGAAAAAGCAACTTTGTTTCGTCCTGACTTTTTGACTCATCCTGTATACTTAATTTTTCATTAGTTTAATGGATTTTTAAAAACCCTACAACTTTTGTATCCTAACATTTTTCGCTAGCTATCTTACTTTAGGAAATAATCGACCGTTTCCATACATATCAGCGACCCTGTATACTGATGTAAAGCACTACAAGATTTTCACTTATTGAGGGTTACAAACTACAACAACAACAACACGTGTTTCGCTATACTGAAGCTTCATCAGGTTGAGTATTAAAACTACATATTAATGCAAAACAATCGAATATACAGGGTCGATGGTAGGTTAGACGTTTCTGGAAAACAGGACGTAGGATTATTCTTGAAATTTGGTTTCTTAGTTGATCAGTTCTATCGATCTAAAATATTTTCAGCGTTGCGGCGTTGCCGCTTCTATCGAAAAGTAGCAACAACTTTGTTATTTCAAATGGAACACCCTGTATATTGTTACATTCTCGAATTCTTCCTGGAGAGCTGATTCCGTCAATGCGTCATACTGGGGGTCTAGGGTGAATGATTACAGTGATATAGGGTGTGAAAAATCGAGATTTTTCAACTTTAGGAATTTTTTGTACCGAAACTATTCATTATTGCTCAAAACGGCCTACATGTCCTTATCTTAACTTCCCATTAACTATTGATTGATATTTAATTGAAACAAATACAAGGTGGTTTAGAATTTTGAGATTTACGCCATCCTGTATTTGTTTCTATTGAATGTCAATAAATAGTTAATGAAAAGTTGATTCAGGACATGCAAGTCGTTTTGAGCAAAAATAAATAGTTTCGACACAAAAAAATCCTAAAATTGAAAAATCGCAATTTTTCACACCCTATAAGTATTTCTGTAATCATTTACCCTAGAACCCCAGTATGTCAGATCGACGAAATCAGCTCTTCAGGGAGAATTCGATAATGTAACAAAATACAGGGTGTTTCATTTGAAATAACAAAGTTTTTGCCACTTTTCGGTAGAAGCGGCAACGCCGCAATGGTGAACATATTTTTGATCGATAGAACAAAACTGATTACCCAAGAAGCCGAATTTTCAGAATAATCCTACGTCCTGTGCTCCAGGAACGTCTAACCCACCATCGACGCTGAGTGACCCTGTATATATGAAGGTAATAAGAAAGGGTTATAGGGCTCGTTTGTTCTATCTTTTATACATAGAACATAGAAGGCGAACAAGAGAATTATTTGGTCATCAGTTCGATGGGCACCTTACGATTTGGCAGCGAGAATTCAAAACTGTCGGAAAAGCACGAAGAAGAAACGGGACCGATAAAAGTTAATAACTGTTCCAAAGTATACTATCAAACATCGGAAGCACTCTGGAGAGCATGGCAGTTTTCACCAATTTATTTCAGGAAATATGGGTGTCGGTGTGTGTGTTATTGATTTCAGCATCATGGGAGAGCTGTGACCGGAAAAAGACTGTAAATATGTCACGAAAAAGTTGTGACCTCTTCCATATATCATGATTTCAATGATTAAATATTTACGATTAAAGAAAGTTCAAAAGGCGCGGAATGCTCTTCATCTCGTGATCAATGATCATGAGATGGGAACTTTGCAGTTTGTACAACTACATATTGGCTATGTGCATATAGTATATTACATAACAAGTGTGGAAAGTGACATTATTCGCACGAGTAGCCGTTTAGCATGAAAACGTAATGAGTGCAGGAAATATACTTTTCAACGAGTTTTGTACAGTATGTTTTCTAAGACCAAGAACATATTTTTATTTCGCGGGAAGAGGTCTATTTAACTTCAGGTCGTGTCGTTGCTATCATTTCTATATTGGTTGGTCGTTTGTACAAAAATTTCATTGATATCTAAAACCATTATCGATCTAAATGAACACCTTGTAGACGGTATAATATGGTCTGTTCACTGGAAAAAATGACCGTAATAACCGTGAACTATTTTGAACTTGAAATGTCATACTGGGCATAACCTAACATTTTCATTTACATTTTGAATGACCAGCTCCTTTTAGCTCAGCAAAGCTTCTGTTTCAAGCACAGAATTATTCGATCATGAAGTCAGGAAATGAAAAAAATCATCGTCAGTCAGTGTCAGTGGTGTGACTGTGAAAAATGTGAAATGTCACAGGGTAGAGAGTGTTCAATATGTTCAAAATTGAGAAACTAAAAATGCGAGGCAAGTGGAAGTATTGGCATATCGATTGTACGATAGTTAATACAATTTTAATGACTTACGTTACTTACTTAATCCGCGCGCGCGAATTTGCGAAATGTAGGCCGAGCGCGCGCTTCCCTTTCTCTACATTATCAATTAATTTCAATTATGCCTACACATAAAATAATTGATAATTAGTTCAACAGAAACTATTTGAGAAATATAAATATTTCAAAAAGTTTACATTATTATTATGTAACATAACGTTATTTCTAATATCACATCTCGATGCTAGAGCAAAATAACGATAAAATCTGTTTATAAAATGATAAATATCGTACAATATAAATTGTTTGAAATGAGAGGAAAATTAAAAAATTGTAAATTTCAAAATTAGAAATGTTATATTTTCCAAATTTATATTTTTTGCACAAAAAATAACTGAACATTGTGAATTCATTCGGCAACACTGTGTAAGTATAGTGAAGTTTGAAGGACGTATTTGACGTTTTATTATATATTTTATATATATCTTAAATATTCGAAATTCTTCGATATTATACAATGTAAATTGGAAAAAAAATAGCTGTAAATAATGGAATGAATCTGTAGCTGATGTGTTGGCTGAGAAGAGGCAGTAGTAGTTATCAAACAAATCCCTGTAGATTAATATAGTGACATTTCCCAATAAGCCTTTTTCTGGAAATAAAAAGGGCATTATCTTCCAAATGTATGATTTTCGCACAAAAATTTTGCTTGCAATAGTCGTTTTATCACGTTTTTAAACATCTGTGCAAATTTCGTGAAAATCCGTGAGGTTACCGTTTTTGCTACCTTTACCCAACAATCTTCAGCAGAATACACTAGTATATTTGAAAAGATTCAAAAATTTTACCAAACCCATCGAGAACCGAGCATGACGGGAGCCATATATCTAATAATAACTATATAGGTAACATGGATACCAGAGCTGAAGCCAAGAAATAAAACAAATGACAGTCTGCGAGACAAATCGCGAGAATGCGCATGCGCAAGTTTGAATTAAGAATCGACATTCGTTTTCATCATGGAGGAGAGTAGCTTTGTAGTGAGCGACGAACGTATGATAGTTATTAAACATCAATTAAATGTATCACGTAACCTTCAATTCGATATTTTTATTTTATCATAACATATATTTTTCAAATATTCATTTATCGATGGATTGTTGGACGATTTTGGATGATAGTTGATGATAGATGCAGAAATTGATGTGTTCTACAAAGCGATACTTGCGATTTGCAGAGAAACCTGTCACGATAAAGTCATCAGAACAAGATTCGTGGGCTAATTTTTGGTCAATCACTGTTATCACTCACTAATCACTTCTGTAAACAATCAGTAAGTACATTAATAACTATATAAACACTCTTTTACATAATTTGGGTTAACAAATATACCTAACCTATGAAATTCTTGAAACGTCAGTGGATTCCAACTCGTCAAAACCCGCGCATGCGCACAATTCATCATTAGCAAGCCAGACAGTCTTTTGTTTTTCCAAAACTGGCTTCACTTTCGCGTGAAGAAGAATATGTGTTATCCATATATAGTTGTTATTATATATATGAAGGGAGCTGAACTTTTTGACAGTGTCAAGTTGACAGCTCAAAGTCTCGTGCTCGTGTTTTCGAAGAACGATACATCTTTTCAAAAATATTAAATTTTTTCGCTAAAAAGTGTTGAAAATAAGTAATAGTAAGCGTGTGTGCTGTTTTAGTTGAGAGAAGGACGAATTTTGTGTTTTAAGAAGTAGAAATTCAAGATGTCAAATGGTGTATTTACCAAATTAGCGTTTTGACTTAGGATTCTCATTCTGGAGGCCAAAATACGTGAGTACCTCCAAATATTTTCCTTGGAATGCCTTATTATTGTTACTAGAAACTGGTATTGGACCTATTTGAGTTAAAATATGTATAAAAGTGGAAATAATATGTCAGATTATGATAGATATATGATACGTGCTGAAGTTAGAAAAAAAAGGAGGGTAAAACTTCGTTTATCGCACTCCTATGAGTTCGGAAAAAATTTTTGGTGGAACTTACGTATTTTGACCTCCTGATCACGAATCTGAAGTCAAAACGCGGCGGTCTCAAGTATTTTCGGAGATACGGCCCCATTTTGTCTCAAAAATGCACCATTTCAAATCTCCATTTTCTGATATTAAAAACACACAAAATTAATCCTTCTTTGAGCCAATACATCACACATGCTCACATTCACTTGTTTCCAACACTTTTTTGCATAAAAAACTGTTATTTTCACAAAAATTCGCCCTTTTTCAAAAAGTAAACAAAACATCTTTTTTCACTGATATTCTGGTAATTTTCATTTGAGATGTTGGCAACGCCTTACCATGAGCCAAACAATCACGTTGCCAACATCATAAATACAAATTACCAGAAAATCAGTGTAAAAAGGTTGTGTTGTTTACATTTCAAAGAAGGGTGAATTTTTTGGAAAATAATAGTTTTTTCTGCTGAGAAGATTTGGAAACAAGTAAATATATGCGTGTATAGTGTTTTGGTTCAAAGAAGGGTGAATTTTGTGTATTCCTAATAGCAGAAATTTGACATGTCAAATGGTGCATTTTTGAGACAAAATGGGGCCGTATCTCCGAAAATACTTGAGACCGCCGCGTTTTGACTTCAGATTAGTGATCAGGAGGTCAAAATACATAAGTTCCACCAAAAATTTTTTCCGAACTCATAGGAGTGCGACAAACGAAGTTTTACCAAAAGGAGAATATAATATCAACCTAAAATTGGATCGCTGACGAAGAAAAAACTGAAACAAATGAGCATCGAACGACATCTATAAAGTAGCGAACTCAACTTGGCAGACGTTTGGAGCTTGAGTGAACAGACAATATTATAGTTCCAGCCTACTAGGTTTCCATTTAGAACGACAATGGTTGAAGCATAGTTGGGCGAAAATGAAATGAACTTTTCATAAAAATAGGTCGTTCATTGGATTCCTTAACTGAGATTATTATTTCAGCCAAAAATTGTTCATAATATCATCAATTTAAATTGTTATTTCAACCAAATATTGCGAATATTTTTATTACAACGGATATGAAGGCGACTCGAATATAATTTCATTTTGTTCGCTATGTAAAGAAGACTTATTCTCTCCATTTGAAATTCAAATTCCTCTCTTTATTTCCGAGAGCTGAATCCTCATGCGTTGAAGAAGTGGGGATGACTCTTCAAAGGACGTCTGCTCAATAGACAGGGGAAAGAGATGCCATGATATTTCCTTTGATCCCTGTGAGAAAGGAATACTTTGTTTTCGAATTGCTTTTTCATCAACTATAGAGCAGAGCAATCGCAGTCTATGAAATATCAGTTATTACGTTCGATATAGTGTTGAAAGAAACATCTATATTTTCAATTCAGTAGATTCGAAGTAAACGTCATAAAAGCCAGAAGCGAATTGTCTGTTACTATGTCTATGTGCCCATCGTATAAATGGAGTATTTTCAACATAGACATATTCAAAATTCGTTACTTTTATTGATATCTATCAACCTTTTCAGATTATTTCTCCATTCTTCTCGAATTCTCTCTGTTTTGATTTTTCTTCTAGGTATTTCAATAATCCATATGGAATTGCAGAAATTGATTGATTTACCGTATAATTAAACCTCACGGTGCTCTAGGTTTCGTATTTTGGAGAAGAAAGCTTATTCGTTTATTATCGATCATCAAAGGTAGTTAATTGTGAGCATGAAACATAAATGGGAAACTAGTGAGTTCAGCCACTGAGGCCTATGTTTTCCCTCGAGTGTAATTAAGCACCCAACCTATCAAAACTTTTATTGGGTTAGAGTTTGCGTTTTTCTGAAGACAAACAAAGCCAAAGAACGTACAAGATTAAAGGCTTTCATGAAGTATGAGGGGGAAAATTCATCAATCATAACAGTATGGCAAACCAATTATTCCCATCTACCTGATACTTGAAATTAAGTTAAAATAAACAATCTGGTGAACTGAAGCGAAAGTAATTCTAGGAATAAACATCGATACAAAACTTGAAGGAGTATCCTGAGAGTGTTTCAAAATTAAACGTATGATCAGAGGTATGATGTAACCAAAGAATAAAGTATATATCATATAAAGTGATGATTGCTTTGAGAAAATCTAGAAGAATAAAATCTATTTATCACCTTATGACTGTTCTTACCTTAGATCATATAACAGACTAGATGAATAACGCACAATCCTTCCACAGTAGTTGTTTGAAGCCAACATTTGAATTATTTAGGGGAAACCCTAGGATGTATTCAAATTACCACGAATTGTTTTGCATATCAGTATGGGTCAATAATGTTCATACAACGAATGATACGACACTGAGTAACTCACCAGTGAAATGTTGTGTTTCGGTCACCACTTTTAAATTGTCTTTTACACATTCCACAGCGTTTCACCATCCTTTAAATTCGAATTGAACAGAATAACCAATATATTTTAAGTAGAATCTTGTTCAAATTTTCACACAAAACTGAAAATATGCCGTTTAATGAACAATCTCCAGAAAGACGTGCTATACCACTTTATTTGAATGAGGCACTGTCTTATGAGACGAAGTTCGAATAAATAGCCTTTCATGCGATAATTTTATTCATATATAAGTACCTACTGAAGGATATATATATATATATATATATATATATATATATATTTGGAAACCTTAAAAAATGTGGTCATGGGATTATTATCACTTTCGAATGTTACGATATGGCAACCTCTGTGGAGGAAGAAACATATGAATATGAATGTTGGCTTCAGGCAATTTGGGGCGTTACTATTCTAGTGGGTTTGTTGTTTGGAAGTTCTTACAGTTCCATTTAATTACCTATTGAAATAAATGATACGATACCGAGAACGATATGTGTCACATAGAATTTCGGGATCATCGAGGAAATTGTAGATATACCTCGTTTTGAAGTGGAAGTCAATTCATTTATATTTAATTCTAGCTTTCGTTTATATTTGATGAGGATAGATATCGCTTTTCCATTGGGAAACCCTATTCAATTCGTGAGTGAAAATGGGGAATATTGCGCTCACGCAACGATATGGTTGCTATGGTTACGCTAGCAAAAATAAGGTTTTACTTCGAAAGACAATTGAAAAACTGAATCAAAATCGATGTTTTGCGTTGATTTCTGTTTATCTGCCAAAATAGTCATTCTGGTGAGCATCTTGTTACGCAACTTCGCCTTCATTTGAACGAATTTCAGGCGGTTTTCAAGATTCCCATGCATAATCGAATTATAGACATCCTGTATACTATCGTAATATTTGAATAGTACCTATCTATTGCGAATGATGTTAAGAATAATTACACATTTACATATATATATATATATATATATATATATATATATATATATATTTATATATATATATATATATATATATATATATATATATATATAGTGGAAGAGGAAGTCGTTGCTGGCTTGTTAGGATACAAACTGATAAATATAGTGGGGAATTGCAGCAAGTAAAAAGTGTACTCTTTGAAATTTATCCAAGCTTTCGGAATCTGATTTATTCCATCATCAGGGAAAATCTTCAGTGAGATTGTTTACATAAATGAAGTTAAAAAATTGTGAAATTGACATGGACATTATTAAATTGAAACATTTAAAAAGGAATCATATTATAAAACAAATGTTACACAACCACTTGTTGTACCAACGCGCACCACGTGCACCTAATTGCAATTAGGTGCACGTGGTGCGCGTTGGTACAACAAGTGGTTGTGTAACATTTGTTTTATAATATGATTCCTTTTTAAATGTTTCAATTTAATAATGTCCATGTCAATTTCACAATTTTTTAACTTCATTTATGTAAACAATCTCACTGAAGATTTTCCCTGATGATGGAATAAATCAGATTCCGAAAGCTTGGATATATATATATATATATATATATATATATATATATATATATATATATATATATATATATATATAAACAATATCTGTGTAATAAAGAAAATATCATTATCTGCAAGTTAACAATTATTAGAATTAATGTTGAATTCTGATGGATATATTTGAATGATTGAGCAAGTCTCGAATAGTAAGTATATCAATTTTTCAGTGAAATAGATGGTTTTCTACCAAACATATATTTTTCATGATGGGACTTTTCCACCCCACTGAATAATGAAATATATAGGGGCCATATAATGTATTAAAGAAGGAAGTTTCCTCGAACTCGATCAAATAATTAGGGAGTTTCAATGAGAGATTATTTTCCTTCCGTTTATAACAATTATTGAAAAGTTTCGAATCAGATAAGATGGAAAGTTTCTCTCAGTATTCCAACAAATGAGTTTCGGAAGTTCCATTCGAAATGACAAATCCTGAAGAGTCGGGAAGTTTGGCGTTCAAGGTGGTGGATTGTATAAAAAAATTGAATGAAATAATTGAAAATGACGTTGTTGCAAATCATCAAAATTTATTGATTACATTCCACTACTCTAAACTACATGCACGTATGTGCTATTTCAGACATCATGTTTGAAATGGGGAATACTATCTTTTTGGTCTTCTGAATATGTAGGGAAAAGAGTGATACGATTTTTAACTGAAAAATGATCACAAAATGAATCTAAATGATGATTAGCAATGTGATTCTGCCAACGGAATTATATTCTCATATCATTCACCTCGACCAAATTAACTTTGCTGAAATCGTTTGGTAATCAGTAGTAATACCATAAGTACTTCAAAATATTCGGGTAATACATCGCTAAATTGTTGCAGAATTATCTAATTGTTTTTAACAATTCCATTGAGCCTTTTTCCGATGAGTTTGATGTGAAAATGTATCGAACATGATTGAAACAACATATTTCAAATATCTTTCGACGGTTTTTGATTAAAATACCTTAGTACTTATTCTACAATGTGAATTCAAGCAAATGCAATCTGACCAGCTACGCAGACGATACTAACCTATTGATCTATGCAAAAAATTTTCCTGAGTTGGTAGATAATGTTGAGCAGATTCTGCGAATAACTAATGAGTGGTTCACCATGAACAAACAGATTCTCAATGATAGCGAAACATATTACATGCTATTCACAACGAACCATCCTGGATTTGATATACCCACAGAGCTTGAGATTAATAATCAAAAAGTAATCATAGCCGAATATGTTAAATTCCTAGGAATGAATATCGACACTAAATAATGCTGGGATAGACATATTGAGTTTATGAGTGCCAAATTAAATTCAGCTAGTTACAGCATTATATAGAGTAATTGCTAAATACGTGGAATATGATACATTGAAAATCATTTACCATGCCAATTTCGAGTCCCATATCAGGTACGGCATAATTTTTTATGGAAATAGTAGATATGCAAACTCAATATTTATAATACAGAAAAGAATTCTCAGAACTCTCTGAAAATTGAAACCTAGTGAATCATGTAGAGGCTTTTTAAGGAAAAACAAGTTTCTTACTCTCTGTGGGATATATATACAGGAATGTCTTGTATTCAACTTCAAAAATAAACATTTATTCGCAAAGATGGAACCTCGTGCCAATTATGATACCAGACACTGTAATTACACGTTCCCAGCTCACAGACTGAGACAAACAGAATCAACCGCATTATACTCGTGCATAAAATTTTATAACAAAATGCCAAGTCCTATTGAATCTCTGAAGGTATTATCCGAATTCAAGAAAAAAATATTTGACTTGTTGATTGAGATTGAACCATATGCTGTGAGCGAGTTCATGAACTACAGTTTCTAGACATTCCACTCTTGACGATCATTTCTGTTAATGTTGCTTTATGTACCTACATGTCATGAATTGTAGCATTTGTTGTTTTACATATTTTGGCATTTCTGTTATATATTGTAGCATTCCTTGAAATAAAATTTCCTTATTATTATTACTCCACCTTTCCCTCCATGCTGCTCACGTTTCACTCCTCACGTATCGTTATCCGTTGACATGGAAGTTACCCATCCACATCCTGAACTCTGAAGCACCTCTCGTACCTATCCTCATTGAAATTCCTCGGGACATGAGAGAATCGGTGGATTATCGGAGTATATTTCACGCATCACATTCCTACCCAAAGAAGGAAAACATACCCACGTGACGGACGCAATCGGAATACCAAATCGCGATCACGATCCGAACACAGATTTGACGATGAGATTCTGGAAGTTGTGAGTTGCGATTGTATAACAAGCAGCTTACATATTTGGCTAAGAAGGAGACCGAAATCATCAGTTTTGACTCTTTCATTCAAGATATGATGTAACTAAGTCAAGTGGTATTCCTCTTATACCCGATCTGAATATTTTTGAGAGTAGCAATTCATGATCTACACAATCGAAGTCATGAGAGAAGTATATAAAGAGACCTAGAACCGAGCTTAGAACACACTTTTTCGGTCCAGGGTATTGATAATTCTGGTTTGAAACTAACGTAATGCTGATTCTGTGCTTCTAGACTTAGTGAACCCATGCTGCGTTTTATTATTCTCAAAAAAGTTAGTTAATTGTATTTTTTCATTTAGTTCGAATGATTCAGAGAGACTTGTCAGCAGACTAATTGCTCTGTGAATATATTAATTGTTCCCATCACCTTTTTCATAGATAGAGCATACTTCTGCAGGTTTATCGAAGATGAGGAATTTATGAAGAAAGTTAAAGTGCTACAAAGTTCATACCAACATTTTTTTAGAAGGTTGGTTGTTACATCAAAGTCAGCTAAATGAAAAAAATTTAGTTATAGTGCACGGAAGACTAGATTTTTTCCATCTCTTTGGTTTTATGGTTATAGCCATAAGCATTAGAGATTTTTAGTTGAACAATAAGCTCTATTACGTCAATCTAGTATAACAAACGGTGTCGGTAAATGGGTAATCTGGCCACAATATTCCAGGCAGAGGTATATGTTATTGAAATGTGCGAGGGAGCTGGAAAGACGGCTTATCACTCATAAAAAAATAAAAATTTGCGCTAATAGTCAGGCGGCACTGAAAGCGCTTGAATCCGCCAAGAAACCTTGAACAATATCTTTGCCTTGAACAGACTAGGACAACGCAATAGCGTAGCACTTATCTGGATACTGGTCATACTGGCCTAGAAGGTAACGAAAAAGCGGACGCCCTAGCAAAAAAGAGGGCCGAAACAACGTTTACTGGGCCAGAACCGTTCATCGGCTTAGCATACAGCACTGCCAAGAATGTTATATCATCATTGGCAGACAATAAAAGACTAGAATATTGGAACACTCTACCGGGCCTAAGCCATTCCAAAGCATTTATACCATGCAATAGGAAGCAACAAGATACGAACAAGATTCTAGACCTCAGCAGAGCACATTTCAGAGTGATAGTAGGGCCATTGTAGGACTGTTTACTGGTCACTGCAAAGTCAGGTACCGCATGAGATCGGACTAGCAGATAATACGGAATGCCGACTATACATAGAAGAGGATGATATGGCAGAACACATCCTGTGATTCCTGTGTATCTGTCCAGCAGTGTCCAGAATCAGGTTCTCCATTTTTGGTGACACCGTATAGTGCTACCAGTAAACCTGATACTCTTTCAATACACTACTCAGTTTCGTGAGCAGACTGGGTCTATTGGAAGAAATATAAAATTTATAAGAGTGAGCCACAATAGACCAAACAGGCTACGGTGGAGGGCCTGTTTTTGACCCACTCACATTCAAACCTAAACCTAGTTAATTGTATTTTTTCATTTATTTCGAATGGTTCAGAGAGACTTGACAGCAGACTAATTGCTCTGTAATTATATATAAATTATTAATTTATAGATAGGGCACACTTTTGCAAGTTTATCGAAGATGAGGAATTTATGAAGAAAGGAAAGGCTACAAAGTTCATACTAAAATTTTTTCAGAAGGTTGGTTGATGTTAGTCATAGCCATAAGCATTAGAGATTTTTAGTTGAACAATAAGCTCTTATTACGTCAATCTAACAAACGGTTGTCATGAAGAAGCTGTTTACTTATAAGACGTATTGTCCCCACGAAAATGTGAATCATTACACTTCACTGTTCATAATAATTAGGAAATATATTGGTGACAGCAGTTGATTACAACCATTGTTTCAGTTTGGATAAACTCACTCATTACTACTCAGCTCATAATATCATGATGCTTCCGATAAACTCTCGCTTGACAAACTTGCCACTTATATTCGTCATTGCAACTGCTGCTCTCATCTCGAGATTATCCGAGAACAATGAACTCGCTAGGCTAGATACATTATCTCCTGTCTCAACCATCAAGGTATTTGATGTTCGTAATGAATAAAGGAGTGTTAGAGATATTCTATTGGAGTGTAAGTGGGGACTTGGCAGTCATTCATCAAGAATTTAATTTATGAACGTTTACCTTTCAATTGGCACTGGAGCATTGGAGTGGAGACATTTGACGTAATGAAATGAGCTTTGTCTCGAATAGAGCGGGTACTGAAAAATGCAGAGAGATCAGAGAGAATCGTTGACTGGAGATTTCAGAATAACGTTCGAACACGATATCAAGCGTTTCCTTTTTCTTTGTGATAACATTTATAATTACATTTTCTACCAATTATATTTTCACTTCGAGTTAGGCTGATGATGAGGGGTTGATCTCTTGGAAGATGAGCTTTTGTTCATACATCTCATCCCGTTTTTCAACATATCTCTTCCACTGCATGCATAATGGATCCTCTACGATCAAATGTATCACAATTTTGGAATTTTGGACAGGATACTCGAAAGTTTGAAAGAGTGTTTTTGAAAAGGGTTTTTTTAACCGCCAACTTGGTTATGAAGCAACCCTCGTAAGTATAGGATTTGTTTGAGTTAGGACACACGTGATATTTCAACATGAAGGAACATCTCACAACAAATTAAAATTAGAAACGGTTTGACACACGAATACTTACTTCTCAATCAGGATGCTCATCAGAACGACACTATAGATGTAGATAGATAGGTAATCTTCGTGTTCCAGTTTATGTAAAAAATTCTGATAGTCTGGATATTTCCAAAGTCAAACTTGAGAAGCACCTATTCACGAATAGATATATTATAATAACATACTTTTTTATATAGGTAAATGTTCTGTGTTAGGTTCATTACGTCATATATGGTTTCCGACGACCTATACCTGAAATACGTATCATTTCGTACTGTAATCTAGTACACAAAATAAGATATTTCGCACTAGTGCGAAATATTTCATTTTTCAAATATTCATCTCTACGCTCTGCGATTGGTGCGATTACCTAATATAAACTACGCAACACTAATTACGTCGCACCCCGAAATTTTGCCCCTCTTTAAATTTGAATAACTTTTTTCTTCTTTGAACAATTTGAATTCTGTTTGCACTGTTCGCTAGCTCAGTCCTTCAGCTAAAATCTCGTACTTCTTCGATACATGAGGTTATTTCCATAAAATTGCTACAGGATGTTTTTTGGAACTGTGCAAAATTTCGAAATTTTCAAAAGGATCCCAAATGAAGAAAAACAGTTTTTTTTCAACTTTAACAGCAGAGGCATGAAGATTATCTCATTACCTTTGGCCATTTCCAAAATTGTCTTCTTATCACTTTTTTTTACAGAGTGATATCAAAAAATCAATTTTTTGGTTTTGCAGTCATAACTTTTTTCCTCTTCAACCGATTTTCAAAATCTCAGGATCATTTTGAACCTGAAACCTCATATGAGAAGATTTTAAAATCAGAATTGACTCAAGATGAACATTCAGAATCGAGGGTTTCCTCAAAGGTGACCCAAATCTGAAACACTCTGATGTAAATCCCGACTGGGAGGAGAATTAAATGAAAATCAACTTGTTTTCGGAAGGATCTTCCATTCTGGACACATCCAGATCTTTTTTTCTTCCAGTTGGCAACATTTGTGCGTGAGAAAACCGAAATGAAACGCCATGTTCTAGTAAAAAATCAGCCCAAAAAAAATGCATGGTCCGTAACCAACGTAACAAAAATCATAATGAGTGACTGACAAGACAGGTTGAAAATTACGTTCTCGTGAAAATAAAGACCAGGACAGAAAAAACTATTCGTAGGTCTTTCTCTTCTGAAGATATAAGACGTCATAAAAAAATTAAAAAAAAAAAAAAAAAATCTGAATACAACAAAATTTCAGGGTAACCTTCTCAACCCCTATACGAAGTCTTCCATCATGTTTTGAATTTTTTTAAAAGAATTTAATTTTTTAGACCCCCAAAAAAATGTTATGCGTACGCCTATGAAACAATTTTTTTTATCCCTTTGATCAACTTTTTTCGCTGAACACAGCTATGGGTATCGCTTGTCTCGATTCTGAAAAATAACTCGCCCTGTACATCAAACTATGATACTTGGAGAACTCGAGTTTGGGCGAATCTTAGTAGTTTTGTACGAAACTCACGAAAATTATATGTAAAAAAAATCACAAAAATCTCCTTCCCCTTCATTCGTACCCAAAGTACCCCAAGGGGGCCGAAAGAATTTTTTTTTTAAATCCGATCCCATTGTGGGGGTCATGTGAAATATGTTTACCGATATATCTAACCGTTTGACCAGCAAAAATTTTACCCGCAAAAAAAATTTTTGGGGGGGAGGGGGTAAAAATTTTTTCTTCAGTATTTTTGGTGGTGATATTTTCGTTTCGATCAAACAACGTTTTGGATATTTTTCTTTTTTAATCGGGATTTCGAGGGGGGATTTAGATTTGGGTCACCTATGCAGAAACCCTTGATCTTTAATATTTATTTTTAGTCAATTCTAATCTTCATGTCTGTTCATCTAACGTTTCAGCTTCAAAATGATCCTGAGATTTTGAAAATCGGTTGAAGAGGAAAAAAGTTATGACTGCAAACCCAAAAAAATGATTTTTTGAGGTCACTCTGTAAAGAAAAGTGATAAGAAGACAATTTTGGAAATGGCCAAAGGTAATGAGATGATATTCATGCCTCTGCTGTTAAAGTTGAAAAAAAACTGTTTTTCTTCATTTGGGATCCTTTTGAAAATTTCGAAATTTTGCACAGTTCCAAAAAACATCCTGTAGCAATTTTATGGAAATAACCTTATGTATCGAAGAAGTACGACATTATAGCTGAAGGACTGAGTTAGCGAACAGTGCAAACAGAATTCAAATTGTTCAAAGAAGAAAAAAGTTATTCAAATCTTAACAGGGGCAAAATTTCGGGGTGCGACGTAATTAGTGTTGCGTAGTTTAGTTAACTATACTCTGATTTTTACTCATAGGTAGCTGTGACAAGGATATATCTACAAACGAATTCATAACACTATAGTATCAATGTGATTTACCAAGTAGATAGGTACCGAATCGTATAATGTCTTCAGTTTTCTTTGCTGCAATGTCATCCGACGATGAAATGGTAGATTCTACTCCCCCAGAAGTATGCAATTTAGGTTTGATAAAAGAAAAAAATAGTATTCCCTTAGTACTGAACAATTGTTCAAATAATACCATCAATAATTATTTTTCGAATATTTCATAAATACAGACCAAAATGTACCCAAATAAATATTATATATAATATATATACAATAATTTTTCGCTTTGTGTGATACATCTTTCTTATATGCTTCTCCAGGCAATTGAATTGGTTTCCTATAAAAATGATTTGTAAGTAGGTAATACAGTCATGCGAAATTAAAATCCGACATACCTATGTTTATCATGTAGGTCGTTGGAAAAGTATAGTGTACAACTCGTGCGGAAATTGGATATTTCATACGAGTTTGACAAGATAATGAACCACGAGCCGTATACAGAATATACTATATTCTGTAAACTTTGGTATAGGCAAGTTCATCATCATCATCTTGTCAAACTCGTATGAAATATCCTATTTTCCGCAATAGTTGCGCACAATATACTATTGTTTGAATACACATCATGTGTACGAGTCACCTATTCTTCTTTTTTGTATATTTGTATATTGTTTACCATTTTTTATTAGATTATATATCTCACCACATATTCTAGTTCAACGGGTGTGCTTGTAATTATCATATTTCCGCGTCAATCAAACTGACGATATTTTCGGAAGTCATGTGTGATATTCAATTCTGCGAGAATAATCTTATAGCGCTTTTCATCGCTATTTAAAATGGACGCTCCATCATATAGGATTAATGAAACTTCGAAAATTCTCTCTAATATTCGACTTTTGAAATATTAACGATATAAAAATGAAACTATAGAGAAGACTGCTCTTTGAGGAAGCTATTATTAATTCAAATGCTGTCATAAAATGCTGTACTGTTTCGAGAGTTTGACTCGTATTTTACTTCTTTCGATCAGAATCAGAGTGAAAAATATATTATAAATCAGTAAGTCTATAATTTTTACTGCAAAATATTACCGTTTTCACGTTCAGGGTATGGAATAAAATATCATAAAACGCTTTGCTATTTTCCTGATAAAAAGTACCAGTCTACAATACGTTCTTTGAACTAACTCGGACGTCAGTTGATGGAAATTTAGAGTAATTAAAAACTCTACGAACTAACTAGTTGAGCTGACTTCGAGTTTGAAATTTGTTAACTGAAATTCAATTCATGGACAGTGAAGTAATTTGTTTAAAGCATATGTATGCAGGAAATAATCCATTTCGAAATACAGCGACAGGATACATTTTCCTGAATTTATGAATGTCAACTTATGAGCCTATCCAGAACACGTGATCAAAAATGAATGCCGTGCATACACGGAGTGTTTTTGTGTTTATAGTTTGAATTTCCTTTTTGAAGGTTTCAAAAGTAAATACAATGGCTTGTGATGATAAAAGTGATTATCTGTTATCGTTAGAGACTGAAGATAAAGACATTGCATTACGGCATAAGGAAAAAATCAGAGTCATTCAAGGCATCGATCCTTTCCCTCTGATGGATAAGTTAAAACAGCTGGTTTTCCTAAAATTTTAAACCACATTTCGCAACAAATACCTTCATGAAAAGTTATGTAACTTTTTACCGTTCAAAAAATGTTTGGCACATATTTTGGCATACTTGTTTAACTTCTGTGAGATCTTCCTTTTCGATTGCTTTCAACCATCTTTCTCTTCGGATTTTTGAGAGTTCTTCAATTTTATGAGAAAATTCACAAATCACAATATAGTCTGAACACAGAATATTCACAAATGAATGTTCAAGTTCGTTCTGGAGTTGAAACTCATTTCAAATTAAAATCACAAGGTTCAAATAGCTAGAGTTCTAGTGCACTCAAACGGTTTGTATGCCCCAAGGTATCCATCTTGAATTTGATTTGACAGCGTCTTGGTTTAGTCTATATCTTGCATGATCGTAATCAAAATTCATGTATTGTGAAACATTAAAGCAATGGGAAATAAGACTGAAAACCGTTCGAGTACTGCAGAAATAGCAAATGGTTATTATAAAATCTGATATTTCTCTCGGAATCGAGTTCTGGACTCCTCGAATACATCTGATCTGATCTCCAATCTCGAAAGTAATCAAGACAAGGTGAGAAATTATGATTTGATTAATACTCATAAATTCATTGGTAGTATCTTGAAGAAGATGAAAATTTACATTTATTAAGAAAACAAAAATGGAATCCTTGAACTTCATCTTTCTCCATAATGAGATAGGTATACTAGACAGGAGCGTGAAATTGTAGCAACTATTATTTGACAGTAGCTGAATCCTCGTCATGATGTGGGGTTCAAAAAAATCATTGTTTCCAAATTTAAATTTTCACAAGATAATTGATGGAATGAGAATTATCTATTTTTTCACTATCTAACTATCGAACATTGTTGGTGACTATTTATGTTCTAACCTCTCAAACAGAAACTGGAACAATTGATTCAATAATTAATTACATTTTGGTACCAATGATGATAAAGCAGCTAGTCCTAGTCAGATTTATTATTTAAATAAATAGTGCTGTTTCTCCTGGGTTAACGAAATAATTTCCCCTGGCCCTGTAAAAAAAAAGAAAAAATGTGAAGCAATATTCTCGTAGCGAGTATATTTGGAAGAAAGAGGAGTTGTTGAAGGTGAAATTTATAATAAGATTTGATATGGATCTCATGGGAATATAAAATTATTCCGAATACGTAAATAATACTTACTTTCTACTTATATCCTCTCCCAAATATGTGACGTCATTTCTTTTGCATTTTCCTTGAACATAATCTCCATAACTATTGCATTTAGTAATTGGGTAGGCATTGGAAACTATGAGGCTCCTAGTGAATACACGGGCTGCTTGTCTATGACTACAGAATACTGAAAAGTTCAGGTGAATTTTATTTCAATAACTCGTTATCTTTGTTCATGGCTGGAAATATCTCAATATTTCTGCTTGAATGGTTTGCATTCTGAAATGAATTATGTGGAGTTTGTGATACAGAAATCCTTCATAGAGTACGAATGTAAGTAACATAATTCAATAATATACAGCTCCTTGACAAATAATTGATGTAGAATATCTGAGGACAATGAATATGGAAGATAAGTACACCTTTCTCAGCACGCTGAGTGTGGATATGAGTACTCCACAAATTTTAACTTATCTGAATTATTTGTCACAGAAAATAATATTTCACGTGAACATAAAATCAGAAGATGAAAATATTTTTGCGCTATATCTACTTGAGTTCGTTTATTTAAAACACTCAGTAGAAAACTGAACAATTTATTTCACTGAACAGTCGAAATACAACTCAATAAACACTTAACTGAATCACAAAGATATTAGCTTTACAAGTCTCAATGTTCGAAATACTAGCTTTCTTTCTAAACTCAATTCTCTCCATATTGAAACTGACTGTACGCGTCACTGCGCTCCTTTTATATAGACAACATACTCATTCTACCAAAATCTTGAAATACCGTTCATTTTCGATGATCTATGACCGTTATGAGTCATCCACTATTGTCCTCTAATTACGTATGTCGGCGACCGATGTTATCGCGAGATAATGACTTCCGGTATTCTCAGATTGCCAGCACAATTCGTAACAATATTTTGAATCATATAATATGAATAACCATGATCAGACCAATTCAATTTGGAAAGATTCTTCGGAATTTTGTAATTGATATCAATTTTTGATGTAGATACTCTTCAGTTACTGTTGAAACTGATGAGTAGATATTTTTAGAAAAAATTTGACTACAATAAGCAATGATTCAGAAAATATGTCTTGTGGAGATCTCAGAGTTATTATACCCATAATCAGTTGATAGATAAAATGATTTATCAGTCTTTTGTATGGAGATTGTGATTATTCGTCCCATCCATAACATTAAATCTGATAATTGTTATTGGCATATGCACAACTTGGTTCTTCTCATTGTATGTTTTGATGAATATAGCATTGTCTGCTAATCTCATGATTTTCTCTCAATTCATCTGATCCTGATTCCATCCGAAAATATATTTAGACAAAAACTTATATCCTCACTACTCTCGCAATTGATTCCTGACCTTCACTGAAACTCCTTTTATAAGTAAACTTGATCTATTCACCCTCTTACCCCGGAGTCAACAGAAACGACAATAATATTGTAGGTTGTCCGTGTAGCTGCTTTCTCTTTGATCTAAGGAGAGGATCGATGCACTACCCTACAATTTTCACAAAGCATCTCCAGAAATTGCGTTACTGAATGCAATTATTTTCATAGTACCTACCCTCGAATAATCTAACAAAACTCCCTACTTCTCCGTTTGACGGTGGCTCGAGTTGTTGGCTGGATTTCATATTTACCACAAGTTGAGAATATCCAGAGAAGATAGGTGGATCTCAGAGCTGCAGACTATTACTCACCTATCTCAGAGAACGTATGAGTTCTTTTCCAACTCTGTATTATGGAACATCCAGGTTGTTTTCTACCACTGTTCACCCAAATATCAACTGTACCAAGGTTTTCGTTGAGGCCGAATCCACCAGCATTTGTATGGACAATATCGACGAAGAGTGCAGAAGTCGGTCCTATTCTTTCATTGTCTGGCACTGATTCAAAAAGTTGACGAGCTGGATCCAAACCTTAAACAACAGGAGGACTTTAATATGAGAGTAAAATGGATTTTGATTTAGGAATTTATGCATCATCGGAATAATATCATGCCATCAAACCCGATGTGATACCTTTATAAACTATGGAGATCAACTTTATATCAAATAATGTTGCATCCAACTCACTATTTACCTGTTACTCTGGAAACATTGCCGCTCGTTAGAAGTTTTCCTGCTATTCCAACTACATGTGCACCTAAACTCATCCCAATGAAATGGGTTGTTGAAAGTTTCAGCCCTTTGGTGACAAGAAAATCTATGAATTTTGCAGTGAATCGTCCAACAGGGAAAGCATTTCTGGCTGCCGTTGGATAGAATATTCCAGCAAATAATCTCTCAGCATTCACTAGGATCACATTGTAATTTCCACGTTTCAGATAGTCTGCAACAATGATATACCGACCACATTTCGAATTTTGTCATGAGGTTCTGGATGTAATTCGGTTGAGTTCATCAATTTGATAATTTATTACTTGTTATGGGATCTATATTCATACAAATTTGATTCCCTATTTCACATTCGACACCGGTAACCAGAGAAGTTTAAATTCACAGTGCTTTTTTGATCCATCTAGCTGATATTCGCTCCTATTTTTTTTCTTTAATGGACATTGTTGAGCCTACATTTCAATTCCTACGCTCGATCTGAGAAGAACATAATGAATATGGAGTACGGAATATAGAAAATTGACCATTTCCTTCCAAAAATAGTGATGGCAGTCCATAATTCGGTACACTGTACATAAAATGAAACAGCAAAAAACTGGAATGAGTTTCAGACAATCCTCGAGAGTTAGTTGAAAAATCAAATAATTATATTGAACTTTTATCGATAAAGGCGTGACGGATTATTCATTTTTATGTGTAACTATATTATCAGAATAAATCATCGAAATATTTGTAAAATATATTATCGAAAAAAAAAAAGAAAACCGAAAACTTACTTACGCTCTTTGATTTGAAATGAATCATCTGCGGCGGAGGACTCCAGAAAACCGTGAACAAATATTTTAGTTGGACGTGAAAAATCTATGCTCGATGATGTCACAGAAGTGTCATTACCTGCCAGAAGGATCTCAGGTATGGAAGGATTTTTTCTAAAAATGAAGGAAGATGAGGATCAATAATTTGAGCTTTTTTAGTATTTTTTGATTGTCTGTACAGTTTTGGGACAGTATATCATTTTAATGTACCTACCTCGTATATAGTTCAAAGTTCACATCTCTTTCAGGATCGATTGTCTGGCATATTCTTCTGTCTATTGGATAAGAGATGAAGCTGAGGTTTTCCAGTTTGAAAATGAAAGGGCCTGGAAAAGGAAAAATGAAAAATGAGATTTAGTACTGTATATCAGTATAAGAATTCCACTCAGTGTTGTGTTGAATCTGACAGCGGCATGGTGCAAGAACTATCACCTATAGTTCATGATTTATTATAAAATACCAATTCAATACTTTTCAAACAACGAAATGATGTGCATTCACAGTAAAGACACCTGGTGTTGTTTTTTTGGTGTGAAATATTCAGATTTTCTATTAGTTGATTTATTTTGATATGTTTGCGATTTTTGTCTCATTAATCGAAAGAATGAAGATAGTACCAGTGATCAACTTTCACTTGTATTTGATACCGGGTGCTTTATGATGACTTCTAGAGTAGCCTGTTTTGTTGCTGTAATTATCAGCCTCATTATAAATACTGAAACTGATGATGATATTATCTGAACTTCGGCGATCTGAACTCACCTGATTGGGAATAAAATAGGCATAAACCAGTTGACAAATATGTTAGTACGGACATGCTGATCCTCGAATCCACCTACTTTATATCCTATTATAGTTTATTGTACTTCCCGAAAAGTGGTATTCTAGCTTTTATACAGCATAAGCGATAAGTACATCCTTCTAACGAAATCATTGACATATATCAAGCATTAAATGAGTTTTCAACAATATATAGTACGATAATGAGATTATTGAGTCTATTGATAAGGTCGACTATAATTATAAAAAACATGTCATTCGCAACGAAAATACATTATAACGAGAATACAAGGTAAGTCAGTTCTGCTATTAAATTCAACAATCGTTATTAGATAATTTTGTGAGAAATCTTTATGTGAATATGGGTAGTGCAGCCAAATTTGAAATAGTTTCGCATTAGGGACATATAATATAACATCCTGTATGGTAGCGAATGAAACATTTTAACCACAATGACAGATCTTGTATGCATGGATTCTTGAAGAAGTCGTCTGCTACAATAACTTGACTCACTCAGTATAAAAACATCCACTTATATGTAAGTGCTTCAAATTATCTTTGGCATATGAACGTATCTTCAATGCTGAGGTGAAGAAACAGTGAGATATAATTTCCATTCAGACGAAATCAACTCGCAGATTCTGTCTCAGTCGTATTTATGGATGTCCATTGTATCATTCCAAACCAAAAGGGTATCTTGGATCAATCATAGATAACTTGATTAGTTTTCTCATGATTTGCCCAACATTACATCAAATCAATAATTTCAATATCTTATCGATCATATTTGGTAGAATTGACTTTATGCTACATGACTATTGTGACAAATTGAAAAGGAAATTGGACTTTTCTTATATCTAAAATTATCGTGAACATATCTCTAGTTTTCGATGCCAAAGTTCTAAATTTCACATTCTTTTACTGTTATATCTATCTTTCTTTTTGACATGTATTGATGAGAGAAAACACTGACTCGTATTGCTATAAGGCAGCTATGAATTCACCTTTATTCGCTCAAGATTCGCAGAGAGGTTTACAAAATGGCCGTTGTTTATGTAGTCTAGTTGGTGAAATAATAGTAAAATTACGGAAAAATTGTGATGTTTTTATTAGACTAACTAACCATTGTAAATGAATGTAATATGTCATGGGATTTAAGAACACAATACTTGCCCAATACTTGCCCAATACTTGCCATATAAAGAAAGTGAAATTTCAAATTCTGGCATCGATTATCTCGAAAACTAGAGATATCCATTTTTTTCTGATTTCACCCGTGGCGTAAAAAATAGACGGGACCACGATACCTTTTTTGTACGGCCCTGGCAAATGAAACAAAACACTTATGGAATAAAAACTTTCCTTCATCACATTTAATCGCGAAACATTTTCAAAACTGTGGAGGTTATAAATGAAAAGTTATTTAAATTTTTCATACACAACATGTATCTCTGCAACCAGTGACGTGGAATCTTGCGTTTCAATTTGGCACCATAGTTTCTGACACACTGTATATAATTCTCAACATAATATAACTAGATAATTACCTGATAATACTGATAATAATTCCCAAATGAGAGTTAATTGAAGGTGGAATGGTCGATATGAATTTTAACTACAACTTGTGCGGGAATCAAGGCCAATGACCATAGTAGTCGACGCCTAAAAAAATGCGCATAATGATAAAAGGCAAACATTCGATTGATGAATTATTCCAGGTCTCCAAAAATACTACCTATATTTTTCTTCTTTTCATTAGACACTTTAGATTTCTTCAGAAGTGACGTCATTTTTGTTATTTTCAGTAGGATACTCCATTTACGATTATTTCCACAATGAGTGACAAATACATACTATAGAAAATGAAGGATTTTCTGTCGATATATTGTAAGTATCTCATGAAGTTCATAAGTAAAAGAACAAAAAATAATGGTTGCAAAAGATAAAAAATCAGATTGAATATTTTTCTGTCGATTCTATGAAAACATTCGCCTGAGGTAAAAATGGGAAATCCTCGTGTGTTAGTGAAATGAGTTATAGGTATATACTACCCGTTTCATTTCTGTTGAATAATGATAATGAAATGATTTCAAATACCGGAATTGCCGGCATTTGCTTTTAAAATTTATCTATCAGTTATTTCGAAATATCGAAAATAAGTTTTGATTGTCGATAACCGATATTTCTTAATAATTATTGCCCACTTCTATGCAGTATTAAGTATATATTTATTGATGTGGGTGCCAGGACATAAGGGAATTGACGGCAACGAGAACGCAGACGGCCTTGCCAAAGAAGGGCAAAAAACACAATTCCTCGTCCCAGAACTCTTCTGTGAACTTTCCAAAGCCCAATTGAGAGAAGAGTTCTGACGCTAGGAAGCAGATGAAATGAAATATCACTGGAATAAAGTGCCAGGACAAAGACAAGCGAAAAGGCTAGTGAGCCTTTCGCCAAGGAAAGCTAAACAGCTTCTCGAGTTGGACAAGAAAGACTTGAAACTGGTAACGGGACTCCTCACTGGACACTGCCCTCTGAGGTATCACCTCAAAAAGATGGGTAAAACAAAGAGTGATAGTTGCCGCTACTGCGAGAACTTCGCTGAAACTGCAGAACATTTGTTTTGCGAATGCCCAGCACTCTTCTGCAAGAGGCTCAAGTTCCTGGAAGGGGCCTTCTTATAGCCCTCCGATGTCAGGAACCTAGCTCCCAGGAAACTGATAAACTTCGCAATACGCCTCGGAATCCCGGGCCTCGAATAGATTAAGGGTTATGCACAAAAGATCTGATAGGTGCTTGAGAGGCTGCACGGCCTTAACGACTCCCTCCTACAATCTACAAGTTTATATTTATGACAATTATTGCTCACTCTACCATTTTTTTGTGGACGCGTGACTTTTGTCAAGACTCTAGACTCTAGACTCTAGACTCTAGAGTCTGGACGAAAATATCTGAACCGTTTTTGGGTGGATCGTATAGATCTGGCTGTGCAGCCTATAGCACCTCGATCTATCAGATCTTTTGTGCATAACCCTCAATCTCTTCGAGGTCCGAGATTCCGAGACTTCGTACAGCAAAATGTATCAGTTTCCTGAGAGCTAAAGATCATGAAGTCGGACTGCGTTAGAAGGCCCCTTCCAGAAACTTAAGCCTCTTGCAGAAGAGTGCTGGGCATTCGCAAAGAGAATGTTCTGCAGTTTCATTGAAGTCCTAGCAGTGAACAGTTTCAATTCTTTTTTTGTCCAACTCGGGAAGCTGTTTAGCTTTCCTTGGCCAGAGGCTCATTAGCCTTTTCGCTTGTCTTTGTCATGGCACTTTAGTCCAGTGAGATTTCATTTCACCTGCTTCCCGTTGTCTGGTGCACACCAAGTGATTCTTGAATTATCTGCCCGATCTTCCAGAAACTATGTCACACTGCGAATGCACCAGGGCTTGAAAAGGAACCCCATACCGTATGCCCGACGCTCATAACTAGAATTTCATTATGCTCGACGCCGCGGCCATAGATAGTGCGCTGGTGTGAAGAGAGCGTTCCTCTGTCGTCGCGACGCCTAATTCAATTCCAGCGGAATTTATCGCGAGAGCATCGGCTTTAGAAATCATCGGCGACCCGTTTAGTCAGATAACCACATTGAACCATTTACATTTTGATGAGTTTGAAGTTTCTTTTGTTCCGTGTTTGCGCCAAGTTTCATATACCTATATATATATATATAGAAAACAAAGCCTCCCGATATTCGAATTGCTGTTCAGACCTGACCGCGTTTGAGTTTTGTGCTTTCCAGCTGGGTTTGTCTATTGTCGTGTATCGCTATTATGCTTCCTACCCTCGCAGTTTGGATAGTACCCTATAGTGTCTTTGCCGACGGAAATTGATTAATAAATAGGCGTATTTCGCAATAAAATTATAAACATTCCGCAGTACATGTCGCCCCCTTATCACGTATGGGCGCAACTGAAATCTGCAAACTTTACTGGCTAGAGGAATAACAAAATTGGGTGACAATTGAATGGTTCTATGATCGCTATTTTATAAAGTATGATTATCATATCTCGTGATAACAACTCATCGATCATATATATCGATCATATATATATTATCGAAGTAAAATCACCTATGAAGTCTTCAACTCATTGAAAATTTTCAATATCGAACACTCTTTTGAATAAATCTGAAAACTTATAAAGTATTATTTTCGATCAATTTGATGATATCAGTCGGGGCAAAACTCTCATCGAATTCTAGATGATGAATGCCCATACACCTAGATTCAGATACATAAACTTAATACCCCACGGCAAGAAACTTTCCGGGAAAATCGAATCACAGATCGTTTTCCACGAAAAAGGTTTTGATTTATATCTTATAAAGACGCAAAAGTGTCCATTTCACTTTAGCAGGAACAGGAAAATCCCAACTTCTGATGGTGAAGTTGCCGCTGCCTGAGCCCAAAACTTTTCACTCGCAAGGCAATCTCGAACAAACATCCATGATCCCTCTGTAATTGCAAGGATTTTCAAACGGAAGTCGATCCTAGCCGTGAGTCAATCGTGGACAAAACATAATTGAATCTGACGAACCATTATCCATGTGACAAGAATTCAGTGGAAAAAAGTTTATCTCCGATTCGTTCCCATATTTCATTCTGGAACGGACAAGAACTCAGTTCAAGCGAATTATTCAATATGAGATCATTTATATTCAGAGTTACCAGAAACAATATTTTAGCGCAGTTTCACAATTACCGATATTATATATCATTAGTCACAGATATAACTAAACTAATGTAGAACACTATACCTACTAGATTTTCACTAATTAAGGGCTACAAATCACGTGTTTCGCTATACTATAGCTTCATCAGCTTAGTGAAAATGTAGTAGTGTTCTACATTAGTTCAGTGTTTAATTAGGGATTTTCATCAAGTATTGGCCTCATCTATTTAAAAAAAACAAGTCATAGATATTTTACACTAAGGGTCCAAATATCACTACGAATAAAACAAATATTAGGAAGGTTAGTTTTTAACTTTTAGTTCAACTCCTAACAGACATATCTAAACCAGAGACGAACTGGTCCAACTCAGATGTCACCTTTGTATATTGTAATAATCTAGGAATCCATTCTATTTTTGTTGACTGAATACATCAATTACATCATCTACACTAAATTAGCGCAGAATTTTTATGAGAATAATTACAATATCGTAACCATGTGGAGAATGTCGGTAAAGAATGCTGAAGAAAAGAGCAGAACACTTTCTCGGTTTTATACAATCTATCAAAATATTTTCTTGATTAAAAGATTCAAGATATACATTTCTCCACTACTGGATTCAATGAATCTAATAAGATAATTTCTGCTAATAGAATCTGAACATGCTCACCCTTAAATGAGAAAAAACCGCCCCTTACGAGTTTTGCATGTATTTTGTTCATTCGATCCAAAGTGGATATAGGATGGTGAAACAGCTCTTCAATTGTTTCTGCGAAAAACTTGTAGACCGTTTGAGAAGGTAGTAATATTTCAGCTACTTGAATGAAGATGGCGGTAAGATCGATTATCGAAGAAGATTTCTGTTGCTCACGTATTTCTGTGGTTCACATCTGACAGACGTGACTTGAAACGACATCAAAACAATAAATTTTCGATAAATCTTGAATGAATATTGATATTTTGACTCTTCTCAATCATTTTTCATCTAGAACAGATGAAACTGATGAAAAGATGACAGATGCACAGTTTCTGTTTTACCGACACAAGGTATGTCGCCATCTCTGATAACTTCAGGAAATATTACTACGATATGAAATCAAGTAGGCAAAGGTCTACACAAGGTGGATATACGATGGTGAAACAGCTCTTCAATTGTTTCTGCGAAAAACTTGTAGACCGTTTGAGAAGGTACTAATATTTCAGCTACTCGAATGAAGATGGCGGTAAGATCGATTATCGAAGAAGATTTCTGTTGCTCACGTATTTCTGTGGTTCACATCTGACAGACGTGACTTGAAACGACATCAAAACAATAAATTTTCGATAAATCTTGAATGAATATTGATATTTTGACTCTTCTCAATCATTTTTCATCTAGAACAGATGAAACTGATGAAAAGATGACAGATGCACAGTTTCTGTTTTACCGACACAAGGTATGTCGCCATCTCTGTTAATTTCAGGAAATATTACTACGGTATGAAATCAAGTAGGCAAAGGTCTACAGTTTATTCTAGTGCTTGTTAATAGGAAGCTGTTTCACCATCCTATATCCACCTTGTTTCGATCCTTGATTCGATCTATAAACGATCATTTAAACAATCAAAACTGTCAGTGTCAGATATAAATATCAAAATGCGGTATAGTACTTGAGACCTTGACTTGAGATAATGTTGAAATCAAGAGGATTCTTGGCGACTTCGTTGTCAAACAGTAAATGTGAATGATTCCAATCCTCGTTTCAAATTGAAGATGAGCGCAATTTCAATAAGTTCTTCGACCTCTTCCCACTAAATGAAGAGATTTGAATACGTGAATATTCCGATTCGAAAGTGCACTACTTAGGTAACTCATTTCCCTCCTAAGTTTTCTACAAACGCTGAATATTTATGAGATTTGATTACAATAATTGACTGTAGTTCATCCACCACTGCAGGTGAGATGGCTCAAATGATGGAATAAATTCTTCAGATCAACAAGAGTTCTAATATACTGGATGTCTGGTATACAGCTCGGAGTCGAATTGAAAATAAGTAATCAATTTTTGTCGCTCAAATCATTTATGTGATTTTTGCATATGATGAAATGGATCCAGATAAAAAATAGTGTTATACTGAGTCATTCGACTTCCATATTATATTTCCATTTTCGCTTCAATGCCAAAAAAATATATATGAAAATATATTTCCGTAGTGACATACCTACTTTCATCGAACATTTCATCAAGTGAACCTTCTTAATGCATATAATGAGCAATAATTAATGTCGAAAACATATACATTATTTTCGAATTCATGTAATGACGAACATATGTCTCTGTAACATATACTCATGTTTGCGAATGCTGGTGGATCTGAATGTCATACCTTCTATTCACCATTCTCTGTATTATGTTCCTTGATGTTGAAGTTTTTGAGCTCCGCATTTCACATCAATCCATGCCATTCAAGTATTCCCACTCGGCCACTTGACCGTATTAGATTCACACTTGCCTATACTCCGCCAGCAAATTGCTTGGATCCTTCAGGCGTTTCTGTTCACCGAAGTACTGAGGGGTGGAGACTGTTTCATTGACAAAGATTTGACATTTTTTCATTTCGAAAAGTGCGTGTTTTCGATATTCACTATTCGATACGAGTGGAAAAAAGACCACGAGTAATACCCAATTATTCATTCTAAACGAGTAAAAGGCTGTATTTTCTCCACGACCAAAAAGTAAAGATATAAAAGCAATCGAGATTGTCGTGGTTCGCGGGCATTTGTGCTACGTACGAACGATCGTCATGCGGCATGTGAATGCGTGCGTCATTGATGTCTCAGCAAATGTCAGTAGAAATGTCATCCTTCTTGTAATTAGGAGAGATATAATTCGTTCAGAATGTATAATATTCAAATTCGAATCGTGCCTCAGGCAGAATATCCCTAATGAATTATTGTTGATTATGTGTTTATGCTGGATTCAGTTATGAACTCAAACTGGGGTACCTAAATGTATTGATAACATATTCGAAATTAATAACCGCATACAATTCCGAACAATGTGTTGGGAAATCAACAATGGAATCAATTGTTTCATTGTTCAGACATGAAATATTCGAATCCATAGAATAGTGTTTTCTGATGATCCTGTAAATAAAATATTCTATGACCTGAGAGAGATAATTCATATTATATTTATCCATATCATACATAAGGTATAAATCAGCAATTATTTTCACTCATATCATTTCAGTCTCCAAAATGTGTTTTATTTAAGTTTTGAATTGGTACAAATTCTGAAATGGACATTTTTTACGTTAATTTTTGACTTGAAACCTTGAGAGAGACTTAAACTTCGATTTGATACATGTATGAGTATATAATAAACTTCAAATATCGATAATGTAGAGAAAGGAACGTAAAACTTTGAATTTTGGAATAGTTAAATATTTTAATTGACCACTAATAGATATTTGAAGTTTCGATACATGAACTACGCTACATCATTATCTCTCTCAAAAGATTTATATTATTTCACATTTCATCTCGAATAGGTTATACAATTATGGATTATATTATGGATATTAACTATATAATGGAACATCTCCATGGAGTCTTAGAAGAATAAGTAAATTATGGATTAGTTTGTAGAAAATAAATTTGAACTCAATAATTTCTTATCAATAAATGGATAGCGTTTTCATATAATAGATAATTTGTTCCATTCTGGTTGTATAATGAAGTCATTGTGCAACGCAAATGCGTGTCGAAATGGCCTCTTTTCGATACGCATTTTTTATTATTCGGAGATTGGTACAATCAAACTGTCAATTAAAAGTCAGGAGAGTTAGGCCCAGTTTACTTCTGAGCAACTTGGATTTGGTGATATTAGCAGTGAAAAACTCAATGTTTTAATTGGTAAATTTCAATTCAGAGTGTAATTTGATTCAAATTGACCAATAAAAACAATAACTACATTGAATTTTTCACCGCTGGTATTGAAATAATCAAAATCGCTCAACTGTAAACTGGGCTTTACGCTTGTGCGTCAGATTTTGATTATTTCAATGTCATCATTGTTACCAATCGAAGATATTTCTATTATTTATCGATATTAAATCCATTTTTTTCTTCAAATCAACTCAAAATAAAAAAAATTGCATATAGCACACGTTTTATAAAACACGTTGTCGCACAAACAACGCGTGCGTCAAAATAGCGTCTTATATAACTTGTATCATAATATACTATTTCGATTTGGCACACACCTAGAATTGACTGCATCCGTTACAGTTGCGATAAATTCTGAGAGTTTTATTAATAACTGACAATCATAGCCCTTCAGCTCTATTCTGGAATTCACAATAATGTCACTGGAAAATGCATATATGGATTATGGATTTCATTGTATTATCAGCGATAGCATCACATTCTAGCAGACTATTGAACAGGTAGAATTCTGTGAATTCGAAATATTTGAAAACTTCATTAGTGCTCATATTCGAACTACATTCCCCTTCAGCGAAAATGTTTTCATAATCCGGCATTGTTAGCTGTCTGTTTTAGTATAATGTAGTGCATTGTTATCGTTCAGAGTGAAAGCTTTTTCATGCCAAACATTAAATTTACATACGATGAGTTTTTCGAATCGATTATATATTTGTACCTACCAAACAGGAGCACATTCAATCATTCATTGGCAGTGGCATTATAATCGTAGTTAGCATTAAACTCAAACTGTTGTACGAAAGCACTAAAACATTTTTGGACTCGTTAAAAAAATCTTCCAAAAGGTATAACAACTAATGTGAAGAAATATAAAGCTAGTGAAGTTTGGATGGTCCTTGGAAATAATGGATATTTTGTAAGACAAGGCAGAAAAAGGATATTGTTGACTCCAACTTATGTGTGCCTATTGAAGCTTCATAATCATTAATTATATTTTAAGCTAAATATTTCTAAAGAAAACTTACACTTTCCTCATTCAATGTGAATAAGGCCCCTGGATATTCTCGGATGTAGCTTGTTGGCTTTGATAACACTTGAAAATTACTTCATCACATTGTTTTTGTTTTCTTTTCGTGGAATTTCGTTTCAATGGAACCCAAAAAAGAGGAATTCTCTTTCGGGTTGAAATATCGGGACACTAATTAACTGCAGTCGCTTGATAAAATTTCTATAGAACATGATAATATAAAGAGTTGTAGGAATTTTCAAATGAATACCGACTCCTGATATTTGATATCCAATGCCTTAAAGGTACTCATGAATATATCTGCCGGTTATTGAAACGGATTTCCGCACGGATATTGATGATGAACTGGACAAAAGATTATATTCAAGAATTATCCTCAATGTTCATTGATCATATTTTTTATTGAGAGTTCAGAATGTGAAAATGTCGAGATAATAAAGATTTTCACGTTGTCTTGAATGAATGAAACTTTAATGTTAATGTGACATACATATTACTAATATTAATATAACTCTATTTTCCGATATAAGTATTACTGATAAAGGCAGAGGCCATCAAACCATCTTATATCAACCCTGATACTAGCTAAGTCACCAAGAGGTGATTCAATAAGCTAACTTCGTTACCTTTGTAGTAACTCTTCATCCTCGAGTTCAACAATATCGGTTTCAGAAAGTCAAAGGGAAGAGGAAACTATTAGTTTACTAAGTTGAGAGTGATTATGAGACTGCTGGCAGTGAGGACTCAAGTTGTCAAAAGTTATTAACGTTACAAGCCGATATGGAGCAAATAAAGGATGAGGTTGAATATTGTAAAACTGATTAATGTATCTACTTCAGATATGGAAAGGTTGCAAACTTATCAAACGTCAATATAACTGAGAAGAGAGTAGGTATATTTTTCTTATTTCAAATGTACATGAATAGATTTCGAGATATTTGACATTGAAATTCAGATTTTATCTGGATTCTCTCTCGGGTTTATTAAAAATAAAAAATAGTATATTATGACACAATTTTTATAAAACGCTATTTTGTCGCACGCGTTGTTTGGAGTACCACGAGCGAAGCGAGGAGTGCTCCAAAGTGAACAAGTGCGACAACGTGTCTTATAAAACGTGTGTCATATGTTATTTTTTCTATTTTGAAGAAAAAAATGGATTTAAAATCGATAAATTACATAAAAATCTTCGATTGGTAACAATGATGACATTGAAATAATTAAAATCTGACGCACAAGCTTAAAGCCCAGTTTACAGTTGAGCGATTTTGATTTTAGCAATACCAGCGGTGAAAAATTCAATGTTGTCATTGTTTATATTGGTCATTTCAAATCAAATTACACTCTGAATTGAAATTTACCAATTAAAAGATTGAGTTCTTCACTGCTAATATCACCAAATCCAAGTCGCTCAGAAGTAAACTGGGCCTAACTCTTCTGACTTTCATCTGACAGTTCGATTGTACCAATCTCCGAATAATCAATAATGCGTATCGAAATAGAGGCTATTTCGACACGCATTTGCGTTGCACAATGACTTCATTATACAACCAAAATAGAAAAAATATTTGTTATGCCTCTGCATGATTTTCCATATTTTTTCAGCAGAAAAACGTTCTTCGTTGTGTTCGTTTCTTCTAAAAGTATTTGAAGAAGGAATCTTTCGGTTGCCATATATATTCCCGGCTTTGGCATTTTTATTATTTTCCAAAAATATCACTGATTCGCGATAGGTTCTAAGCGATACGCTACCTAGCGGTGACTCGTGAACTACTCGTAGTCGTATAACCACTGAACTCTCTGTGGGATAACCCACAGACTGATGTGGAAGGTGTACTTCCAGCAGTTTTTCGACAGATGTTCTGGTGAAATACATGTGAAATCTTATCGTTTTTCTCGTTTCAGTTATTGTTTGGTGGCAACGACACCTATGTCACAATGACACAAATATCAAAAATATGAAAACAAAACAAAAACGATACCACTTCGAGAAGTTCGAGTTGTTACCATGAGATAGTGCTACGTATTATTTTCTATCGCGAATATTGTATCATATTTTTTCCTGTCACTTAAACCCATTCTGACAAAAAACCTCGAAAATAACTGATCAATTTGACAACAGATATAACATCTATGTCCTAATTAGCAACTTCAAATATCTCTAAATCTATTAGAGATAAGATGATATATAAAATCGGAAAAATATAATCTTTTCAATGGTTATAAAATGTATGGCCATGAGTAACACGTGTCGTTGTTTGTAATTCCTAAGTAGTAAAAATCTCGTAGTGCAGTACTTCAGTATTGCATGGTGGATAAAGTTGGTACAACATGAATTAGTTCATCCATGCTCCAACTCGAACCTAAAACTTTCGAAAAAGCTTACAGGATCGACGATTCCCAACGACTTTCCAATCACAGAAAGTGCAATCTCGGCTGAGGTTGAGAGTCCTCGAATCGCTGAAATCAAATTCCAACGGCAGAAATTGAAATGTGTCTTTTATATCTTGCCATCGATCATTTCCCCCTACATTGAAGATTCCCCCGCAGCATCTGAGGCCTCCCTCGAGTCTCCTCTTTAATCACGTGATGCACAATTGCGATACGCCATTGCCTGCTCGAGGGCCGAATGAGAAAATTGAAAAGTTGGAGGAAAACCGTGCCTGATAAAAATCTGTCATTTCCCGGCAGCTCTGCGCCCAACAAATAAGTAGAACGTCGAAACGGGACCGTTTTATTGGGAAAAGACTGATAATTATTTTTTCTTAGACGTTCGCTACGGAGGAAGAACAGGGGAAATGGAACATAACATTCCGGTGTTTCTCGAAAGTAGCTCCTCTATAACTTTTTTTTCTTCCGTCAAACAAGTGAAGTGAGTGTTATTATCACTTAATTAAAAAAAAACTTCTCTTGAGGAGATAAATCCATCATTGAACTGTTCAATTTCGTAAACTTTTGAAGCAAATGCAAAGTAAAATCAAATCAAAACTTATTTTTTCCTTCCTTGGCAACTTTTGATCCAAAATTAACAGTCTATAACTAATTCATGGCACTCCAGATTGAAAATTAAAAATAGAAAATTTGCCAAAAAAGAGTAATTTGGGTGGCAAGGTACTCATCACGATGTGCTTTCTAATTGGAATAATTGAAAATATACCGGATGTCCCATCATTTAAAATAAGAATATATGGGTCATTATGCATTTTATTTAACATACTTACCAACACACCGAATTTCACTTGTTTATTTGTGGAAGCAAGAAAGTTATAGAAGTGATTTATATTTCTGAGAAACACCCGATATATACCATCTTCAAAAAATAAGTATTTTTTCTGGGAATGTATAACATACGAAGGAAACAAATAGTTCACATGAATATTGAACAGTACAGTCCCATGTTGAAACGGTTATGCATCAGTTGAAAATGCAAAATCAATTTGAAAAATTATAACAGAATAGTAGGTAAACGAATTGCCGAGTTCAGAACGCATAATTGAAAATAAAACTTTAATTGAATAATTTGATTTTGCTGTATCCGCAGTCAGAACTCTATTGTGGAAAACGATATAGTACATTTACAGCATATTTTATAGGAAAATAGAATCATATAATCATTCGTAAATATCTCGTATAGTAGAATCATAAATCTATATATTATTATTGGGGCGTAGCGTATGTATATTCTGACCAGATCATGATAGTAGTCAATTTCAAATCAAACAGTATACAGTGTTTCGAACCAATTTCAGAACTGCGTTATCAAATATTTTTTCTATTTTGGTTGCTATTGTGAGACGAAAATGCGTGGCGAAATAGCCTTTGTTTCGATAGGCATTTTTTTATTCGGAGGTTGGTATAATCGAACTGTCAAATGAAAGTTAGGCCCAGCTTACTTTTGAGAGATTTTGGATTTGGTGATACTAACAGTAAAAAAGTCAATGTTTTTATTGGTAAATTTCAATTCAGAGTGTGATTTGATTTGAATTAACCATTAAAAACAAAAACAACATTGCATTTTTCACGATTTTTCATCGCTGGGTATCGCAAAAATCAAAGTCGCTCAACAGTAAACTGGGTGTTACGCTTGTGCGTCAGATTTCAAATATTTCATTGTCATCATTGTTACCAATCGAAGATGTTTCTGTTATTTATCGATATCAAATCAAAATCTTTCAATAAAAGACTTCAAATTAATGCAAAATAGAAATAATTGCATATGACACACGTTTTATAAGACACGTTGTCGCACTTGTTCCCTTGGAGCACTCCTCGCTTCGCTTGTCGTACTCCAAACAACGCGTGCGACAAAATAGCGTCTTATAAAACTTGTATCATAATATACTATTTTTAATTATGGTTATTTAATGAAGTCATTATGAAACGCAAACGCGTATCGAAATAGCCTCTGTTTCGATACGCATTTATTATTATTATCGCTAAAGTCGAAAGCGCCAACAGTAAAGTGGACTTTACGCTTTTGTGTCAGATTTTAAATATTTAATTGTCATCATTGTTACTAATCGAAGATGTTTCTGTTATTTATTGATATTTAATAATTTTATCTTATAAAACTTGTATCATAATCATAATATACTATTTTTCAGTAAATCGCTCAGACACCTTGCACATATTTTGACCTAGTTGAAAGAAAAAAAATGGGTTTTCAATGTATGTATGATACGAGATAACACAATTTTGGAGAAGTTTAAATTTCGAACTACACACATAAAAAGAATTACTTGATTTGATTTGATATGCTCTGATTCAAGAGTATGGCTTGTTTATATATACTGGAATAAATGTCTGCTCAATTCAAGACTATTATGTTTCCAACTAAATACACTCATACCAATGTTATAGATTTCTTGAATCGTAAATGAATGGAGTTCTTCGTGAGAATAATACAATATTTCAGATTGATAACACAATATATTCAAATCAAGACAATCATAATCTCTCAATGACTCGCATTTTTCTTGAACAAAAAGAATCAGATTTTCACTTTTAGCTGTAGATTGTTTTGCATCAAGAATTTTATCAAATTAGAGGAATTATATCGATTTCTTGAAATGAGAATCATCCTCAACTTCCGTTCTCTTATTGGGGCTCTCATCAATCACATCATCACTTGCAGACCTTCTTCTTGACAACCTTTCCCCCTATTCGTAGAGATTATTTCTGAACTTGTCCACCAGTTCACCTCTCAATTAAGTTGTATTCCTCTGGTTTCAAACGACTGAAAAATATAAAATATATCATTCACAACTCCATGTAGGTACAATGTGAGAGATAATCTGACTCAGCACAATGTATGGTTATTATATTTCTTCAAATCTGGGTTCACATTCTTACTACTGAATTCATTTTCCTTGGATCGAAATTTGGTAAAAAATGTAAAAATATGTTAGGTATAATATGCAGTATCAAAATACCTAAGATGTCTACAAGTTCAAGAAGCTCTTTTCCACTGTTCAATCAGTGTTTGGACAAATTTAAACGTTCATCCGCACATAGGTACCTAACCCCAATTTTCACTCACTATGCCGATCCTGGTTATTCAAGTTTTTCACGAATTATCAGTATTCGAGATGATATAGCTACGTTAATTGATTGGATACACATCAGTAATACCTACCCAAGAATGAACGTCGAAAGATATAGGCATGTAACTTACCCCTAAAAGTGGTAATTATATCCTCAGATATCTCCAAAGACCGTAGTTTTCCTTTCATGGTAAGCCAATATTCCTATGCCAATAAAATAGGTTGAACTGGTTGAACAATGATGGATGCACGATAAGAGCACCGAAACAACACACCCACACCGTTTGGCAACATTCTCGGCTCGAAGGGATCGCAATTATATTCAAGAAAATGTTATGGTCAATCCAAAGAAACTTTCTCAGAGATTTACTTATTCAGAGATTAAATGTTGAATGTTATTTTGAAAGAAGACATTCCGTGATATATATTATTCAAGAACTTAATTATTTTTTCTGGATACTTTGAATTTCTTGAATTGAGAACATTTTGTTATACCAAATGAATATTCCAGTGAAATAATTTTCTACAATTGACATATTCAATAAATTCATTTCAAATAAATTATTTCAGAATAATGCGCTTTTTCAAAACAAGAATTGGACGTTGAACAAATATATCGTTTTCATTTGAGAATTTGTTTTTATGTGTGTATTCTTGACATTAATGGTAAGAAATCTAGATGTTCACCAATACTTTTTGAATAATATCGAGAAGCACGCTACTGGAGTCTATACGTGTACCTATATTATGCATATTCAAGAAGCCAAGTTGTATTATTCGCTAAGCATCTATTGGGCGGGCATAAATCAATAACCAACCCTCTACCTCAATAATCGATCTGAATTACGCGCTCGGTTTGAATAACAAAATTATAATCATGTTCATCTGGAATAGTACAAACCTCCGGGGTCCTTAGTCCCAATGATAGAATCACAAACGCGTTAGGTATCAAATAAACCCATCATAGAATTATCTTTCTATTATAATAAGGTGGAAAGGTGAATGACGAGCGCTTGTCTAGAGGTGACATGTTCTCTGAATTAAGGTGGATTTATGCAGCAACATTTAACAATTATCGAGTAAGTTTCATCAACTAACAATTAGCAATCATGAGTTGAAGTCTCTGTTTCAACTTTGTTACTTTAATTGAACCAAATTTCCTTCTACTGCGCAAATAGTACGCAGATGATCGCTGATTGGTTCCATAATTAATAGGAGAAACAGAAGGTAAGGTTCCCAATCTTGCAAGTACATTGATTTGATCAAGTTATTGAAAAGTCCCTTTTCTTTCCTCTGTCTATTCATAGGCTTGATAGACTACCTCCTACACCTTTTCTGTTTTAACATAAAAAAACTCGCAGTCAATAACATCATTATGATGAAAAGTGACTCGGTTTCTGCTAGATCAGGAAACATAATCAAGTTATTTTTGTATTTTCCGAAAGATCAACAAACATGAAAATATGAGGTTATGGCAGGGACAGTTGTATGAAGTACTCCTGCATACTATTGTATACTATTTGAATTGTTAATTTGGCATGCATAAATGCCAATATTTTCAACACTTCTTAATCGATAATCGTTAATTGATGAATCTTACTACTTACTTACTTACTTACTTACGTAATTATTAAATGTTGCTGCATAAATCCACCTTAAAACTGTAGTTTCTAATAATTATATCATTTGTAACGATGTGGCTAGATCGGAACTACCCTGTTCATATTGTGATCACCTATCATGAGACTTGCTCGGGATTAACGATTGCAACTTCAGGACTTTCGGGAATGATAGGAATGCCAATGCTTGAATGCAGGAATACCCGTTGGGCTATGTAATATTCAAGGCAGAGATACATATACAGTATCGAATTGTAGACACCATTCATCTGTGCCATTACGATATCATAATCGTCTGTGAGCCAGATCTGTTTCGGCCATATTATATTCAATCAATCAATCAATCATTTTATTAATCCTTTGGAACATATAAGTTATAGGACAGGTCAAAAAAAACATATAATATAAAAAGCCTATATAGGAGGACAGTTCACGAATAAAATTTTAACCAGAATCAATAAATTCTCGTATGGTATAAGGACATAGATCTATTAGGAATTTCTTTAAGTTACGTTTGAATTTCCGAGACGTCATATTTTTCAACTCCTGTGGAAGCAAGTTGTATAAATGGACACCAAAAGTATTAGGAGATCTTTTGGATATTTCTAGATGTTTGAAAGGTACATGATAATTTTCTTTTTTCCTTGTATTGTATGAATGTGTATCGCTATTTCTTAAGTAAATATCCCGATTCTGATGAATATACGTCAGTATTTCGAAAATAAATATTCCACTGACTGTCAAAATTTTATGCTCCTTGAAGAGGTTTCGACATGACTGATCTGGTGGGTAACCAACAAGACACCTTAAAATGCGCTTCTGAGAAAGGAAAACATTTTGAGCGGCTGAAGTGTTTCCCCATACAATAATACCATAAGTTATTCTTGAATGAACTTCTGCATAATAAAATTTGAGGAGATGGTTCAGGCATAATGCACTCTTTAAGTTTCTTATTTGATAACATTTTGAATTCAAAGTTTTACATAATTTATTGCAGTGTGTTTTAAATGATAATGTAGAATCAAAACACACTCCAAGAAACTTAACGTCATCTATAGTTTCAATAGTATTATTATTTATACTGACATTGAATTGCGAGATATATTTATTCTGATAAGTGTGGAAGGTTGTGTAGTTAGTTTTAGTAGTATTTAGCAACAAGGATCTATCAGAACACCAGGCAGATAATTTATTTACTGAACTAGTAATTTTTCTTTGCAGTAATTTAGCATCCTTATCTTTTATGAGTAATGTGGAGTCGTCTGCATATAATGTGGTTAAACTGTCAGATAGAATCAGAGGTAAATCATTAATATATAATAAAAACAAGACTGGCCCCAGAATTGAACCTTGTGGTACCCCTAGTGAGTTAATATCAGTTGTTGAGAAAACAAAATTCCCAGATTCAGGTATTTTAACCATTTGTGGTCTATCTTTTAGGTAGGATTTAAACCAATCATGAACAATGCCTCTTATTCCATAACTATTTAATATGTCAAGTAGTGTATCAGATTTAACACAGTCAAAGGCACGACTGAAATCACAAAAGATTCCCGTTGGACTCTCTGCTTGTTCAATGCCATCTAAAATCTCTTCGTAGAATGATATAACTGCAGTCATTGTAGAATGTTGTGCACGAAATCCATGTTGATTTTCATTGATTATATGGTTTTTATTTAAAAAATTTGTCAACTGATGAAGCATAGCATATTCTATTATTTTAGATATTACAGAGGGTACCGACAATGGCCTATAGTTTTCAATTTTTTCGGAAGAACCCTTCTTCAAAATTGGAGTAACTAGGGAGGTTTTTAGTCTGGATGGAAATTTTCCTTCTGTAAAAGCTGTATTTATAATAATAATAATAATAATAATAATAATGTCTTTTATTCACCAAGATAAAAAATAGAAAGATCACAAAGAAAATACAATGGGTTTGGTAAAGTCCCGGAGCGGAATTCAGGAGACAAGCGTGTGCAACACGCCGAATCCTGCTCTTCCATTCAACTCCTTTACTATCTGAACAAATTCAAAATATTCATATAGATGCATCATATACATATAATGTACAAAAAAAAAGCTTGTAGTGCATGTGTGATAAAGAGAAAAGAAAGAAAACAAATAGAGAAATAAAAAGGATAATTCGTAATGCTTACAGAAATATGACTTGAATTTTTACATTTTATGCAAGACTAGTTGCATGATAGCTGTCTTTCATATAGCCAGTTACGAGTCTGTAGCTTAAAAAGTGGCAGTTTCAATTTTTTCAGATGTGTGGGAAGACTATTGTAATGAGTGTATATAGAAAAACTAAACGATCTCTCAAACATTGCTGTGGTGTGGCGGGGGGCAGTTATCATATATTTATGTCGGATATTCACTTCATGTTCATTTTCACGAAATCGAACTTTATCATAAAGATACTGCGGTGATTTGTTGATTATTATATTGTGGTATAAGGTTAGAGATTGCAATAAGAAACGATTCTTCATTGATAGCCATTGCGACTGAGAAAGCTTATGAGAAATATGCTGGAACTTACGGATGCCATAGATGTAGCGTAAACAGGAATTTTGGACTTTTTGTATCCTGCACAAATCTAGACTATCCAAACAGGGAAAATATATGGGTGAACAGTAGGTGAATTGTGAAAGGATGAGAGTCTGACATAAATTGGTTTTTGTCTGAGTATTTAGGTATGCTCGGTGAGGGTAAATTAATCTTAAGTTCGCATAAGCTCTCTGGATGTATAATGAAACTTGCTTTTTGAACCTAAAATTATTATTTAACATCAAGCCAAGATTTTTTGCCTCCGGTACTATGTTTAGAGTTATCCCGTTCAGAGAAATATTTACTTGAGGTGAATACCTTTGGCATAATAACTTGGGACCAAACATAAGAACCTGCGTTTTAGTAGGATTGAGTTGCAGCTCGTGTTTCGTAGAAGAATCATAAATGTTTTGAAGTTCAGTATTGATGTCAGCAACAGCTTCATTCAGCAATTCTGGTTTGAACGATACATAAAGTTGGGTATCATCAGCGTAAGCATGATACTTACAGAGATTAATCTTAGTCAGTATATTTGAGGTATATAAACTAAAAAGCAAAGGCCCAAGTATCGATCCTTGCGGAACACCACGCATTAATCTCACCGATTCAGACAGTTCGCCTTCGAGTTTCACCATTTGATGTCTGTTTGTGAAGTATTCTTGCATCATCTTAACGGCTGTTTTTGAGAAGCCAATATAGTTGAGCATAGATAAAAGAATGTTTGAATTCAAGGAGTCAAATGCTTTACTGTAGTCCAGTAAGATCAATAACGAGATGTATCCTGAATCTGTTGCTGCCAAAATGTCATCTGTTATTTTGAGCAAAGCTGTTGTACAGCTATGTAGAGGCCTAAAGCCCGACTGAAAGATAGGCATCAAATTAAAGTTACTGATATATTCCCTGATTTGTTTATTCAAAATGCGTTCCAGTAACTTAGACATGGTGGGAAGAATACTTATGGGTCTGAGATCTTTGTAGTCCAAAATGTCAGCTGTTTTGGGGACAGGTACAACATACGCGATTTTCCATTGAGTTGGGAAAAAATTTTCAAGAATACAGCTATTGATTATATGTAATAAAGCATTTTTTATTATCGGAAAGCATATATTTATCATTGTCATATTAATACCATCTACTCCAGTTGCATTAGTTTTCAGGCAATTAACTGCATCTACAACGTCTTCTTCAGATACAAGGTGAAATTCGAAATTATTACCGTCCAGATTCGGGGATAAGTTATTGTTATAAAATTCAATAAGTTCTTTGTTGTCATTATTGAAATTTGGGACACTGTTTACGAAATGGGAGTTAATCTGATTGGCGTCATTCAAATTTTCTGGGATTGCAACGTGAGGTTTTCTGTTCGTAACATTTAGGTTTCTCAGCTCTTTCCATAGTTGCTTCTGGTCTTTATTGGCACAAACACGATTGAAATAAACTTTTTTTTCATATTTTATAGAAGTGTTGGTAATGTTTCGTAGATTTTTATAATGACGAAAATTTTCCTCTGATTTAGTTTGATTGTATTTCAGTTTTGCTTTGTCTCTGAGATTCATCAATTCTTTGAGATTATCGTTCAACCAAGGAGCAGGTGCTTTTGTTAATCTTACTAACCGCATTGGGGCATAATGATCAATTACTGTTAGGATAGATTCATTGAGTATTTTCAATTTTTCATCTATATTTTTAGTATAGTAAATTCTATGTAAATTCACTTGCTCTAGTTCGGAGCAAACCTTTTTCATATCTACTTTTTTAAAGATTCTACAGTATTTCATGACAGGTTTCGGCTTCGAAATACCAATATCTGCAAAAACCGCATCATGGTCCGATATATCACAAACTATGACTCCAGAATTGGATATAAATTCTGTTTTTGTAACCATTATTAAATCTATGAGTGTCGAACTTTTCTCACACACTCTTGTTGGTGAGTTTATGATTTGTGATAGCTCATGATCACTCATAAAATTTTCTAAATATCTGATTGAATAATTATTGGGATTGTAAACATCCACATTCAAATCGCCCATGCAAATAATATTATCAGACATATTTAAGGAATGGGAAAATGTATTATCTAATTCATCGAAAAAGGAAGCAATGTCTGAGCTAGGTGGGCGATAGGTTACACCACAGATGAAGTTCACGGACGTTGTCGTCTGAACCATTAACCATAGCTGCTCAATTTTAGTAGAGGTTTCAATGAGTTTGAAATTAAGTTTATTGGAAATATAGATGCCTACCCCGCCACCACGCGAACACCTATCTTTTCTTAAGAACTTATACCCGTTAATCATAACTGCCGACGTTTTTACTTTATCATCCAACCATGTCTCGCTAACAGCAATAATATCACATTTATTTGTAAGGATGAAATTCTTGACATCAGTTAATTTGCCCAAAATAGAACGAACATTCAAGTGCAATATTCTTAAATTATTCTGTATCATATTTCAATAATAACCAAAAAAAAACAATATAAATACCAGGTACTATCTCTGAATAGCTAAGTAATAAAAGAAATAGGTATAAAATAATGAGAAGAAAAAAAAAAGGTCACTTTTTCTGATATGCAGTCGCTATTGTCTTCTTTATCCAAGGGCACTCAGATCATACAGGTCTGCTCATACCATATCAGATTATTTCTGTGTTAGAGTTTTCATGAATTTTGCGATATCATCCTGGGATAAAATTTTATTCACCTTGCCATTAATTTTTGCTCGAACATGCCCGCCCATACTCCAGGTGTTCTTATTACCAAATGCAACAGCTGCCTTAGTTAAAAGTCCATAACGAGTGGGCGTGAGATCCTCTTTGATGACGACATTCGTTCCTTTCAGCTTGGATTTGTTGTAGAATACAGAGTTTCTTTTTTCCTTCGAACGAAATTTCACCAATAAAGGTTGTGGCCCACCTTTCTTGCTGACAGGCAGTCGGTAGCTGAATTCTATATCCTCCTCATTGACATTGAGTTTCATTTTGTTCTTAATTATGGAAATTACTTGTTTGGTATGGTTTCTATCCTGACTTCTGTCTTCCTGTATACCATATACACGCAGGTTATTTTGTTTGGCTTCCTGTTCCAACTGATCCACCCTGTCTTCTAAAGTGCTAATTTTTTCTTCATAGACCTTGATGTGTTCCTTGATCATGGCAGAAATTGGCGTAGCAATCACTTCGACTAATTTATTCAAGAACAACTCAGATGATATGATTTTTTCACAGATTTGCTGTACTTGTGTATCGACATCAAGTTGGTTTTCTCTTTTTGGCCTAGACATTTTGATTCAACACAGAAGTTAGAAACTAACAACAAATATTGGGGAGCGACCTGAAAATACGTCTACTCTCTACTGCACATCTACATACATATGAACCAAAGGTGAAAGTATGTAAGGTCCTATTTTTTTTAAAACAATTCCAGAAATTCCATCAAAACCACAGGATGGTTTATTTTTTATCTTATTTTTTATTATTTCAAGAACATCATTTTCTGTTGTATGAGCAATGAACATACTGTGTGTTTGACTTTGAAAATTATATTGAATAGAAGTGTCAGGGTCATATATTTTGTTTATGGTTTCTTTAGGGATTTTAATCGTATGACTCCTGATTTAGATTCTTCTATTTGCACTTTGATCTATGCAGAATATGGTTCTCATAATTTTATTTTGCTATTCTCTTCGATGATTTTCATTGAAAATACATACATCGAATGAATTAGCAAACTATTAGCATTGTTCCGCTGATCACAATGGTGAAAACAAAAAAGCAATTGACAATCAAACAGCTCGATTTCGAGCATTGTTCACGATGAGGTTTAATATTTTCTTTATATTTCACTTGAATATTACACTCATAACGCTCTTAAGCTCAATTTATAAACTCCGCTGCCGTTGTTGAACTGTTCGTTGATGAAATATGCTAAAAATAAACATATGTTCATAAATTCCGCAGCTGCAACTCGGCACCTGCGTCGGATATCTTCTCATTACATTTTGGAACGGCAACGTCAACTGTAGCTACGGCAGCGGAGTTTATAAATTGAGCTTAAGGGGTTATGAGCGGGAGTTATAAATTAACAATTCTTGAAACTACGTCAATAACACGGTGTTATCTATGGCACTAATTTTATTTTTCAACTTCCATGGATTAAATACTTTCGAGTCTAGATTTTTCCGTCAATAAATTATTCGCAGCTTTGGCTGCATTTTCTATAATACTTATGAATTCGTATTGATTTCCATCATTTCTATGAGGCTACACGAATAAAGCGGCAATGTCATTCACTGAATATGATAATGACAGCAATTCAACAAACGTCAAAATATCGACAAATGCCATTCAGAAGAAAAATGAAAAGAAAATGCTAGGAGCAATGAATCGATTCTGAAATTGATTTTTTATTATTATAAAATTATTTTTTCGTAAAAAATAAAATCTGGTAAGTATAATAATATATAATGCACTTCGTACATGAATAACTATATAATAATTATATGAAAAAAAAGTTTACAAATGTAACCAGTTGGTTCAGTTTTTCAATTTTTAACTGTCAATATCTCGAAAATAGTCGAATATTGGCCTATGGTATGTTATATGATAATACAGGGTGTTCAATAAAAAAATGTTTTGTATAATAATTCAAAAACGTGCTTGTTTTTCTGTTCTAACCATTGCAAAAAAAAATGCTAATAGTTACTTATTCAACCAATTTCGTAGTTAAAAAATTTTAAAAGTTACCAACGAACACTCAATTATTGTATAATCCTGTAGAAGCGCATTTTTTTCAATAAACATTTTTTATACAGGATGTGTCCTGTAACAGTGGTCAATACCAACTTTCTTGTTTCAAATGCAACACCCTGTGTTATTTATTACATTTTCAAATTTCCCTGGAGAGCTGATGTCATCGATCTCTAATACTTGGAATCTATAGCGGAAATGATTACACAGATAACATTATTTTTCAAATCTACTGGGGTAAAGTTTTATTACTTGCTCTGATCTTATATATAATCCTTGATTATATACACTAACTCAGATATTGGGAATTTCATCAACCGTGAATTTTTATCTTGACATGTCAGTTGATGGAATATACCATTGAAAAATTGTGCCACCTCGCAAAAATCGAATTATAAGTATTTTTCTTGCAGGCATATTTCCATTAATTGGGATCGCATGCTTTTTCACCTCCAATTAAAAATCCAATTACCGAAACCACTCATCCGTGGACTACTACTCGTCGAAATAAAATCGAAGGAGGAAGCATTTCAATCTTTATGATCGTTTACTATTTAAGTGGAGACTTAATGCTTTATGGGAATCCTGGTGTTTTTTAGAAGGTAAAATAAAAATGTATCAGCTGCACTTGATCGAATACCTTTATACCTCAAACGCAGCCCATTATTCTATATATTATTATATTCTATTAACCCAGGGTTATTCAAATTCGACGCTCATCATTGGGATCTCTAGAACCGAGAAAGTTGCGGAATTTTATGTTCATTATTATGGTGAAATAAAATCCGCGATAACTCTTTTAGTCTTCGAAATATTCGAAAAAAACGTTTCGTCTTCTCGCGGCCATCAAGTTTTATTTTGAATCACGAAGATGCATCTTATTATAGTTTTCACCATAAACTGATCTTTGAAATACAACATTACTAAAGTAGAGTACCGATAATAATTTTCATCAACCGCTGTGGTTGACACTATTGACAGTTGACTTTTGACAGTATTAACAGTTGAAATTTTGGTTCACGAATATTTCGGAACGGTTTATTTGCTTGGCGGTTTGTTGTTATTTATTCCGGAGAATCAATTTCGCTATTCTGTTAGTCTCTTGCAATCTCGTATTTATTTCAATAACAACAATACTGAGAAAACAAGAATATTTAGCAGATTTATATCTTTGAATAAAATTTTCTATGTTGAGAATATTAGTTATTCACCTTCATTATTCTTCCATACGTTAAATTAATAACCAAAATAGAAAAAATATAAAAATTGATAAATAATCAGACATTTCTGACAACCGACAAACCCAAACCATCTGACCAAACATATAACAGTCGGTTGTTCGGTTGACATAAGAATGACCAATTTTTCAGGATTTTTTTCCGAAAATAACCAACTTTTCAAGCAACCGATGTCAACCGTTGATTAACGGAACGATAAACCAGAATTTAGGTTATTATCGGTACTTTTCCTAATAGTTCCTGATAAACAACCAATCGAAACTCGTCAATAACAAATTAATAAAATGAATACATTTTTCTGGTGTCAATGTATTTCAGGGGTCAGTCTTTGGTGAAAACTACGAAAAAATATGCATTTTCGGATTCAAGAAAAAAAAGTTGATGATGGCCGCGAGAAGACGAAACGTCGAACTGAAAATACAAGAATGCCATTTTGAAGATCGCGAAATATGGCATGTATCTCCAGTAACAGAGCAAGAATAAAATAAAGCAGATAATTCAAACATTCTGTTTCGCGGATTTCCTTTCACCATAATAATAACTATGAATTTCCGCAACTTTGCACGAATTTGAATAACCCTGTATATATATCCCCATTCGAAATGTTCATAATATACCAATTATACGGGATTTTCTACCCAAACCACAGACATAACATGAAACAGTTTCCGGGTGGCTGAATGAAAATTATGTTCGAACCAATGATTGGAAGGGGCAGCAATCTCATTGGAAATTCTCAAATACCTTCAATTCCACTTGCCTGATGCTGTAGCCTCATACACGCAGATTCATCCCTTTGTCTATTCGCCCATCTGCAATTTTTACTACTTACTGTATAAACTGAATTAGTGGATAAATTATTATTATTAAATTATTAAATTATATTGATCCATTCAACATATTCATATAACAATAATGATTTCCTTCAAGCTTAATATCGAAAGAACGCCATACAAATTCATAATCACCCCATAATTAACGTATCATCTGGGCCTTGGAAAATCCCTATTGTGGCTGTTTTGTGTCATGATGTGCCATGATTGGCTGCGTCAGAGAGATAGCTTTCGAAACAATAATCATTAGGTGGAAGCTCCACATTATCCTGAACTAAAACTATGCTATGATCTATATGTATACAGTTTCCCTCAGGGATACAGTCGCATATGGGGGATTCAGCATTAACTGCTGTGAATACAGTCATAATCAACCATGGTGAAGCAAGCAATCAACATCGAGCTCATTCAATATTTGGAGACTGGAAAGGTTTAGAATTTAGAAACGTGTGAGCGACCAGAGATAAACAGGAGATTTTCTTGCCCTCGTACAAAAATTCCAATACCTATTTTCTCTCCCAATATCCTCCTATTAGCTTGCCTGATTGTTCATTAACATTATATGTTTTTCTGCAACCGACTCAAAAGTCGTCTATTTTTATTCCAGAATCAGCTGTGTGCTAAAAAAACACGTCTAGAGTCTAGTAGATAAAGTTATTGTATTGTAAGAACACACATTGACAGAGGTAAATGATCGTGTAAACGTTGGATGATTGCAACCCGGAAAATCAACTATACTCTAATTACCGAACAAATTAATAGCTCAAATCGAATGAAACGAAATTTCCACTGATTAATTATCTGCACGGAAAACTTTAATTGACGCCAGTCGATGCTAATGGGCATACACGCAATAGATGTTTTTCGAAATAAATCTTTCTTGCCGATACAAATCACCAGCAGCTGTTGGGCTACTAATTTCGTCAATGACACCATGTGCCCTTATGCAGAATGCGTCCCTGGCTCGAATTAATGAAATCGAGCTCGCTTATGGCGATTCAATATCGTCGTCGTTTAGGACAGATTTTCAGAGATTTTGATATCCGATTCGATATAAGCTGTTAATGCTGTATTCCACACTCAATTGTGAGAAACATTATAGGGCAGTATACTGGTATTAACACAAAAAAAAGTTCCAATATGGTGGGTAATATCCAATTGATCTATTTATAGGACTGGACAATGAGGTAGTTTGAACAATCTAGATAATCAATGTGGAGATTATGACCTATTCACGATTACTTGCCCAGCAAACAATTTCAGTTGGCCCAGTACTGGGCCAATACCTGCTTACCAGAAGTTGCCGCTACTGCAAAACAGTGGCAAATGACGTCGGGCCAACATCAATAGGACACTCTGGCCGCCTGTGCGCCATAATAAATATTATATATTGGCCCACTTCAGGGCCAATGCCTGTTATACGACGATATTATGTGAAATATAGAAGGATCAGCCTTTAGCAGTCACCCATCCAAGTTCTAACCTCGCCCGACGATGCTTTACCCTCGCTATTGTATCATTTTCCGCATAGTAATGTAGCTATTATCTTCTTATTAATTATTTATTATAAATCAGCGGGATTTGAACAACAATAATTTTCAATTATCTATACTTGACCATTTCTAGATGTCAATTTGACATATTTTTCATCCTGCAAATTGACATTTGATATTTCTGTCGATGCTAGAATTGGTGAAGACGAGAGATTTCGAATATCGTGACCTCGAAGATGGGAACTCCCCATGAGTATTAAGATCTATCCGGGGAAGAGAAAAGCGAGACTAAGCGCATATACTGGAATCCGAACCATCTCTAGGAGTGACGGATTCTAGCAGGATTTTTATTGGTGTATATTTCTCGGACATGAGGGTGCTTCGGGCATTGATTTGACATATTTTTAATGCCTCAAATTGATATGGAATTTGATGCTGTGATTTTTTGTGCATATTGCTGCTTTGAATTCGGTAAATTTTCATATGAGTGGGATTGAGAAAAACAAAACCAACATTTAATATTGAGGAACACATATAAACACTTTCTAACATATAGGTAATTTCAAATATGATCAGCTCCTGCAGCAAAAAGTTTTCAACTGTCCAATAACACTTGAAACAGGCCAGAGATTTATTGTTTGCTGGGTGTATATCAATATCTTGATGTGGAAGCGACAATTCATTGATTGCTCTCACATGAGTACCTAATTTTACATTTTTGGCTTCTAATTGATGACTTCGAAGAAAAGTTCCTGAAACCAATTCATATTTGAACTTCATTGTTACTTGAGTCGTTACTATATATACATCGTAAACAACTATTCATACATTTTATCCGATTTTATCATTCCAAATTGAGAATCAAACAGATGGATTCAAATGAAATATGCTACTGACAAAGACTACTGAGCAGAATTGGTACCTTCGAACCATCTTCGAACATTGTAATAATAACTATGAATAATTCCCATTTGTGGAGTTAAAAATATTAGATAAATTACGTTACCGTAGCAACGCTAGCATTTACAGTTCGTTTATCAAGATTCGCATCAGTTTGACATGACACTTATTGTAAATATCAAAACAGAATTACACAGCAAATGATATTCCAGGATTTGGACAAATCTGTTCTCCAACTTACAAAATACAACGCAAGCTCAGATTCAGCAGGATATTTTTTACGGTGAAAGTAAGTATTGGAGACCCAACCAAAAAATATCCGGCTAAATCTGAGCTCTCGTAGTATTACCCCCGAATGTAAGGGTAAGTAAATTATTCATCATTAAAATTGTATACTGTCCTGTTCTCTAGTGGAAACCGGAGCTCCATTTTTCACTAATGATATTGCTATTCAATGAGGAATCTCCCTGATTCTCAAATTGGTGTAATGAAAATGATCTCCAATAATTCAAGATACAAAGCTTATGGGATGCGGCCCAGAAAACCGAGACTCCTATAACTCTTCACTCTCCCATTCGAATACAGTTTGGGAGTTTCGGTATCCTTCTGGTGTAGGTAGCTTGGATTTCCTTGACGAATGGCGGGTCTGGAGAAGATGAATTAGTAGACATCGTTTCGAATGGAGTCGGAATTGTACCATCTGCCGTGGGCGCTAAAGAGTAAATTAGTATTTCGTTTCTATAATGGGATGGTGATGATGATGAGAATAATTTGCAGCTCGCGGAAATTAAAAATAAAGCATCTGATGGACTGATATCAATGTGTATCTACCGTGGAAAATCAACGAAATAATTATCTATATACAATAATAAAACGATAGAAATAGATGAATCGGTTTATATTATCACTTCATATTCCTGAAAAGGGAAATCGGTATGTTATTGAATAGACTCGTTAATTTCGAAATATTTTTCCATATGTTGTATTTGGGAAATGATCTATACTATACATATAGTAGATATTTGTTCATAACAAATGTTTATATGCTGAATATACTGAATGTTCATATGGATTTGAATCACACATTAATCTACTTCCCCAAAATATTAGAGATCTACAATTGAATGTATTTAAAAATGAAATTAAGGAGTATCTTATCAAAAAAGAATTTCATTGTACCGGGTCGGCTAGCGGCTGTATCTCGAGAACCATACGACCAATTTATTTCGGAAAAAAATAATCCTTATAAAAGTGACCTCAAAAAATTCATGGAAATTGTTTTCCGCTCTCAAATCTCACCACTAGATGGCGTTACTTGAAATCAAAATTGAAAAACTGTTAATTCTCTAAAAAGTCCCAAATGAAGGTGGGTACAGTCAAAGCGTTTTGGACTCTTGAATATACAAATAGCTATTCATCAGATAACATGGCATTATATGACAACTGACTGACTCATTACATCTCAGGCGAGATCTCAGGGTATTTACATGAGAGTGTTGTTGAAGTAATACAGATCTTTAACAAGAGTGAGTGCAATTTTAGTTACATCCAGAGGTCTGAAAAGTTCACAACCATTTAGAACATTCATATAATAGTAGAATGTTTTCTCTACGACTATAGATAATTTATATCTAGTTTAGACTAGTACAACCTGTATCTCATGAACAATATCAAAGTACCTAATAAACATAACTCAGCGATATAACTGATGCGCTATTTGAACATATAGCGCGGCGTAGCCCTTCTAATTAACCGACTGTGCTATTTGGCAATGAAATAAATATACCGGGTGTAACAGGATCATGGTACACCCCCCGTATCTCCGTTAGTTTCGAAGGTAATTCATTGAAATTTGGGACATGCTATGAACATAATAGGCGTCACTTTTTGACCTACAAATTATTTGTTTTTAACTTCCGGTTTCGCCAAAATTTTCTGAATCCCATGATTTCAAATAAGTGACATTTTAAACGTAAAAATTTTCAAAAATCTTATTTTCTTATAGTTGTAATTTCCATTGTATTTATCGCACATTTTATCACCAGCTATAAATAAATTCCTTATAGGTACTACTAATGAATGGTGCCACGGTACCAATATGATTCCATTTGAAAAAAATGAGTTTTACCGCAAAATCGACTATACGATGAACTTTATTTGCTCATAAAAAAATGCAATTTAGTATTTTGGACGGGATTTAGATTTTGCTAGCATTAGACGGATCAATTGGAATAAATCGGAACCATCATGGCAAACCTAAATGGAAAATTAAGAATTGAATTTTAAAAAATTTTGACGTTTGAAATGTCACTTCTGTGGTATCATTGGATCCAGAAAATTATGCAGATTTCAAAAATGTAATAATATACAGGGTGTTCAATTCAAAAATCGAGAGTTGGTATCACTTCCGGCGAAACTGGAAGTGAAAAAAAATCATTTGTTTGTCCCAAATTTCATTAAATTACCTCTGAAACTAACGGAGATACGGGGGATGTACCATGATCCTGTTACACCCGGTAGGTACAAAATAGAAACATATATAGCTTCAGTAGATATATAATACTGTGAAGGCTACACACCCCCATAGTTTTATCATAATCGACATCTCTCTTTGTACCTACTAATCATTTCGTATATCGTGAAAATGAAATGACGCGACAGTTGAGTTAGGGGAGCAGAGCCCACTTCGAAAAGTGTGTTTAATTGCAGCTTCGTCATTGGCTTCAGTCTGTTGGATTCTGAAGTTTCGTAGTTTGTGATTGGTTGTCAGCAGTTGAAGAATATTGAGAATTCAACACGTATGAGGAATCATCTGCATTTGTCAATCGATAACGGATATGCTGTAATTGATTTAGTATCCAATAGTCGTATTGAGAAAATGACATCTTATCTCGTATTCTGTATCTAGACCATATATGTAATAACAACTATATGGATAACACATATTCTTCTCTTTACGTGAAAGTGAAGCCAGGTTTGGAAGAACAAAAGACTATCTGGCTTGCTAATGATGAAATGTGCGCATGCACGGGTTTTGACGAGTTGAAATCCACTGACGTTTTTAGAATTTCATAGGTTAGGTATATTTGTTAACCCAAATTATGTAAAAGGGCGTCAATATAGTTATAAATGTACTCACTGATTGTTTACAGAAGTGATTAGTGAGTGATAACAGTGATTGATCAAAAATTAGCCCACGAATCTTGTTCCGATGACTTTATCGTCACAGGTTTCTATGCAAATCGCAAGTATCGCTTTGTAGATCACAACCATTTCTGCATTTATCATCAACTATCATTCAATATCGTCAAACAATCCATCAATGAATGAATATTTGAAAAATATATGTCATGATAAAATAAAAACATCGAATTGAAGGTTATCTGACACATTTGATTGATTTTTAATAATTATCATACGTTTGTCGCTCACTTAGAAAGCTACTCTCCTCCATGATGAAAGAAAACGAATGTCGATTCTTAATTCAAACTTGCGCATGCGCATTCTCGCGATTTGTCCCGCAGACTGTCATTTGTTTCATTTCTCGGCTTCAGCTCTGGTATCCATGTTACCTATATAGTTATTATTAGATATATGATCTAGACAAGACATTTCAGTGTCTCCTTTTATCGCCGATCCAGAGTAGTGTCAGTCGCACTGCTCGAATGCAATAATAATTGTTTTCTGCATGTTGGCGATGAACCGTGATCGATACTCCTCGAGCACACAGCGAGTTTTGCACCGTTGTTTCCTTCCTGACAGCTGTGACATGCATTCAGGCAGCCAAGTCGGCTTTCCCGAATCCCCTCGCGAACGGAAACCTTTTCCATTACCTGAAATATTTATGCTTTTCAGTTTCAGTTGCAGCCCGTCGCTCCCGGCTCAACTTCATAATTTCGTTAGTTGACGCTCTTGCGTGTTATTCATTTCTTGATGGATGACGTTTATCCGAGGAAGCAGTGATACGGAGGCAAGTGCGCGTGTCATCCGGGTTCTTCCATAACGTTCACGGACTTAGTTCAAATTTTGGAGTATTTGCGTAGGTACAACAAAGTTTCAAATTGGAATCTTTCATTTTCAACAGGATGATTTTCCTCGTATGTTAAGATGTCGCAGCTGAATAGAGAAGAATCCAAAGCACAGGGTATGGTAGTTTTTGGAGCTTGCATGTTCAATCAGACCCAGTTGACCCAATAATTATGATAATAATCAAATTTGCTGAGTTGGGGACGTGCACTTTTTTGTGATTTTTTCGATCGTTGGCATATATCGCCCTAATTTGATTATGATAACCTATATTTGAATTACGCTGAGTAGAAATATTACAGCTCAATTTATAAACTCCGCTGCCGTAGCTACCTCTCCCTCACATCTCCCTTACTTACGATAAATTAAGTTTCACATTTTTTTTTTAAAATCTGATCAACCTATTATTATTATTCACAATTTCTGGTTGTTCAATTATCATTATGGATTTCAGTCCATCTCCTTTAAAAGGGGATTCTGATTTCAGTTTTGCAGTTATACGCCCTTTCTCAACATAAGATAAGATAAGATAACTTTATTTGAAATAGGTACATCCTAATATACATAACTAAATCGTTAACGAATCTTGATGGGTTCGTATCGAGGTTCGTATTCTACTCGTTGTTATTTTTGCGTTTCTCTTCAGCCAAATCATGGTATGATTTATGAGATTTATTTATGAGATTTTTGCAATCTGAAGTTCATTCGAGTAATCATCTATATTGTAAGTATAGATGAAATTTTGGTGGAAAAGTTGTCTGGTGAAGTAATTGGTTTAGCAAATACTTCTCGTACGGAGAATTATTCGTATCGCTATGAGGTGTGATATTACATGTAATGGTAATCATTGAGAAATTGAGTATTCGTTCAGAATGAAGTTTCATGATGATAAGGTGTTGAAGTTATGTGCTCAATTTGAAAAAAATCGTATATAGATTTTTGCAATGAATTTATATATTCTGTTCCCATATCTTTTTTTATTAGAAAATTACAAATTTCAAGTTGAATTATTAGGTTAATACTTCACACAGTTGTAGCATATTCTCTTTCTGAAGGTACCTGCCTATTGCTTGAATGAATTTTGTCAAGTGACAAAGTATTGTTGAAATATATCTGATATTATTCTCCGTAATTTTTACTGAAACTATGGTATCATCAACTGATACTGATTCAAAACTATAGTGTATAGTGTTCCAGTTATTCAAAGAGGTTCAATAGTTTGTCTAATAATTATGTTTTTATTACAATTTGACAGATATTTCTTCACCATTTTATGAAAAAAATTCAGTATCCGCTTTACTCCTATATATGACCTCCTATTTTGGAATCATCATATACTCTTACAAATACATTTTGTGGATTAAATTTTTTGTGGTGACTTCAATAATATGATTTTCAACTTTGCTGTGAATCTTTTATAAATAAATTCGTTTGAATTCAGATCCACGCATCAATGTGAATTCATTCGTATTAGGCAAAGCTATCTCTGATGATAAGGTTTTTCCAAAACACAACCTGAGTTGTCTTGGTAATTCAAAATAAATTCTTGTCTTAAATTTTTTTCTGTCATTAGAATATTATTTGCGTTGCAAACTTGGAATTTCAATTTCTTAAATCAATGTGAAATCTATCGTCATATAAGTTTTCAACACTCTTTAGTTCGTTACTGTTTACAACATATTCCATGATTTTATCGACTCAGTCTAAGTAGATAACATAAAGGAAAGCATATCCAGATTCCATATTTTCCGGACGAGCATCATTCTAAAAAATTACGGGATTAGAGCTCTTAAAATAAATCCGGATTATTCTGACAAAAAAAACAACAAATAAAAAACGATGGTCCTTTTAATGGAAAAATGATTCCGAATAAAAGCTCTCTCGTGATTAAATTGAGAGGATTTATCCAATGTTCCGTTGCAAAGGATTTTCGTGATGGGAAAGCTGTATACCTGACATTAGGGATATATATGAAGAACTGAAAGGTATATGTACCTGTGAAAATTCAGCCATCACATCATCCCAATTCTTTTTAACCAGATGAAGCACACATAATTATTTTTATGGCTGGAACAACATATTGAAAAATTGTTCGTTCTAGTTTCCGAGCGTATACAGAGTGGCCACTTTTTTATTGGGATTCAAGCAGTTCAAACAAATCGAGATTATCAGGGCCGGTTATTGAGATATCATTAGAAAAGTAAAATCTGTCGTTTTGATTTTTCTTTTTTTTTCTACTTTATTTCGAATATTATCAAAAAATGTTACGGGAATTTTTTATGTGACAGAAATTATCCTCAATTTGACGTAATCAGATTTCGTATCCAACGTTTCGTATGCTCTTGGCCACCCTCAACCTCATTTTTTTCAATACGAACCTGCATATTTTATGACACTTTTCGAAATAACTTTTAACGCTGAATTCTACGACATATTTTCTGGTGATTTTGATAATTTGGATAAGGGTCAAAATCACGTCATAGGAATAAACATTGACGATCTGCATTCAAAGAGTGTGAATCGTTGCATGGACTACGAGCAGATACAATTCAATGTTACGTGGTATTTGCCGGGAAGTAGTTGTCTTCTGCTCGTGGTCTACCAGGCATTCAAATCCAAACTATGTTTGATATTTATAATTGGATTAGACTTTTTTCTTTCAATTTTTTGTCCAGTGTTATGGCTTTTCATTTTATTTTCATTTATTTTTTGTTTTGAGTCTAGAGGTTTTTATAGCTATCCAGGATTATTGAAAATTCTCATTTTGGTCTACACTACAAGACTGTCACAAAACATAACCCTATTCCATGCTAGATCTATGTTTCGAGTAAAAAACTTGGAGAAATGTGTAACATTTTCGATATTCAGGTGCAATCATCATTCCAACCTCGAACTGTGATAATATTATTGAGCTCATAAACATGATAAGAAAATAAGTATCAAAACAAAATTATTTCCAACTGCATGCACTACACGCATTATAACTTCATAGCCTACCTACTCTTTATCAAACTTTAATCTATCTGTTACATTGTGAATACTATATGATTCTTCAGCCCACCGAACAATTTTCGATAGATCGTATGCGCTTTACGAATCATTATTTTGATGTTACCATTGTCCGTGTCCCTATCAGAAGCTTCTGCTCCAACAACTGTAGTGTGCCAGTCGAGATTAATATGCTCCACGGCAACTGACAGGAATAAGAGTAGGTATATCATATCGTATCAGATGAATACAGACGCGCTGGGATTGAATTGGCAACAACAATATCATACTCCAAATACAACAAGAGAAGAAGATAAATACAGAGACAGAACCGTCTCCCCAGCCAGGATCAGTTGAAATGTGTGGCTTGGTTCTATAATGAAATCATTATAAAACGCAAAGGCTATTTCAATACGCATTTTTTATTATTCGGAGGTTGGTACAATCGAACTGTCAAATGAAAGTCAGAAGAGTAAGGTCCAGCTTACTTCTGAGCGATATTGGATTTGGTGATACTAGCAGTAAAAAACTCAATGTTTTTATCGATGAATTTTAATTCAGAGTGTAATTTCATTTAAACTGATGAAAGAAAACAATAAAAATATTTTTCACCGCTAGTATCGCAAAAATCAAAATCGCTCAATAGAAAACTGGGCTTTACGCTTGTGCGTCAGATATTAAATAGTTTAATGTCATCATTGTTACCAACCCAGCAAACAATTTCAGTTGGCCCAGTACTGGGCCAAACCTGTTTACCAGAAGTTGCCGCTACGGCAAAACAGTGGCAAGTGACGTCGGGCCAACATCAATAGGACACTCTGGCCGCCAGTAGGATCAATGCCTGTGCGCCATAATGAATACTATATATTGGCCCACTTCAGGGCCAATGCCTGTTATACGACGATATTATGTGGAATAAAGAAGAAATAATCATCAGTCTTTAGCAGTCTCCCATCCAAGTTCTAACCTCGCCCAACGTTGATTTACCTTCGTTATTGTTATATTGTTTCATTTACCGCTTAGTAATGTAGCTATTGTCTTCTTCTTAATGAACTATTATAAATCAGTCGGATTTGAACAACAATAATTTTCATTTATCTATACTTGACCATTTCTAGATGTCAATTTGACATATTTTTCATCCTGCAAATGGACATTTGAAATTACTGTCGATGCTAGAAATGGTGAAGATGGGAGACTTCGAATACCGCGACTTCAAAGATGGGAATCCCCCATCTTTGGGATTGCAAATCATTAATATTCCAAAAAATTATCGGTTTTAATCATACCACTTATTATATTTCTTCCTTAAGAATCCGAGGATTCTTGACTGGGGATGTTTCTCAATATTTGAAAATTGCTCTCTAAGCGTACTTACTTATTGTTATTTGATGTTTTTAGTCATTCTATATACCTAGTGTTATACTTAATATACCAAATGCTATGTTTCATAATTCAATCCTGAGCCTTGTGTAGATCAATTCATAGTGAATTTCAGTTTGTTTACTTATATTGATGTCTAGAAATTCGTATAATTTTGGAGCGGTATAAAATATATTTTTGTTTTTTCATCCAATTGAGTGATCAGAAGGTTTTTGTTGGTTCCGTACCAGGATTTGAATTATGTGCAATTCTTGAATTTTTGATAATTCAAGGTATAGAAATATCCAAAAAATATATCATGTTGTGATATGGATTTCAATGCTTTACAGACATATCTGGAAAATAATGGTGAAGAATATTGAAAATATTTTTCTAAGAATACGATGAACTGTACCTATTGCAAGAAAGCTAAAGATTATCCGAACTTATATATCTCGCATAGCTGTATATAATTGGAGTCGTTTGTGTATTTCAATACCTTTTATAACAACCTCTCATGACTATATTCCGGTAGCTAACAAAGCATCTTTATATTCCTACACGAATCGTACAATACCGAGGACTACCCCAGTTTTCTGTTCCTTGCATTATATTCCACTTTGTTACCCTTCTCAGAGAACCTTACATCTCACCCTGAAAGCGGAAAAGCTTTGCCAGAAAACTCAATTCTCAGTTTCTGTTGCTAAGGAGAAGCAAACAACTCGACTGAATGTATGGCAGAACATTTGTCATTCGCGAGAGGGAAATATTGCTGAAAGAGTTTGATAAATGATCTCTGAAGATGTGAATGCGTGAAAGTGACACATGTGAAGCCATGTAACTGATGTCTAGTCTTCGTGAATCTCATTATATTGTGGTTTTTGTCAATATGATTGTGAGTATCTTCGAATTCAATTTTCATGAGCATTGGAAACTGAGATATAGGGTGATCTATGAATATAAAATCACTATTTCAACACATCTCCCAGACTCTGTTATCGAGATCTAGATTGTAGATTGTATAGGAGGGGGGGTCGTTAAGGCTCAAGCACCTCGACCTATTATCTTTTGTGCATAACCCTTAATCTATTCGAGGCCCGGGATTCCGAGGTTTCTTGCGAAGTTTATCAGTTTCCTGGGAGCTATAGGTTCCTGATATCGGAGGGCTCTAAGAAGGCCCCTTCCAGGAACTTGAGCCTCTTGCAGAAGAGTGCTGAGCATTCGCAAAACAAATGTTCTGCAGTTTCAGCGAAGTTCTCGCAGTAGCGGCAACTATCACTCTCTGTTTTACTCATCTTTTTGAGATAATACCTCAGAGGACAGTGTCCAGTGAGGAGTCCCGTTACCAGTTTCAAGTCTTTTTTGTCCAACTCGAGAAGTTTTCCTTGGCGGAAGGCTCATTAGCCTTTTCGCTTGTCTTTGTCCTGGCACTTTATTCCAGTGAGATTTCATTTCATCTGATTCCCAGCGTCGAAACTCTTTTCTCAAGTGGGCCTTGGCGAGTCCACAGATGGGTTCTGGGCCGAGAAATTGTGTATTTGCCCCTTCTTTGGCAAGGCAGTTTGCTTCCTCGTTGCCTTCAACTCCCTTATGACCTGGCACCCACATCAAAGTGACCTGGTTGTTCGCTGCCAGTTGTCTTAGGGATTGTTTACAGTCCCAAGTCAGCTTAGACTCACAAGTGTATGACTTAAGCTTTTAGTGCTGCTTGACTGATAGAACATAGATTTTTGCCCTTCAAGTGTCCCTTTCGAGGCACTTCTGGGCACATATGACACATCCTAGAAACATATCTTCTCATACATGAGGCAATGCTGTATTCGTCTCAAAATAGGGGCTGAATTTGCCCACTATATTTTCCCCAGGTTGATTTCACAGTTGCGGGAAAACTTCAACATCGTTCGGGCGTTTGGAAAACATTAATTATATGCAAATGAACTTGTGTCCCATTTTCCACAGGGTAAATTTCATCCAGAGCCTCCAATGCGTTTATTTTTCACTAAACTTGGATTGGTGTTGTTCGAACATTAAATCGGAGAACTCTAGGAATCATGTAGAGCAGGATATAATGGTTATGGCATAAAAAGTCATGTTCTCATTAGAAACTCATTCGGCGATTTTATATTCGCAGTAAAATTTTAATTGGATACTTGCAAACTGACGCACTAACAAGATACCCGCATTGAAATGTGGGATGATACATACCCAATTAGCATCGGTTGCAACTTTTCGTTCTTCTGAAGGTGTTGATGAGGTGGGTTCATGATGTCAGTGACAAATAAAAGAGGGTATGTGCAGCATATGCGGGTCCTCAAAGATTTCTTGAAAAAATCTTACGATGGAATTGAAGAGAGGAGTTTAGGGGATACACACAAAGAAAAAACGGTAGAAATTACTAGAATCGAAGTGATTTCCACTTGTTTAGATAGTTGATATATGGACAGAAATTCAACTTACTGATCACATAATATAATAAGTAGTCAACTTTACTAGGAACGCGGTTGAATTGTTGAATTGTTACCATCCGTATGTACTTTGAGGAATAGTAAATTAGACAATACTAGAAGAGTACTTCTTCCTTGTATCAAATATTGTGATTAATTAATGAGCCCTGGTAGTTTTTGTTTTTTCTTCAGTGAAATAAACTTTATATAATAGATTGAAATGTACCTACTACATAACAAAAAGTGACAATTCGAATTCACATATTCATTACCGGAAGTGGAATACTCTCGACCAATTTATTGTAATCCCTTCTTCTATACTCTTTGATGGTATTGATCATCAGAACAAGAGGCAAACATTCTTCTTGAGCTTCCAATTTCGAAAGCCTTCATAATATGTTTTCGATTATTTCCAATGAAAAATAGTGGTAACAACCATAGCGCCGCTTTACTGATGTTATCCAGTTGATCCGGAGTAGATTTTTGATGTCTCTATTGGTACTCTTCGAAATCGTACTGAATCTGGAATAAACACTAATTATTTAGTTCGTAGGTATTAATATAGAGTGAAAAAGTCGTTTTTCATACCAAAGTGTATCCCAGGTTATATGTTTATGAGCAGAAAATGTCTTCAGTATCCTATCGATGCTTTCATCTTTCGTAACCATAACCCTTCCTTGAAATGTATTAGGTATTCCATTTCTGTTTCACCATTATATCCATGGATCCAGAGAATTTTTCAACGATCTTCTAGACAGAAGTATTCGTGATTCTATAAGAAATAAATCAACCTACATAACAATCACAATTTACTCTAAAATCGCTAACATTACCTCTCTTTTCACTTTCCTCATTATCGAAATGAGAATGAAAATATCCACCATTTTGAAGAGAACAAGTTCTACCTCGAAATACTGATATGTAAACTGATGAAATCTAAGCGTGGTTTCATTTCTAGCCAAATTATATACAGACAACAAGGAATTTCATAAACTTTTTATTTTCAGCTCGATGTCAGACATATTTCACTCATAATACCAACTTTCGTATAAACTCTACGGGACATGTTAAATGACATCTACTACCTCTGAGGTTTTCTTGTTGTTTCACTTTGATGAATTCTTCCAAGATTTCACGAGAGTCGAATTCAATTAACCAAGGAGGGGTGCTGAATTCATTTGACCCAAAAGATATTTTGTATTGGTAGACATGGACGATGATACGAATATCATAACGAAGAACATCAAAAAAGCAGATATTACCTCCAAACACCTAATCGTGACCCCCTTTTTTTATTGGGGCTTCTTCATTTTCCGCAATATGTTTCAAATTTTTTCTCGTTTGGGGAGGACACTGAATATATATATATAATCAGATAGATGGATTTTCTTCATCTAAACCTAAATTGAAAGATATGAACATCTGGTTCCATTAAGATGGTAGCTGGAGAATTCTTCAACGAGCATATAATAGCTATCATTCTCGAGGATGTTAATCATGATTACAAGAAATCATTAGCAGAAAACTAACTACTAAACTAACTATTACTTACATGAAATTAAAAGAATAAAATAATACACGAAAAAATCTAATAAAAATAGAAAAACAAACATTCACCTACATGAAATTATCAAAAATATCAAAAAGTATATGGAATGAAGAAAAATTAAAATAGGTCACAAAATATACAAAAAGAACAACAAACATTCAACTACATGAAATAATCACAAACAGAATGAGAGAACAAAAATTACAAAATATTCAATCGTCAGTGAGTATCTGACTAAATATAATTGATAGCAATTGAACGCGAGTAGAAGACTATACTTTCTCTACGACTATAGCTGAAAAATGTCTAATTAAGACTAGTACACCCTGTATCTTATGAAAAATATCCAAATATACCTTATAAACATAACTTAACGATATAAATGAATCCCTATTTGTACATATAGCGCGGTGCAGAGAATAGAAAAAGAACGAAAGAAAAAAAAAACGAAGTGTTGCGGGAATTTGATTCGAACCCACCTGGTTGAGCTACTTTAATAGGTACCTTATTCAATTACTGGTTTGATGCCATTAGACTTTTTTCTTTTAGAGTTCTAAAAATTATTCTACTATACCCACGACTTGGAGGAGGAAATTGTGTGCTGTATCAACGAAATTCGGCCACATTCATCGCCTTCAACTCGACTATATTCCATTTATATTGCAAATACACCTCGACGACCTCGATTCACAAATTAATTGTAAACCCCATTTCAAGAAGACGAACGCCATGAACAAAATCCATCAAACTAAACTTTCGCTATATTCTATCTTGTAAACAAATTGGAGAGTAATTATTTCGAATCTGAAAAGGGAATCCCTTGTTTCATTCACGGTTGATGAGATAATCCTGTATATATGGCTTGACGTCAGTTCGAAACCTAACGTTTGGATCAACTCGTTTGATATGGGTATAATACGGTGACTTAAATTTTAACGAGTATCATGGGCGGCTGGAATTTGTAAATATTCCTGTTAAATTACAGTTGGAAATTATAATACCATATAGAAAATGGCAAGCCTGACAGATACAAACGCCATCAGTTCTATACTGGGAGGAAGAAAAACGAACAAAATATATCGTCTCTTCGATGTGCCTTCTGGGTGGGATCTTGAAATCACCATCACCTTGTAGATTTAATGGATCAGATAAGAAGGGATTGCGATATGCTCATTCCAGCCCAGTTCACGGGTCGAGGATTTTCAGTTCATTGAGTTCGATAGTATGTTTTTGGTAGTATTATCACAATTTATGTATGAAATAGTAATTTACGTAACAAGTCCGGAAAATACTGTTTTTTTGGATGAGTGGACAAAATTCTAGGACGAGCGTAGCGAGTCCTGGAAGTCTGCGAGTCCAAAAAAACTGTTTTCGGGCGTGTTGCGTACACAATTTTTTCGGCAACCGTGTAGAATAACAAATCAAAGAAACACATTTCTTTCAAAAATTGAAATGTTAGCTAATTTTATGTCAGATAGCTGTCAGTCGTTATTTTGCTGCTAAGGTAATGATCAACTGCATTTATCAAAACCATACTACCAAGATTTTCATATTTACAATGACAACAAAGATGTGATTCTTCGTACGTACGTACTTCCCGGACTAGGCCGGAAAAATGCCACTTTCTCAAAAAAAAAATCGTCTGGAAAGTACGTACTTTCCGGACGGTTGCCGAAAAACTAAATATTGAATAACAATTTTGACAATTCTGGGCGAGTTTACTCAAAACAGAGTTGAAATTCCATTATTCAAAAATGATTAAAATGAATGAAAATATTAATACACATTTAATAATTCAACTAATCCGCAATGAGTTGAATGTTACTCAAAAATGACTCAAAAATGAGGTAATACTCAATCAAAACTGGGAAAAATAAATCAATTCTGTTCTCCAATTTTAACTCACCGAATCACCATTCAACTCACTGAAATGGAGTGAAATTTCAACAGTAGATATACTAGGGGCACACGACTATAGGGATAGGACAAAACCATGTGTTAGAGAGAGAAATGCGAGAGACAATGTGTCAGAGAGAGAAAGAGCTATTCTGTGACATCATCTTCATCGCCTGGAAAGAAAAAAGATTCTCATTCAAGGAGATTTGAACCGCGGACCTTCGGATTGTGAGTCCGATGTTCATTCCGCTGCTCCATGGCGGATACTCGATATTTAAAAAGTTTATTGACATCTGAGATAGTGATAGTTGTATATATGTAAGGGGGAAACATAAATAGCGACTTATGGTTATGATTGTAATAAGTTTGATATCAAATTAAGATCTAGTTAGTTTACGTTGAGTGGTTGCGGTAGAAAGATGTATAACAGTATAGATAAATTTGGTCGTAAGAAGAGTAAATCAATAAGCTTTATGCATGGGCGTCCAGGAATTGGTTTCAAAGTTGACGACAGTGGAAATTATGATATGCAGGGCAAGCGATTGACGAATATTGGTATTCCTACAAGTGGTGGAGATTGTGTACCTTTAGACTTTTACAACGCACGTATATTTGAAATAATGAAACAAATCAATAATCTGAAGATATATACTGAAGATTATCCGCAATTATCTCAAAAGGTTATTATGATGGTACCTGAAGTACATGATACGGTTGAAAAAGTGGAGATTATATTGGAAAGAATGAATGAAATAAAATTGAGTTGTGAAAACAAGATCGAAGATTTAACTGAAATCCTAAGGAATATAGAAAACCATATGATCGAAGATCTGCATCAGAGAATATTGTTATTAGAAATCTCAATGCGTTCATCACACAAATAGGAATAATACATTATTGTGAATATAATAGAAATGAATTCCATTGTATAATTGAATCGTATACTGATGAAATAAATATTCAAATCATGACATTTCTCCTTCAATATCCAAAACCCTTTTCTATTATTCTAAATACCTCAACAAAATCAACGATCATTAGGCGATTTCAAATACCTATTATGATTTGCATAGTCGAACAGATTACCGTTTCGAAAAGGAGAAATACAATTAGTTGGACATTAGATACCTGTTGCTCGAAAATATTTGTTGTGAGAAAGCTCACTATTATTATAAACAATAGGATATAATCATAAGTGGACTTTAATGACCGCGGACCTTCGGATTGTGAGTCCGATGTTCATTCCGCTGCTCCATGGCGGATACTCGATTTACACATAATCAGAGATCACTTTCACTTACACTATAAAACGAAAGATTTATATATATTGTATCGCGATAAAAACTTATGGTGTCAAAATAGTTTTGGAGAACTATTGTTTGGACTCAAGGAACGATATGAATGTGATATGGATTTACATGTAACTCCTTTCGCAAGCGTGAATCCGAATGGATATCCTTATTACAATAGATTCATCGATTCTGGTGACGAAGATACAGATATTGATTTTTAATGTAGTTTTAGTGATATTCATCTTTCTTGTATGTACCCTTCGAATAGGAGAATGGCTGAATATTATGTTAATTCAAGTTATTTATGTTACAACTAGGTTCTAAATAAAGAAATCTGAAAAAATGTGCATATTATGTGTCTCATTCATTTTATTTCAATATGTTGTGTCATTACACAAATCAAGCTCATCCTCTTACTGAAGAGGAGGGGAAAAAGAGATATGTATGTATGTATGATGTCTTTCGTTAGTGGAAGGTCTCATGCAGTTTCAAAATGTCTTCTATCGAATACAGACGTGCACTCGAAGATTTTGGATTGAAAGTTAGACAACTCAACGCAGACATTGAATTGTATGAAGAGAAGAAGAATCTCTTCAAAAATTTTACACGTCTACAAATTTGGGATAGAGCGTTTACTGAACCCATGATGAAACAACAGCATAGTGTTAAATCATTGAAAAGAATTCAGCCAACAAAGCTAGATGGTGGTACTGAAGATAAGTTTCATCATTCTGACAGATTTAATCAATGATATTTGTGAGAGGAAATGATGAATAAAAAATTCTGAAACTATAAAACGTTGTTTTATTTAGGTAAAATATTACAGAACCAATTATATAAAACATCAACATTCTGAAGACTACACTGGAACTTTCCTTTATGAAGATGATTCATACAAGATGGTGGGCTAATGTGTTGAAACGTTATTGGTTGCCACCATGAATTATCGAAATCCTCTAAATTCACAATGTGGTTACATATTTCCAAATCTGTCAACTTTTTTTGTAAAAACTGAACCTTTTGATGCCCTCTTACGTAGATCAAATCCGTTTGTTGGAGGTTGTGTTCTAGAATTTGATTCAACTCATTCAAATCCACATAGCCACTAGAGTATTTCAAGCCGTGCACGTAGCGTTCAACATAGTTCACCATCTTTTTCTCTTCTCTGCTCAAACTCGAGTACTCGGCTGATGGTTTGAATAGGAAATGACTTGTCTTTTTACCGATGCGGATTGTCAACTCCTTCGGAACGAATTCGCAGGAGACAATAAAACCCTGAATGTCAACCAGTGCGATCTCCATGACTTCTCCAAATAAACTAATATATTGATGAGGATAAACTTTGCCATGTTATTATGCAATATTTCGAACAATTTCGCTGAGTGGGAGGTGTTCCATGATTTGATCATAAATGATGATGCAGTAGGCTTTAGTGTCTGCAGGAAAACCTGTGGTTGCTTCAATGTCCAACTTGATGTCAACTGTCGAAGATTTCAGACCCAGATTTCTTCTCGAACAATCGATAACAAACATGGGTCGAGTCTTGAATTCAGAAAAATTCATTAGAGGTCGCTTCTGAACACAGTTATTATAGCTTTTATTGAATTCCGAGTAATTGTAATGCGCATCAGCATATTGGTTGGTGGAAAAGTCTAGAAGCATCCGTTCTTGAGGATAGTAGTCACCATTCAGAGCTAATCGTATCGATTTGATATTGGCATGATCAAACAAAGTCACATCTTCATGTATATTATCAGTCTTTTTCGTTTGGAAGAAAACAATAACATATCTGGGACTCTCCAATGCCGAACACGTTTTGACTGACCAAATTTCGTTGGTAGAGTTTGGTGTGAGTGCTGGAAGCTCAAACAGTCCCCATCTGCGGAATGGTATCATCATAGGTTCATCTGCTCTCACACGTTTCAACAGCTGTAATTTTATGATATCATTTGGAGTGAGGTGTGGCACCTTCAAGTTTATGTTTTCGATTATGATTTTAGCAGTGCTCTTGGTCAAAACATTTCCAGCTTCTGTATTCGGTCTCTCAATAACCTTCACACTGTTTGCATCACTACGTGATCGAACCAAACGAATTGATTGCTTTCCCAACGTAGCTACTTGATGATCATTGAATATGGAAAACAAATGTTTCAGCGGAATATTCAAGGTGAAGGTTTTGTCAACATTGAGAATGGGATCATTTGGGTAGTTCCATCCTGCTATAGCTAGATGATATGAATCTTCAGGAGCATAACACAAATATCCTCTTGCTGTACTCGTTATTCCAGGATATCTAACTGTATCCAATTCCTTATTACATAATTCATAGGTGCAAGAATCGAAGAGATAGGCTCCAGCATTGTGCGTTAAATTTCCCGTACCACCCCCAGTCACATCCAATTTGCCTTTGACGGTGAGAACGCTTTCGAACATAGCAAGCCATGCGTCTGCTTGATTAATAGTAATGTCTATGACATCATTATTCTCGAAAGACTTGACATATGGATGATAGGTACGCCATTCCACTTTTGTGATGGATTCATCGAACCTTGGTTTGCGGAAGACGTCGAAAACTGGAGCTCTCAACATTGTAGCCGAGCGACTTGAGAAACAGTATACTGGATAATGACAACTTCTTAGATGATATCCGGCTCCTTGACACGTCTGCTTTGCGAAAGGTCGTTGTTGATACTGATGATGAATATGATAGATCATCAGGTTTATAGGAGTAATCAAACACTAGTCCCATCTCCCCAGCTTCTTCAATTCCAATCTAATTATAATCTCTTCGCCTCTAAAATTCACCTCCCTCAAATCCTGATCTAGAATTTGTAGCGTGATATTAGGTATCTCTCGTCTACTAACTATGGGTAAATAGATGAGGTTCCTAGGAATCTCATCTATTGCATACCCTGGATCAACTCCAACCGCAAATTCGTAGATTGTGTGAGAAGGTCTATCGTTGTAGAGAGCTCCAGCAGTGACGTTGCTATCAATGTGAATGGTTCGTACTTTGGTAATGTTGACCGGCAAATCGGAACTGTGAACTTTCTGAGCTTCCAGCAGTCTATTTGAAAATCCTAATATCTGAGCAATACCATTATTTGGTCTGAAGTCGATGTCGAACTTATTGCTTGAGATCTCACACTTCAATGTATTGTTATTGGGTTTCAACGAGAATATATCATCGACATTTGCTGCACTTGAGATCCCCAATTCTTTTCGAATTAATGTCTCAAGATCAACGATATCGTAGGAACCCTCAGGAATTTCGATGATTTCGAGTGTTGCTGTTTTGGATGAGGAATCTTGCAGATGAAACTCAGATCCTTTTTCAATGTTTGGAATGCTGTTGTAGCAGTGAAATCCCAATAATGCTAAACCATAATCTGACTCTGGATCGAGTTGAAGTGGTGTTAGGAAATCTATGGAAAGCGTGGAAGTGTGACTCTTCAACGTCAATATCAAAGACATAACTGAAGCGCAAGCATCATGCTACTTGTTTTTATAAAGAAATTCCAAACACAAACGTCCACAATTGCTCTGATTATAATTTTGGTATTGATCATTGTTATAGAAAATCTTTGAATTTCCTAGATATTGAACTAATTCCATTGGTGGTTTCAAACTACCATATGAATCGAAATATTCCACAATATTATCTCGTTTTTTATAAGCTACCCAATGTGTTCCGGAATTATTTGCAGTATCTAAATTCACTACTGCGCACTCACGACGCCATAAGCCAGTAGTAGGTAAAGTATCTCGCATAAAAACCCCTCGAAAATGAGGTATTTTCAGTTGCTTAGCGTACTTCATTATATCGGAATCGTACATTGATTTATTGGGTAGCTTGATTACTAGTTTTTTTGTTTCTTCAAGAACAATCCCAGTCCGCGGGATGTTTTGCGTAGAAACAATCCGGAACCTTTCTTTCCAATAGCTTCCATCGCTTTATTATGGTGATTATCATCTTCCAGTTTTCTACTGGCATTCTTAGCATCAATAATAGTCTTCGCGACTGCTCCAGCTCCGCCAGCCAAAGATCCAAGAGCTCCCAAGGCTGCAAAGATGGGGATGAGTGGTAGAATACCCCCACTCTTTTTCGTCGAATCAAATGGTATTATTCTTGGTACTCGAATTTTTTTTTTGCCTCCAGCTTTTTTGATTGCAATTCTAGCCGCTCGGAGTGCAGCTAGTGCAGATTTCTTCAGACCACGACCTTCCTGATGTTCAGCATGATCGGATTTTGACAGAACATTTTTTATGAATTTGATTACGTTGGCAAATGATGGACGAGACATCAGACCCATGCCGAGCTTACGTTTAACCTTCATTCCAGTAGTAACTACCCAAGCTGCAGCTTTCTCCTTGAATCTCGCGTTTTTTGCTTTGACTCGATTCCACGCTCTATTCTCGAGCACCCAGTCGGCTTTATGTCTATCCTCCAAAGATTTGTTCTGAGAATATGCAATGTCGTGTTGCCGACAGGCGTCGTCCAATGGATTGATGCCAGTGTCTCCTCTGGCAAGTCTCTCCTCTAGCTTCGTGCCTGGACCACAAAATTTATAGCCTGGTATGTGTAATTCAAAAGGTAGCTTGTCAATAATAGTGTTCAGCACACCTTCACCGCGGTGCAACAACATGTAGAATGATGATTGTGAAGAGTGTCACTTATTACTTATATTGGTGTACTCCAGTGTTCAACGTCATACGATGGAAGTTGTTCAACAGGAACGGACGTTACCTATAGAGAATTTGGATGAAATTTTGATTGGTGGAGCTATCACAACAACAACTAGTAAACATGGGAAACTGCTTCCAAATTCCATCAGAGCCATCTTCTGTGGACCCAGCGGATGTGGAAAAACCAATGCGATGCTGTCTCTGCTTTTCAATCCGAATGGCGCCAAGTTCAGAAACGTTTACGTGTATTCAAAGTCGTTGTATCAACCAAAATATCGGCTGCTGCAACAAGTGTTGGATTCAGTGAAAGGTGTTGGATATTTTCCATTCAAAGATAATGATGAAATTATCGATCCATCGGAAGCGAAATCCAACTCGATATTCATATTCGATGATGTATCATGTGACAAACAACAGAAAATTCGTGAATATTTCTCGATGTGTCGACATAAGGATATTGACGTTGCATACCTATGTCAAACATATTCTAAAATACCTAAACAGCTGATACGTGATAACAGTAACCTGATAGTGTTATTTCGACAAGATGAAGTGAACTTGAAGCATGCATTCGATGAGCATGTGTCTCCTGACATGTCATTCGATCAATTTAAAATTTTGTGCTCGGAATGTTGGAATTGTAGCCAATATGGAACAATAATTATAGCTAAACCATTTGATATAAATGCTGGTAGATATAGAAATGGTTTTGATAAATATATAAAAGTATGATGGTAACTCGTGGATATCATTTATCATCATGATGGTAGCTGACAAGCATGGTGAGGTTATTGCAGAAGCATTACGAAAGAAAAAAGTTGATGAGCTCTCGAAATCGATCAGAAGAAAGTATTTGACATTGAAGTTAGGCAAGTCTGATGATGATGAAGCACTACAAAAAATATTTCAACCACTGACAACTCCTCTGAAAGATTTCATCAATACATCTAAAGTTATTCAAGAAAAATTTGATGGAGTTTTTCCATTCAAAAAGAAAATGAAAAAGGAGATTACCGATAGAAAGCAAGGGCTGAAGATAGAGAAGGGAGAGAAAGAGGAGACGGAGGAGAAAAATACGGAGGAGGAAAATATGGAGAATGATGAGACTCAACAATCGGATTTCAATTACCTGCCTTTGGTGAATGTTGCAGAAAATTTTGAGGATACTGAAGATATTGAAGATAGTAATGATGATGATGATGACTCATCAAACCCACAAAATATTCCATCAGCTGCTATGAATGATTACATTGATCAGTATCCCTTGATAGCACAAAAATATCTATCGGATTATTGGGCAAATGATGAAAATATTGATAAAATTTATGGTCCTAAATACAATCCAAAAACATCAAAATGGTTCCTCAACGATAATGAATTGGATTTTCATCGAGTAACTGGAGATATCATTGTTGGTAACCACCATTTCCGCGGCACCCCAGGACTTTATCAGTTACTATTCTACAATGATCCATCGTATGCTAAAGAAGATGAGGTTTCATACAAGCAATTACTTTTGCTCACAAAGACTCATCAGAATTCTCTCGGACACATGAGAGGATCATCTCGATTCAAATACAAAGAAATTATTCGACCAATGTTCAAATCAAAGACATCTACTGGTCGTGGTTTGAAGTTGGCTTACAACACAACGCCAATCGAATACATGTATTGGGATGATCCAAATGAATTAGTCGATCGATTGAAATTGCTCATTGCTTCCCAGCAAGCTGGCAACACATCAAATGATAACGAAATTGTGGCTATCATAAATGAACTGAAGGAAGCTAATATAATATTAGATTCATAATATCTTCGTCGCGGTTTTCATTTGTATCACGGTTTTGTTGAGGTTTTCTTGTGGTTTTGTTGACGTTTTCCGTTTCTGTTACAGTTTTGTTGGAGTTTTGTTGAGGTTCTGTTGAGATTTTGTTGAAGTTTTGTTGAGATTTTGTTGAGGTTTTGTTGGGTTTCAGTTTTGTTAGGTAAAACTATCTACATAAAAGTCGCAATTTCAGTATTTTTTCAATCACTCTCCATTCATCACCTCACTCATGTCACACTCTAAAGAAAAAATGCAACTCATCAATGAGTTGCATAAACCTGCTAGAAAAAAATATCCAAGACGCCGAACTATTATCAAAGGATTGGATGATTTATGGCAAATGGATTTAGCAGAAATGCGTCCATATGCTTCTAAAAATAAGAATTTCAAACTGATTATGGTTGTGATTGATTGTTTTTCCAAATTCTCATGGACTCGACCACTCAAATCTAAGACGGGAGCTGATATCACTCGAGCATTTGCCAATATTTTGACACATTCAAACAACCGAATACCGAAAAATTTACAAACTGATCAAGGTACTGAATTCTTTAACGAAAAGTTCCAAAGTCTAATGAAGAAACACTCAATCAATCATTACAATACGTATTCAGTAACGAAGGCAGCGATGGCTGAACGTGTCATACGAACGCTGAAGGAGAAACTCTACAAGTATTTCAGTTTGAGTGGATCATATCGTTGGATAAATGTTCTACCGGAGATTACCAAAAACTATAATAATCAGAAACATAGTACTACGAACTATAAACCGTGTGACATCACGAAAGACAATGAACAAAACATTCTGAAATCCGTCTACAATCACATCAAAATTGCTGGCGTTCGAAAGTTTGCTATTGGAGATATGGTTAGATTAAGTAAGGCAAAACATGTCTTCGAGAAGAATTATACTCCGAATTGGAGTACAGAATTATTTAAGATTGTGCAAGTTCGCATAACGAATCCTACCACATATCTTTTGGAAGACATACGGGGAGCTCCTATCAAAGGTACCTTCTATGCTGAAGAACTTCAAAAAACAGCTCATCCAGATGTTTATCTAGTAGAGAAAATAATACGGAGAAAAGACAACAAGGTATTAGTCAAATGGTTGGGGTTCGATGAAACACACAACAGCTGGATTGATGCGAGAAATAAATTATAATGCAAACATATGGAAAACTAACACAAATCAACTGAATCTGGGGGCCCTTCACATTATTCATCAACATCGAAATATAATTCCTCATTAGTCAGATGTAGCGATCTGCAGTGGGAATATAAATAGTGCACAACAAAACAACAACCTGCATCAGTTTGAAAGCAATAGCAGCAGCAGCAATGAGTGAAGTCTCTGGTTATTATTCGTCCTGTGAATGTGAAGTGAATCTTGAAGATGGTAGTTCATCATCTTCATCATCATCATCATCATTATCATCAATATCGACACCTAACTACTTTAGCGAAGTCGATCGAAGCTTAGCCATGTTTGAGCAGGCGGCACAAGCTGAAACACATCATCTGCTGAATACAACGTTTCCACTCTCTACCTATGAGATTCATTGTGGGTTGAGTCCAGCAAGACAGTTCAGTCCAGTCATCACTTTGAAAAAACCCCACTGTTTAGCAAAGATTTCATTGGATGCATATGAATGGGCTACCTTCATCGAATTACTTCAACACAATCAACAAGATTTTTTTCAACAACCTCTGCCTGGCTTTGTGGACGAATATGATCCTGTAGTCAGCGCTTGTGGGGACTATGCTACCGTTACCAGAGCTGTCTGGGATGGTGTCAAAATACTAACAGTTGCCAAATATCACATTAAATTCGACTTGATGGAGGACGATGTTGTCGACATTTTGAGTGCTGAAATGAGTCTTATATCGCATAGAATCACCATGATCAATGAACTGAACTTTTGTATGTACTATCATAATCTTTTGAATACTGTCGCTTACTGGATTAGGAATAAAAAAACTGTATTGAGTGTAGAAGAGGTTATATTTGGATTTTGTGAGGCTGCGAACAGTTTGTCAAGTAATGCACTTTTGGAATATCTCTATTACTGTAAAGAAAAAATAATATCTGATTTCAATAAAAAACTATAAATATCACATGTTTTTCTCATTTTATTTAGTCTGCAAAGTGATATGGGTTCTGACACATCTACATTGAAAAGTATAATGAAGCCGGAAATTTCAGTACTCATAAAATTCCTGAAATCTCCTACCACGACTCTGGTGAAATTCACTGAACAAGAATTGCAATATATTCCTGTTGAATATCTCATTGAATATGCTGAACCATGTGGTCTATTGAGAGTGTGGCATAAACTCCCCAAGGAATATCGCTGCAACTTCAACCTACAAATCAAGCTACCCTGTTACGTTCACTATAACCGACCCGATTGGACTACACACTGGGATGGTCCACCATCTTCTCAAGAAGCATGTTATTTTTGTAGAAAGGGATTGCTTAAAATAAATCCGATTGATAATTATGCACATTGTTTTATTAGTCTACACCGATTTTTGATTGATATCAATCTTTAACCAAACTCATTACAATCATAATTAGGATTTGTCGAAACAGACATCAGACTCACAATCCGAACTAATCATACACGATGATGATAAATCACTCTGTCAGACGTCAATAAACTATTTAAATATCGAGTATCCGCCATGGAGCAGCGGAATGAACATCGGACTCACAATCCGAAGGTCCGCGGTCATTAAAGTCCACTTATGATTATATCCTATTGTTTATAATAATAGTGAGCTTTCTCACAACAAATATTTTCGAGCAACAGGTATCTAATGTCCAACTAATTGTATTTCTCCTTTTCGAAACGGTAATCTGTTCGACTATGCAAATCATAATAGGTATTTGAAATCGCCTAATGATCGTTGATTTTGTTGAGGTATTTAGAATAATAGAAAAGGGTTTTGGATATTGAAGGAGAAATGTCATGATTTGAATATTTATTTCATCAGTATACGATTCAATTATACAATGGAATTCATTTCTATTATATTCACAATAATGTATTATTCCTATTTGTGTGATGAACGCATTGAGATTTCTAATAACAATATTCTCTGATGCAGATCTTCGATCATATGGTTTTCTATATTCCTTAGGATTTCAGTTAAATCTTCGATCTTGTTTTCACAACTCAATTTTATTTCATTCATTCTTTCCAATATAATCTCCACTTTTTCAACCGTATCATGTACTTCAGGTACCATCATAATAACCTTTTGAGATAATTGCGGATAATCTTCAGTATATATCTTCAGATTATTGATTTGTTTCATTATTTCAAATATACGTGCGTTGTAAAAGTCTAAAGGTACACAATCTCCACCACTTGTAGGAATACCAATATTCGTCAATCGCTTGCCCTGCATATCATAATTTCCACTGTCGTCAACTTTGAAACCAATTCCTGGACGCCCATGCATAAAGCTTATTGATTTACTCTTCTTACGACCAAATTTATCTATACTGTTATACATCTTTCTACCGCAACCACTCAACGTAAACTAACTAGATCTTAATTTGATATCAAACTTATTACAATCATAACCATAAGTCGCTATTTATGTTTCCCCCTTACATATATACAACTATCACTATCTCAGATGTCAATAAACTTTTTAAATATCGAGTATCCGCCATGGAGCAGCGGAATGAACATCGGACTCACAATCCGAAGGTCCGCGGTTCAAATCTCCTTGAATGAGAATCTTTTTTCTTTCCAGGCGATGAAGATGATGTCACAGAATAGCTCTTTCTCTCTCTGACACATTGTCTCTCGCATTTCTCTCTCTAACACATGGTTTTGTCCTATCCCTATAGTCGTGTGCCCCTAGTATATCTACTTTCAACTCAATCGGGTTTAAACCGAAATTGAGACATTATTGAGTAAGATTTTTGAGTAAGATTTTAGTGAAATGTCACTCAGTGTTTCTTTAAAATTTTTGCTCATTCTGCTACATGAGGTGGTGCCTTAGTAAATGCACAGTCACTATTTTCAATCATGCAGGAAAATATGAGTTCGTTTTCAACAATATACACCTAAATGGTAGAGGCGAACGTTTTATCAATATTCCCGCTCACGAGCGTAAATGCTGTCACTTAATGACATTCCTTGGAAAACGTAAACTTTGTGTGGAGATTTGAAAGCTTCGAAGGCTACCTATACAGACAAAATAGATTCTAGAAGCTATGATTTCATGCATCATAATCTATCACATCAAACTTAATGGAAGGAGAGTTGGATTTTAATCAAGAACCCTCTAAGGATTACTGCTGTGCTAACTTCTTTATGACCCGCTTTTCCTTGACGATTAAATTCTTTTAATTTTTACTGCTGCAAACAACGCCTTATAAAAGTTGGGCTGTAAATCTGACGCTCTGAGAGCGGATTCCAGCACCTGGAATTGGTGAAAGCGTTGGAATGTCGAGACATTTCAGGTATTTCAGCCTTTCTGGGGCAACGCGACGTGTTAATGAGATTAACAAACGCTACAGTCAAGGAAATAACCCTGAAGACTGACGTGCTCATTGGTGACAGCGATAGGGTAGGAATTTACGAGGACCTTTCAAAAAATTTATGTAAATGGAACATTTCATGTCATAATTGATTCATATTAGTTTATCCCTTATAATTACACGAGAGGTTTTGGTAATTTTGCACTCATCATGCGATCTACAGGTATTTTGAAGAAAATTTTTGTTGGTACTTACGTATTTTGACCTGAAAAACATGAATTTCATGATATTATCGTGAACATATCTCTAGTTTTCGAGATAATCGATGCGAAAGTTTAAAATTTCACCTTCTTTGTATGGCAACATTTGTGCAAGTATTGTATCTTTTTAGATCCCAGGACATATGACATGCATTTACAATGGTTAATTAGGTAAAACTTCGTTTATCGCACTCCTATGAGTTCGAAAAAAAATTTTGGTGGAACTTACGTATTTTGACTTCCTGATCACGAATCTGAAGTCAAAACGCGGCGGTCTCAAGTATTTTCGGAGATACGGCCTCATTTTGTCTCAAAAATGCACCATTTCAAATCTCCATTTTCTGCTAATGAAAACACAAAAAATTAATCCTTCTTTGAGCCAAAACATCACACATGATTCACTTGTTTCCAACACTTTTTTGCAGAAAAAACTGTTATTTTCACAAAAATTCGCCCTTCTTCAAAACGTAAACAAAACATAATTTTTCACTGATTTTGTGGTTATTTTTATTTGAGATGTTGGCAACGTCTTACCATGAGCCAAACAATCACGTTGGCAACATCATAAATACAAATTACCAGAAAATCAGTGTAAAAAGGTTGTTTTGTTTACATTTCAAAGAAGGGTGGATTTTTTGGAAAATAATAGTTTTTTCTGCTGAGAAGTGTTGGAAACAAGTAAATATATGCGTGTATAGTGTTTTGGTTCAAAGAAGGGTGAATTTTGTGTATTCCTAATAGCAGAAATTTGACAAGTCAAATGGTGCATTTTTGAGACAAAATGAGGCCATATCTCCGAAAATACTTGAGACCGCCGCGTTTTGACTTCAGATTCGTGATCAGGAGGTCAAAATACGTAAGTTCCCCCAAAAAATTTTTCCGAACTCATAGGAGTGCGATAAACGAAGTTTTACTGTTAATTATGATTTTCGTGTAAGAAAAACATCATAAATATGTAATTTCTCCATATTTTCCCTATTTTTTCTTCAACTAGGCTACATAAACAACGGCCATTTTGAAAACCTCTGTGCGAATCTTGAGCGAATGAAGGTGGATTCATAGCTACCTTATAGCAACACGAGTCAGTGAAATGTGTTCTCTCTCTTCAATACATGTCAAAAAGAAAGATGGATATCTGACGTAGTTGAATTCACAGTTGTGAGGCACATTATCATTGATGGCTTTTTCAATTTCTCCACTCGATGACTCTCCAAATCGCGACATTTCCACAAATAAAGATCATAGATCTTCTATCTATGTAAAGATACTTTTCTGACAACCATCAACGCAAGTTTGAGAAAAACTGACATAACGTCATCAAACATTTGTTTACAATATGCTGGTTGTCATGCTTTCAAAAGTTAAGTTCCAGTTTGTCGCTGGAAAAGTTAGGGCAAACTTTTTTCGCTGTCATAATAAATGACAAAACACCGTGACATATGGCATTTTAATGCATGAATTAAATTGTCATTGAAAACTCATGCGAAATATGTTGTCATATATTCACTAAATGGTGAATGCGATTTAAAATATTGGTGGATAATAGATAATGATTTTGGTGGGTAAGTGTGACTAAAACTAGAATAAAGTCTGGGTAATTTTGCACTAATCATGCGATCTATAGGTATTTTGATGAAAATTTTTGTTGGTACTTACGTATTTTGACCTGAAAAACACGAATTTCATAATATTATCGTGAACATATCTCTAGTTTTCGAGATAATCGATGCCAAAGTTCGAAATTTCACCTTCTTTGTATGCATGGCAACTTTTGGGCAAGTATTGTATCTTCTTAGATCCCAGGACATATTACATGCATTTACCATGGTTAATTATTATTTTTGTGTGAGAAAAACATCACAAATATGTAATTTTTCCGTATTTTTCCTATTATTTCTTAAACTAGGCTACATAAACAACGGCCATTTTGAAAACATCAATGCGAATCTTGAGCGAATAAAGGTGGATTCACAGCTGCCTTATAGCAACACCAGTCAGTGATAAGTGTTCTCTCTCTTCAATACATGTCAAAAAGAAAGATGGTTATCAGTTAAAGAAGGTGAAATTTCGAATTTTGGCATCGATTATCTCGAAAACTAGAGATATGTTCACGATAATATTATGAAATTCGTGTTTTTCAGGTCAAAATACGTAAGTTCCTACAAAAATTTCCATCAAAATATAGATCGCATGATAAGTGGATAAGTGCAAAATTACCAAAGTCTGTACAGGTAAATCCCTTGAGGATGAAATGTGATCTCTCATGATTATATTTTGTTAACCAATTATTATATTCCAATGAAACTTGTAAGTCAGTTTATGACAATCCTGTGTATGCGTAAAAAACCAAAAATAGCATTTTTTCCATGGAGGAGTGCAAGAGTCCCTGTAATTTAAAAAAAAATTTAATACTGTCCAAAATAGTTACTAATTTGTTCATTCAATCGTCCTTGTATCCCTCAGTGTTTGGAACATAGAAATATTAAGACATGATAAAAGAAAAGGCCAGGATATACATAAATATACCTATACCTACAGACATTGTTTCTGGTCTACGTCAGCATAAATCATAATAAAATGTACTATACTGACAGTTTATACTTATATAAATATCTCCCATGCTGAAGGTCCATAAGTTTGCATTCATATTCACATGTAATAAAATATGATGGCGCATATCTCCTTATGGAATGAATTATTCCAGTTGTAGTAGGAGTATAGGCATATATACAGGTTCATTCAAATTTGAACTTTATGAGCTTGAGCTGGATCTTGAGGTTGATTTCACTGGAGTGATGGTACATGACTGAAAAGTATATATATACAAACTTCGATTGTCTTTCGATTTTACATTATCAATACGAGATTTTTTATTCGAGCACATCATGTCTTTTGTCTTTATAAAATTTTCCAGGTATCAGGAATCTCAAAATCATACCACAACAATGATGAATGTCAAGAGTACACCCCTCCAATTATTTCAAAACTAGTAAAATAGTTTATTAACTGTTTGGTACGACACAGAGTAAAATGTCCATATAAATATAGTAAACGAACTTTTGTTATAATTGCTGAATATTTCCTATCGAGCTAAGCTGTGATGATGATAACGTTATATCATCATTGTGGAGTTATTCATTTTTCAATGATCAATGTTTCATTCAAGAGACCAGTGGATGAACACGTTTCAAGTATATATTTTATTTTTATGATACGTACATATACAAGCTGGCAACTGTGATCAATAATCATTAGATTCATCAATTAAAAAAATATTAATGGAAAAATATATTCCTTCATACCCATTCATTAATTCATGTTTTACATTTTAATTATTATAGCTCACAATTGATTTATGGAATGTTCAGCTTCCGTAGTAAATTGATCCTAATCCAGAGTTTCTAATTGGAATAGTACCTGACTCTGCTTCAGCATACATGTCCAGTTCAGTTCAATCAAAAGTAATTCAATATAATGAACAAGTAGAACATCAAAGTGAATACTCAGGAAGTCTGGCATAGGTACAGCATTTGCCCACATTCTAAGTTTGGAAACACTATTGCAAATTCAGCTAATACCGTGAACTAACTCTAGACAGCATGAAAGTGTATAATTAAGGAATTCTGGTAGACTAAACAGATTAATTACCTATATTGTATTGATCAAAAGTATTGATGGCATGATGATTTTTCATCTTGATATCGATTCAACGCTCATTCAAAATATTGCCCATGGCTCGAATCCAATTCCAACCTCTGAAATCATCGTAATAACGTAAAAGCTTACTCCTGTTCCAGATTTTCCGAATGTCAGCCCTTTCCTTTCATCCCAGCTCCCCACATTAATGCAGCAAAGTGACTTTATAGGTAACTCTAATTATCCACCTAATAGATATTGCAGTCGCATATTGGGGACAGAGTAGTGCATTGTCGACGAAACATGATGAGTCTTTACTGAACTCAAGTTTGCCGAGCGTTTTTTTCCTGTTAGGATCATTAGACCAGATGACATGTCCGTTCTCTCCTTCTAGACCAGGGACGATAATTTTTGATATAAAAAAATAATAGTAGGATGAAACCCATTGGAAAAGAAAGGGAATAAAACAGAAATTAAACAAGTCCGGAAAATACTGTTTTTTTGGATGAGTGGACAAAATTCTAGGACGAGCGTAGCTAGTCCTGGAAGTCTGCGAGTCCGAAAAAACTGTTTTCGGGCGTGTTGCGTACACAATTTTTTCGGCAACCGTGTAGAATAACAAATCAAAGAAACACATTTCTTTATTAGAACAAAATTTCGAACATTTCAATTCTTATTTATATTAATATTTATATTAAAATTAGAACAAGTGTTAATATTGAATGGATTCAATTTGTTTGAAATGCTTGGTATATTTAAGTGCCTTTTGTTGAAGTCAGAACAAGAAGGTAAAGTTTCCGTTTCACATTGATTGTTTTCATCTGATAATTTTTGAATGTTAGCTAATTTTATGTCAGATAGCTGTCAGTCGTTATTTTGCTGCTATGGTAATGATCAACTGCATTTATCAAAACTATACTACCAAGATTTTCATATTTACAATGACAACAACGATGCCACTTTTTCAAAAAAAAATCGTCTGGAAAGTATACGTACTTTCTGGACCGTTGCCGAAAAAATAATTTACGGGCGATCTGAGGTCGGAAAGTGGGTGAGTTTTCAAGGGTAAAATAATGATTTATCTTGATTTCCGGCAAAACTACAAGGAAAAAAGTTGAATGAAAAAGTTGATAATGAAATGATTTACAACTTTTGTATCCACACTTTTTTCACATAACGTCAGAATTTATGTGAGAAACTCAAATAACCAAGTTTTTGGTTTTTTATTTATATCACAATTTTTTTTACAAAATTTGGGGAAAAATTACTTTTTCATGTCTCAAACATATTGTAACTTTTTCGATTCAAATTATTTATTTTTCACCTTATCAATAATAATAATATTTATTGATGTTAATGTACAGCGAAGTACTTACATAGGTCAAAAAAGAAAGAAAGTGTAAAATCGATTAATCTAAGAATACATTGACATGTTAATCAATCTGCTGACAAACAAGACAAAGAAAAATCAACACGCAGAAATTCTTCGAATGAGTAGAATGCATTCTGGGGTAAGAACAGTCTAATTTGCCTCTCAAAGATTTTCAATTCCATTACCTTGACTGAAGTTGGTAATACATTGAACAGAGTGACGCCATAATGGTAAGCACCATCTCTACATTTTTTCAGCCTGTGAAATTCTGTAACTAGATTCTGACGGATACGTGTATCATAATTATGTATTTGCTGATGGGCCATATATGTATTTTCATTTTTTTAAACGTGAAGAAGACACTGTAGTATGTAAACTGATGGCAGAGTAAGGATTTTCAGTCGTATCAATTTATTTTTACAATCTTCCCGGTAACCAATATTTGTAATAATACGAATTGCCACATACAATTACGCAGTAGCTTATAACCGAATGTATGAGCCTGCTTCACCAACACAGTTGGAGGGTTTTCTTAGAAGTAATAAGTTACTTGATACCTTTCCCTGGATATACATTGCGTGGTCTAACCAGCTAAGTATGTTATCGAGCATCACCCCAAGAAATTTCACAGTGTAATTATCAATGTTCTTAGTGAGAAAGTTAGATTTTCATATCAAAAACAAAACGGGGCCCAGAAACAGAATCTTGGGGTACCCCATGTTTTATCTGTAATTTCGAGGAAATATTGTTTTTATATGAGACGTATTGTGTATACGATCATTCAGATATGATGTTAACAAGAGAACACTGTTGTCATCAAAACCGTATAGTTTGAACAATAATAGATCGTGAGACACATAGTCCGAATGCTTTGGTGAGGTCTAAGAACTGAGTCTGGATGAAGGATTTATCCTCAAAGTCTTTCTGGATTAGATCTGTAATTGCTAAAATAGCCAAAGTGCTGGGTGTTGAATATTATTGTTAGTCTTCAATTGCTCAGTAATCTGAATCTGAAATGAATTATTATTGATTGGAAACTTGAATTATATTCTATAACGTTCCGAAAATCAACCAAATCAAAATAGGTCTATCAAACACCATTATTCGGGAAATGAGAAAAACTCCTCAAGAGCATTCATTAAATTTTCTTTCCCCAAAGGCAGTTATAGCGAAAGATAAAAAAGCGCCTTATGAATTTCCTCGGACGAGGTGATATAAATTTCCTTCTTTAATCTGACTTTATGTTACCTTTATGAATATAAAATGTTCTGATTATGAGATGAAAATTAATTTTTCGAGAGTTTTAGACTGGGATTACGTAATTTCTGAAATGTCAGGTTATTGCAGCTGAATTAAGCCACAAGGTGAACGAATAATAATGGATAATTATTCGATAAGATATTCACACGACTATATCCCGGAATTTCTGATGAAGTGCCTTGATAAAAGTAGAAAACAATTGATAGTACAAAAAATTGCACCACGGTTCCCATATAATTATATAGAATTAATGTATATTTATCTTGTGAAGTCTTTGGATTTTCTTTATTTTGCATTTGGAAATTTGTTTGAAATTACAAAAGTCCCATTCCCATATTCGAATGAAAATATTAAATTATAGTATACACATGAACAAGGTAGTTTATCTGAAATGTAGCCCTGTTGTGTTATTTCGACTTCTCCTTCTTAAAACATACAAGTGTGATATATCAATGAATTGGTAATTTCATGATGGAGTGAAAATCCAAAATGGCTACCATTAGAAATATCAAAGTTGACTTCGATATCTTCGAATCTAGTGTGCCTAGATTTTTTTTCATATCACTTTTGGATTCAGCATGCGAACTTTAGTAACTATACCAAATTTCAAAATCCTAGCAGCAATAGTTAAAAAGTTATCGATGACCATAAGAATCGAGCCAATTTTCATTTTTTTCAGGATATTTCAGGAACCACATGAGATATCCTCGATTTCTTTTGAAATTCGAGATGGCCATGAAATTGACCATCTTTTTCCTCATTTAATCTAGTTCGTATCTCTGTCCGTTTCCGATTTGACGATAGTGTACCATGAAATATGCATTACCCTGTATACTCACAACTAAATAGTAAAATATTGTTGCTTATATCTACTAGGGAACCTATATGATACTATGATATAGCACTGCGAGCATTATTGGATGAAACCATAAATTATCACAACTGATAATAATTGCAAGTAGAAAATTCTACGGTGAAAGCACGTGAAATGTTGCAAGTACAAAAAGGAGTTTTCATAAAAGTATCTAGTGTTGTGATTATGATACCTATTACAAAGAATGGTGCACCATGAAACATTTTTCTTAATCAGAACTGTTTCCTGCGCATATCACGAAAACGATTAAAGCTGCTAGTTTATTTTCCATTTTTCGAAGAATTTAATTCTGCGCACGGCATATCGTAATTATTTCCATAATTATCATCGTAACTGCGGAAAAGTTTTTTCCTATTTCATGTTTCATTCTCTATGCAATATGGCGCCGTATTAAGTTATAGTAGATTTTCTTGGAATCATGGAAATAGTAGTGTAAATGTCAACGAATGAAAGATAATGAGAATTCTGCAATCGGAAATGTTCCATTCCCAAATTAAATAAATAGTCGGTCATGATGATATCAGCTAGGTCGAATTAGACCACTTTTGCTAGTATTTGATTCTAGATCAGGTTCAATTTTCAACGACGCATGGTGATATACAGGGTGTTCCAAAATTGCTGGGACACAGAAAAATGTACCGTTTTTCCGTGAGAAAAACACATTTTTGTACGCTGTTCAGAAATAAGTGGTACAAATTTGATGAAATTTTACAATAGTGTATTTCAGAGTATTACTCTGCTTCTGTCAATCGAAGAAACCTAAAAGAAATTGTAAAAGAGTTTGATTTTTCCAGAACTTTCTTAGGGGTAGTAATACGATGCTCAAATTCTTTGAGCTTGAAGACTGATCAGTTATCTTCATTTTATTAATGTTGACAAGTTTAATGAAATTGTGATGTAAAACTTAGTTGGCAGTGGAAACGAAGGCAGAACGTTTCTTTATAATAAATGTTCAATAATAAGAAGGTCAATTGGACGAAAAAAATTTAACCTAAATTTTAATTTCATTAAACTTGAACTAGGAATATCTGGTAGCATTATTTGAGAGAACATTTTTTTCCTTCGAAACTATGCGGTATACGAAATTTTTACAGCAGTGATAAAATGAAGATAATTGGTCAGTCTTCAAGTAAAAAAAAATTGAGAACCGTATTACTACCCCTAAGAATGTTTTGAAAAAAATGTCAGGGTGTGAGGGTGGTTTCAACTCTTCTACAATTTCTTTCAGGTTTCTTAAATTACCAAAAGGAAAGTAATCCTCTGAAATACACTATTGTAAAATTTCTTCAAATTTGTTTTTCTTATTTCTGAACAGCGTACAAAAATGTATTTTTTATGTGAACTCTTAACTCTTCTCTCGGACAATCGATACATTTTGGCACATAAGTAAATCGTTTCCAATCAACTTATTTTGACCTCTTTTACACTTGGAGTGTATAAAAACAACTTGTAGTATTTCATTTATTTTGGTAGGTATCCTGAAGTGTCAGTGTTATTATAATTGGCCTGACATCAAGTCCGATAACAATCGAATGTAGGTACAATTATTTCATTTCAGTCTGATGATGTTCTTCTGTGATTCATCTGTCGCTCCACGTTTTTATATTTTTACAAGTACATTTCGGTATTCGAAAACGGCATTGATTTTCATGTCAGCTCTTTCATCTCACTCCAAGACAAGTTTTGCTACCGGAAAATTCTACACCGACCGACTCTATTCATTCGAACTTTCCTTCATTGTTTCATAGTCGCCGAGATTCGCTGGTGAAAAGGCAGCTCGTTCAGCGCTGAATTTTCACTTAGTTGGCATTTTCTCGGTATTCCCTTGTTTCTATCCAATTACGAAGGGGGCGAAGTGCGCAGAGACCACCTGGATTTCCCTGTTCATTACTCGGGAATATGGGGAACCTGTTTGCAATCAGGTACCTACCGACTGTCTTCTAACGAGTGAAACAAAGCAGAATCTGCTAATTATAACGAACACCATGTCACTCATATATTAATGTTCACTATGTTTGACTTATTTTGTCATATAAAAGATTTACAAAGTAGATTCAACTCGAAACATGAAAGATACTAGAGCCTTTTTAGATAGCATAATTATTGTTTTATACATTTTGTTTACATAAACCATAATTAAAATAACAGCATGGGAATATCGGTAACCGTAAGAGTTACACATTATTTTTTCTTTAATTCTCGTTTTATTCTTCTTCTTTTCCAATGGGTTCCATCCTTCTATAATTTTTTCTCACCTTTTACCATTTTCAAAGCTTCGGCACTGGTATAAATAGGTCAAATGGGCAAAAATTTGAGGTCAATAAATAAATGTTGAGGAATCCCTGAAATATTCCGGAATAAAAAAGGTTTGGCTGTTTGGTTTTCATTTTTTTCTGAAGTCATTTGAAGTTTTGAAAAAACCAAATGTACTTTCCAATGCCACTTTTTTATTTTTACAAAATGGGGTTCACAAAATCTCCGTACAATGTTTCATTTCGAAGAAACCATCATCTTTGACAACTTTGTTTTTTGTATGGCACGAAACATGACATAGCATTTATAATTTCGAATGCAACGATGGACGGCACAATTTGTTATCTCTCGTATATAAAAAACAAAGTAGGACAGGATATCCTGTAGGATCGTGTCTTCACTTTCTTCAAAATCACATTTCTGATCTATGCCTCAAGTGAATGCGCGACCGTATTTTTTTCAGAATTTTCTTAAATCGGCGTTCGACATCCAAAAATTCTCCATATATTATAGTTCGAGAGCTGGCGACGAAAACAACTTCCTCATAGTTACCAAAGGTTTGACTTGGCACTTCGAGTCTACTTCAGATCGTTATTTTAAAACCGCCCGTCTGCCGGAGGTGAGCGGTCGCCTTCTCAGATTTGGAATTTGAAAAAATTATTAAAAATCGCTCAAAACTTCCCAATTTTTACCACAATGATTTTTTGCTGAAAATGGCCTAAGATCCTAACCTAATCGAAATCAGAAACGTCTGCCTCTGAAAATGGTCGCTATTTCGGAGCAGACGCTGTCAAATATGTCAAAAAAACGCCTTCAACTTCCTCATAGGTTACCACCGTGATTTTTGCGTCAAAGTTTTACTTAATATGTTATCAACCAAGGCTCGAAAAGAAAACCTCGGCAGACGGTCGCATTCAAACTGCAGACGGGGTTGAAATTGAAAAGTTGAAAAAAATTACCTGATTACAAATGCAAATTTCAGCATATAAAAAGTACCAATCCGGATTGACTATTTGCGGAATGTCTCACAATGAGAACTACTTGAAATTTTTTCTAAATAAAATATTTCCTTTTTGAAAAAGCGCTAAATCACATAAAATAAAATAAAATAAAATCAAACTGCAGACGGGGTTGAAATTGAAAAGTTGAAAAAAATTACCTGATTACAAATGCAAATTTCAGCATATAAAAAGTACCAATCCGGATTGACTATTTGCGGAATGTCTCACAATGAGAACTACTTGAAATTTTTTCTAAATAAAATATTTCCTTTTTGAAAAAGCGCTAAATCACATATGTCAAAAAAACGCCTTCAACTTCCTCATAGGTTACCACCGTGATTTTTGCGTCAAAGTTTTACTTAATATGTTATCAACCAAGGCTCGAAAAGAAAACCTCGGCAGACGGTCGCATTTAAACTGCTGACGGGGTTGAAATTGAAAAGTTAAAAAAATTACCTAATTACAAATGCAAATTTCAGCATATAAAAAGTACCAATCCGGATTGACTATTTGCAAAATGTCTCACAATGATAACTACTTGTGAATTTTTCTAAATAAAATATTTCGTTTTTGAAAAAGCGCTAAATCACATATGTCAAAAGAACGCCGTCAACTTCCTCACAGAGGTTATCACCGTGATTTTTTCGTTTTTACACGTGAAATTTTTGCTCCATGTAGATCCGTTCTTTCATATAATATTGATAAAGCAATTTAGGCCTGTCTATCCTTTGAATGCGACCGTTAGCTGAGGTTTGCTTATACAACTGAGGTAACTTGTGGGGAAGTCGTTTTATGTCATATGATATGGGATAGCAGCGCTTAGGTCAAAAATATTTAGGAAAAATTACAAGTGATTATGAATTGCGGGGCATTTCGCAAATTTTCAATCCGAATTGGTACTTTTTATATGCTAAAATTTACATTTGGAGTCAAGTTTTTTTCAAACTTTTCAACTTCAACCCCGTCTGCAGTTTGAATGCGACCGTCTGCCGAGGTTTTCTTTTCGAGCCTTGGTTGATAACATATTAAGTAAAACTTTGACGCAAAAATCACGGTGGTAACCTATGAGGAAGTTGAAGGCGTTTTTTTGACATATTTGACAGCGTCTGCTCCGAAATAGCGACCATTTTCAGAGGCAGACGTTTCTGATTTCGATTAGGTTAGGATCTTAGGCCATTTTCAGCAAAAAATCATTGTGGTAAAAATTGGGAAGTTTTGAGCGATTTTTAATAATTTTTTCAAATTCCAAATCTGAGAAGGCGACCGCTCACCTCCGGCAGACGGGCGGTTTTAAAATAACGATCTGAAGTAGACTCGAAGTGCCAAGTCAAACCTTTGGTAACTATGAGGAAGTTGTTTTCGTCGCCAGCTCTCGAACTATTATATCTCTCTGGGAATAGAGGTCACCCGGTAGCGTAAAAAAATAGAAGATTTTATTTTGGAAATCATTGGAAATTATCGTAAAAATGACTGAAATATAAAACAACGAGGAAGTTTAAAAGTTGTTGAAGAAATAGTTCCGTTACCTGTTCATAAACATACATATATCTTGTGGGTGAAAAATGATTACAAGGGGATAAAATCAATTTTTTCAATGCATTACACCTTGTTTGGTTCTTTTCAGACATGAAAAGATACTCGAATCACAATAATATATTCTAAAGTTGTTTGGCGTGAACTATACACATTCCTTTCATGCTGTTTCCATTCATGCTCCACTCTATCTCTCCGTTTCAGGTTTTTTCTTCACAAAATATTTGAAAGCATTTTACCCCTGTTCGAAAAGCTCGAAATATTGATTCCGCCAAGTTCAGGATTTCACCCTCATCATGCGATATTTACTCAGCCGCTTTCATACAGCCGACATAATCTGTTCACTTCGTATTGATGATGTACTCATAAAAAAACGATTTTAATTTCATGATCCAGGGGCGGATTGGGCAGGAACTCTGAGGGTGGTGGACACCACGCGCCCTTGTTCAATCTACTAAATTAAATTAAAGGAACCATCGGGATTCAAACAGGCACATCAATAATAAAAATATCATCAGTGTTGTATTTTTAGATTTAAAGAGAGCCTTTGAAACTGTCAATATTATCTGCTTCTGAGAAAACTCGAGAAAGTTGGCATTAAGGAAAATCCATTGAAATGGTTTGAAAGCTATCTTTATGATAGGAGAGGTGGATAGATAGACTGGTGAAATCACTTCCTATCCTGTGACTTGTCCCAAATCCCTTGATTTCGCCTACTTCGATAAAACGTGTATAATGTTACATGGCGTGGGTGAATCTCGCTAAGTGAAGCCGCGATTTCAACCAAATTTACAGGTTACTGCAGGTGTCAATACGAAAATATGAATATTTGATTCTGAATGACTTCTTATCGTTTCTAACAATGTCATGGAGCCAATTTCCAATGAGTTTGATGCGAATATGTATCGAACATGATTGAATGAAAATTCTTCAAAAATCTTTCGACAGTATCGCCATCTATTCTTGTACATGAGAACCCCACGTAATGAGCTGAAATTCAATTGTTCCAAATCAAGGATTTGTCTGCTGAAACAATTGAAGAGTAGCGCCACCAGGTCTTATTTCCTTAGACCATACACTCTTATTTCCATCATTATGATAGGTATCAAATATAATAGTACCTCTTCTTGCACATATGACTTACATTATGGAGCCCCTCAAGGAAGTGCCGTAGGACCAAATTTATTCATTTTGTTTATATTATTTATAAAATTGTTTTCCGATGACACTATGATCTATTGTGAAGGAGTTGTAGAGAATGTTCAGAGTACATTATTATTGATAATCAAGATTTTAGAAAATTGTCCATATGGCTAAACGACAGTGGGTTAAAATTGAACATAAATAAAACCAAATACATGGTAATATCAAATAAATATAATTTGAACAAATTGAAAAATGTTGATATGATAGCAATGTTATTGAAGAAGTTGAACAGTTCAAGTACCTGGGCTTCATGATAGATAATGAACTGAATTCTAAGTCACATTGTGATTATATTAAGAAGAAAATGGGAAGAAAAATATTGTTTAATGGTTCATTAAACGGCATATTTCTAGTTTTGTGTGGAAATTTGAATAGGGTTTTACTTTAAAACCTTGTATATCCTGTTAAAATCGAATTTAAAGGATGGTGAAACCAAATGCAAGACACGATTTAAGAGTGGTGACCAGAACACAAGATTTCACTGGTGAGTTACTCAGTGTCGTATCATTCGTTGTATAAACAATAAACATTATTCACCCACCCTCATATGCAAAACGATTTTTGGTAATTTGAAAACATTCTCGGTTGTCCCGCGAGATGAAAAAATATAATATAAAATGGTTGGCTCAAGTGGTAAGAAAATGCTCTGAAGTCTAAATAGTAGATAAGCCTATATTTAGTGGAATTGATAAGTGATAACCAACATGTTTGGTGTTATATTTCTCAAGTTCGACACAATGAAACTCTATATTGCCAGAAAATGAACAATACAGTTTTGACAATGAATTAAATCTATTATCATTCGGGTAATAAATCAAAGATGTATATTTTCAGAAAACTCTGATATTACATTATTTTCATTCAGCCTTAGGATGAATGGATACAATATTTTTGTTAGTAGGTCAATTTATTCAAATTCAGACCCTTCCAAGATCAATTCACTGATGCTGAGGGAATATGTTGTTGCTATCCCTGTTTTAGAATGAGGCAATCCGTTGATTCGTTGATTGATGTATTGCTGGTTGATTGAGGAATAGTTATCAATCACCGGGGAACCCTAGTAACTGATTTAGATGTTGGCTTCAAACAACTATACTGTGTTGAGGATTGAACGTTATTCATCTAGTCTGTTATATGATCGAAGGTATACCAGCTACCATAGAGTATGAAGTATAATTGACATTTAGCTTTTTCATTAAATATTATTTTTGCTTTATATTCAACGGACTAATGTTTTTTGAGAAATGCGACAAGTTTATGATACACTTACTCTTTGAGTTCTAGTATATCTTTTTAACATTGAAGCATTTCATGGCACCATGTCATAAATCTATCATATTATTATAATTCAAACTTTTCCTCGATTTCTCTGGTAGGAGATTTTTTCTGTTACATGAGGAGATGTCATAGATAATTCACACTCACCATTTATGCTATTTCCAATCATACAAAAGAATATGAGTGCGTTTTCAACAATATGTCATGGTAGAGTCGAGCGTTTCTCAAAACTTTCGCTCAAGAGCGCAAATGCTGTCACTTGATGACATTCCTCGAAAATCGTCAATTTTGTGTTGGGATTTGAAAGTGTCAAAGGCTACTTCCTCAACCGGTTGTAGAAGAAATCGTTTTTGTTTTGTTTCATGTAATAAAATATGCCAAACAATGGCAAAAAGTCTAATTTGATATAGTTTTACTTTCGCAGAGTCCGACTCTGTTATGATCTGTGAATGACGCAAACTCGATGGAAAAATCAGGGAATGTAATGGAATTAATGGTATATAAGCTTCTTTACGAATTCCACAATGTATTTCTCTGTTTGTAATGGAATGAATTTGCATCAATAAATATGTCAGTTTAAAATGTGATTGGGAATTAATTAATTCCACAATAAAATCGATTCAAAATGCAGAACATTCCATTCCATGTAAGAATAATACTTGAATGTTGTTGTTTTGATTCGTGTGTCGATAATAATTGAGTACGCTTCTTTGATCCTATAAAATAATTAGAGACGTTTTTTATCTATTTTTTGGTATAGGTATATCTGTTGGAATATTTCGTTTTGGATACAATTTCTCATTTTAGTTTATTTTTATCTCATGACTGGCTATACCTATCTCAAAAATGAATTTTATTGCAAAAAATGCGGAAGGTATAAAGAATGAGGTATTCATGAAAATATTCTTGATGATGTTGAAATATAAATATACCTACATAGAGGGTTGAATTGAAAATATATCCTGTAGAAAGTGCCTGATGTGTATTTTTCAATATAATCAAAAACAGTTCATTTGGGCAAAAAGTTCCTCATGACGTTTTCAGAATTCCCGTATAATTTCAAACAAGAGAATATACGGAGCAGCGAATCGATGTTAAAAGCGCGTGAATAGATTCCTCTCGGGAAGATAATATCGGCTATGACTGGATAATCTACAATTTGAAACGAACGTGACTCTCCCAGACGGATACCATGAATGTATCATCCAGTTTTCCTCTTCCTGACGAGATTCGTCGGGAATATAACCAATTTTCTGAGCTTACATTTAGGATCAACATTTCACTTAACTACGTGATCAGTAAAAAAACATCAGTTAGTGAGGGCGTTGCATATAAAACAGTCGTGTAGTGCAGAGAGAAAATCATAGTGATAATTGTTTTTCGTTAGTCGTCTAAAAAAAATCCCGTTGAATTGACCTTGTCTCATTCATAGAGAAAAATCTATTAGGTATGTTTCTCTCTTTATCCAGTGCCGGATTAGCAATCGTAGCAAGAGTAGCAAATGCTACGTGCCCCGAGAATTTGGGGGCCCCGCACTCCAACCCCTGTCCCACCGTAATAATAAAATATCAATTCAGATAATAACGTAAAATATTTTGTTAGGCTATGCTCCACTTCCACTTGCAGCGTCAACTGTAGCTACGGCAGCGGAGTTTATAAATTGAGCTTAATACGGGATACGGCCTTCATGAATCATTATATGGCTACGTCCAAGCAATGCGATCCACATTTTCAGATATTTTGGTGATAGCAAAAGATCTGACCAACTGTGGAGAATACCAGCAACAGACATCAAGACGAATCAAGCGAAATACAAAGTACGACCATGGCTCTACTACACTCGACGACTTTGTTGAAAATCTAACACCTGGACAACGTTGCGAAAGTTCAGGTGTTTATTGTTTTTGTTGATAACGTACTGTCTGCTTTTACTCAACGTATGATAGATAACATATAAGATTACTAGTGTTTTTGGAGTATTTCGACAGCTACAATCTCTTACAACAGAAGATTTTGGAAAGGTGGCTACCGGAAACAGATGTGGCTAATGTTATTGACAACAAGAAACAGGACCCTCTGGAGTCTGGAACAGCAATTTTATAAACTTTTAGTAAATAATTCTTTAGAATCGTATTTCCCAAACTTAGAAGTTGTCTTGCGCATTTACTTGTCTTTCATGATCACTAACTGCAGAGGCGAACGTTCTTTTTCAACATTAAAACGTATTAAAAATTGATTAAGAACGTCTTATTCATCTCACTTTGTTAAATATAGAGCATGATTTGCTTAAAGAAGTCGATATTGAAAGTATTATCTCTAAATTTACCATAAACTTGAGAATCTAAAGCAAACCAAGGGCCCCTTGACAGAATATACTACATAGGCCCCGCGCTGGCTTAATCCGGCACTGTCTTTATCAGATACTTATACATGGTTCTTAAAATTCGACGCATAGAGATGAGTACACGAGATTCAAATTGGGTCAAAGTTGCAGAATTTTTTCCCATTATTATAGTGGAAGAAAATCCACGATAACAAAGTTTTTGAAAAAATTTGCGAAAACTGGAATTTTGAATTATCATTTTAATTTTTTCTTGGTTATTCAGCAATACTATCTTCATTATCACTTGTTTCGATCTGCACAATGGCGTTCTTAGTTTTTGAATTCGACGTTTTGACTTATCGTAACTTTTTTCAAATACGAAGATGCATTTTTCATATTTTTCACTACCTATAATTTGAGCTTTCAGATACAAAATAGGTGTCTATATGTCATAAAACACGAAGAAGCATGAAATTCTGCAACGTTGTCTCAATTAAAACTTCTTCGTATAGAGATATCAATGAGCATCGATTTTGAATAACCCTGAAGGGTATAGTATATATTTAGTATAACTAATGTTGATATCCCTTACAATGACAATTATTATTATATATTCTTTCGCATTCGTCGCGCTCTGATAAAAACCATTGATGTTGATCTACATTTTTATTTATATACCTAGATATTATAAAAATTGAGAAATGAGGAATCCCGGAAGATATTTCCTGATATACCACTTTCTGTGATTATAGCTGTGTGGCAGACATTCAATTAAAATATATATTCAATATTTTGCCAATAAAATTATCAATAATTGTCGATATCGTAATCATTGTCATCATGTTTCAATAAAAACATGAATAAATAACCTGAAGGTTCGGAAAAAGGAAAACGAAAAATGTATGGCTGAGATTATAATTCGCCGTGCATTTTTGCTCACCAAATTGAATTTTCCAAAGGGCATTAGCCTGTCGTAATATTTTTATAGCCCTACAGAATAAGGTTTAATGTTGGAAGCCGTAATTCATACACTGTAGGTAATTGAATCTGGTGTCGTTTATAGCTTCATATTTTAATAACATTTTTCAATGTGCAAGGGCTATCTTGTTAATTACAGAAGCTGTCTGAGATGGATTTGGATAAAATGGTTTTGATATTTTTTCTCGTGATGGTAATATACAAATGATTGATTGTTTCGTTTTCGAAATTCCGCTGCTCCCCTCATCATTACCTATTCAGAGATCTAAATCATTGATAGGTTTATACCTATAGTCGAACTCATATCCTTATTTAGTATTCAGAAAAAATAAGATGCAGATGTGCTGAACAATAATATCGAACTCCAAATGAATATCTGAATATCTACTGTTTGCTCACTTGAGTTAGGATCATTTTTCTCGATCTGGGGTTGTTAATACATTAAATATACTTAGCTGATAATGCAACAAGATTATTATGCGATTTATAATATAGTCGAGGACATTGTTTGGTTACGGAGAAAATAAATACTTATCTCAATAAAGATTATAATGATATCATGATACCACAGAATGAATATGTAATATTCATAATTTTCCGATTCGCATCAATTTTGCGAAATTCGTATAAGCATGAACCTATACCTTTATGCGAGCTTGTATCTAACGTAGGTACCTATTATGGTTTCGTAACTGACGTAATAATTTATGGTAACTTATGTTTTATGAGGAAATAAGGTTTTCGTACGTTAATCATAAAGATTTCATATAATAATGTCTTGATCTTCAATGATAACGATAAATACTTTCAAATCAGATATTAGAAAATTCTTATCAAATAACAAAGCACCTTAGGGAAAAATTATTATCAGCTCCCTCCATATATATCCTCAAAAGTATAGGTTTTGCTAGATCAAACATCCAAGAACTAGAAACAAATGCAATGGCGCACAGGTACAACACCCGACAAGGTGATTATTTGCGTATTCCAAGTCACAAAACAGCAAAATATAAAAAATCCCCCTTATACAATGCGATAACTCTGTATAATAAATTAACGGGAGATATTAAGCACATTACCTCTGATAAAGTTTTCCATAGCAGAGTGAAACAATTGCTGCTGCAAAAATGTTACTATGGTTGTAAGGAATTCCTGGATGATGATTTCTGTTGAGCACTCATTTTTGTTTTGGTATTGTTTTTTTTTTATCTGTGTAGTTTATATACACGACAATATATATCTATATATGTATATACATTAATTTCTATGGAAGTCGTTTATACCTATATCTTACATATTTTTACCTTGTTAATATTATGTGATGTTTTTATTTTTATTCTATATCGACATACCATATGTACATACTGTACCGCAGTGGCGAATAAATTATTCTATTCTATTCTATATATATGGAGTATTACAACAGAACAAATGTCTCCACTTCACGACTGAGATGCTTACAATACCTGGTGTATAATTCTTCAATTGTTTTTCAGCATCTCAGTCATGACTCATGATGTATTTCACTGGTCTCAGTACACTACTTAATATGTTCAAATTTTCAAATTTGGCGCGTCCCCACCATGAAAAAACAAGATGTCTGCCAATAGGGTCATAAACCTCTAAAGCTTTAGCAGAATTGATTGTCGTTTTCCGATACCTCACCAAACTACTACCGATATGGCATCAAAATCAAATCGGAATATTCTTTTATGCTCGAGAAAATCGAAATCAAAAATAATTATATGACAGCACCATATTTCTGCTGACGTCACCTGGTAGATCGGGATGGTATCGTTAAAATATCGAAAATAATAGGGAAGAAGAATTTTTTGACATAGGTGATGGCAGATAAGTCAGACGACAATATGTCAATTTTTAATTCAATTTTTTTTCGATTACGAAACTAATTCAAAATATTCAAAAGAGCGCATTAATTGATTGTTTATCATCTATACGCAAATCAGGTATTTTATATGAGTTAATAATATTCCTATAGGATTTTCTATACCACCTCTGCGAAGTCAATGAGACGATTGAACAGACGAGTGAAAGACACTATAAAATAGACATAAAAATGAAGAATTAATTCAATTAATAACTTTATTACATATTCACAATATAATGTAAAGAAGAAATCTCATATAAACTCACATCATAGATAGAGTACGTACCTACTAAGAATAACTGAGGATTTAGGAAAATGATGCATTTATTATTTACAGAAGTGCTTTTTTAATAAGAATTCTTATATTCATGACAATAAAGATTTGGTTTATTAGCTCATACCTATTACTGAAATACTTTGTGCTCACACTTCAGGTTCTCATGATGTTCATGTACAAAGATTCAAAGAATAAGGATAAGAATTTCAACTTAGATCAAAATTATCTTCACGACAGAAATTACTTGCAGATGTAGCTGATGATATCTGTTGTCCAACTGCAAAATACCAAGTTTGTCTCATATCTCATATTAACACTTGGAGTAGGAACAAATATGTCTTTCGAGAATCCACATTCGTGTTGCTGCATATGATGCACAAGTCTTTGAATGCTTAAATTTTCTGAAAAAAGTGGTCAATGAAGGGTATAATGAACGCTGAACATTAAAATGAAACTCAATAGTAACTTACCTTGAGGGCCGGTTTATCAATGCAGGGTTAGGTTAATATAACCCAAGGTTAACAGTTGGTTAACAGCTAACTCTGTGATAAAATGTTTATTCACTTCGAGGTGGGGTTAAACGCTATCAAAATCAAACGGGAAATTAGCTCTAGGATAAAGTTAACCCTGGGTCAGCTTACCCCTCGGGATAACCCTGCATTGATAAACCGGCCCTCAATCATCTGAATATATTTTCGCAGGAAGAATTAAAAACGCCCAGTAATTTTTACCGCCAACTGTCATAGATGACAGAGATTGTCAATTCTTCTTCCACTTCAATTAATGGAACAGAACCTAAACCAATCTACCAGGTGACGTCACATTTTTAGAAAAGGATGGAGAATTATCGATTTTTGAATGCCGATTTTGGAAAAACCGTAGAAAATAAAAATTTCAAAAAAATACCGACGTATTCTCTGGAGGCCCGCGTTTCACATATATAATTTTTGAAAAAAAGTGTACAACCCTATTCTCAGAACCACTAACTTTTGCTACAGTGACTCTATACAAGGTCGCCACTGTCTTGTATTCGCGAAAATCACGAACCAACAGATGGCGCTCGAGAAATGTCAAAATTGTAAATGAGGGTGATAAACAAACAGTTGGTACATGTTTTCGATGTCAGTGTAACTTTTGCCTACTTGATTTCATGTAGTAATATTTCCTGAAATTGCCAGAGATGGCGCCATACCTTGTGTCGGAAAAACAAAACTGTGTTTCTGTCAGTGTCATCTGTTCTAGAAGAAAAAATACCGTTAAGAGTAAAAACATTGATAATTATTCCAGATTTACTGAAAATATAGTGTTTCAATTCACATCTTTCAGATTGGAACCATACAGTGACTTATAGAGTCACTGTAGGAATCACATAGGTAAATACATAAGCAACAGAAATCTTCCTTGAAAGTCGATCTTACCGCCATCTTCATTCGAGTCGTAGAAATATCACAACCTTCTCAAACGGTCTACGGTCTACAAGTTTTTCGCAAGAGCTGTGTCACCAAAGAGAAGACCTGGTGGCGCTATTCTTCTTGAAACAATTGAATTTCACCTCATAACGTGGGGTTCTCATGTACAACAATAGATGGCGATACTGTCGAAAGAGATTTAAGAATTTTCTTTCAATCATATGTTCGATACATATTCGCATCAAACTCAATGAAAAATGGCTCCATGGAATTGTTAGAAACGATAAGAAGTCATTCAGAATCAAATATTCATACTTTCGTATCGACACCTGCAGTAACCAGTAAATTTGGTTGAAATCGCGGCTTCAGTTAGCGTCGCTGCTGGCATTGGTTAGGTTATATGAGGATATCTATTTCTGATTCAAATAACCACACTCAATTCTTTCATTGGAAACGATAAAAATAAAGAAAGCAGCACAGCAATTTTAAATTCCGATTCAGCAATCAGAGTGCATGACGCGCGACGCGAGAAGCAAAAACGCTGCATCGGGAACTCACCTTAAGGGAGTCACTGAACTCAAACAATCGTAGGAGCTCCTCTTCTGAATGCCCTTCGAACTAAAATCTTATATTGTCGCCACTTTTTTACTAACATAATCATAGGATTTTTTCTGTTGTTTGAGTTGGCAATGTATCTGACTTAAAATCCGTCAAATCCGTGATGTATTTTTTTATTACCCAGTAGTTGGCAGTGTTGTCAACTGAACTTGGCGCACGTGTTGTAGTGAAAAGATCACAGTTTTTTCAGTGTGCCTGAAATTGTTTTATTTTTGTTGAACATTGGGTTTTATGTGAGTTTCTATACCATTTATGTTATTTATGTAGTTCTAATAAATATGAACTGTAAATTGTGTCTGCGACTATGCGCGAATTTCATCGATTTTACAACGCTCTATATGCAAGCCACCGAATAGCGAATAGCGGTTATGTTCCATGTACGCTTCAATAATCAACATCACTGCACTTTTCCAGTTCTTTTTATTATTGTAAATAGTTAATCCATTAGAACAAATCGTTAATCTATAGTTCTTAATTGGTTCTTAAAATTGCTATGGTTTGTTATGCTATTTTTAGTTACTTTGATTCTGGACGCTGAGAATTCGCTAATGATTCTTGTCTCGACCCTTTGTCCTGCGTATCGCTCGATTTTAATCAAGGCAATAATTCCCCTTTCATTAATAATTCAGATACGAGTTTGTTCCTGCAATGTTTTCTTGTCCCCCCAACATTTTTGCTGTTAACATTATCATTCTGTTAACCATACCAGCGTTCTTGTTGTTGAATCTATTGAGTGAGTGCCATTATCATGCCATGATCAACGATCAAATATATTTATCAGTCAAACATTTCAAACGGCTGCAAAATTTGATGCAATGAACTTGGAATATGGTGGTACTATCTACCATGTCTCAGGGTGTGGAGCAAGTTCTGAAGACATATCCATATCAACTATTCTGTCAAGTATTTGTATAAAAATATGTGCATCATTTGCAGAAAATTCACAGGTGTTTCTCATATTCAAACTCACTGCATAATATATCAACTCATCCTTATATTTCTTTGTTTTTTTTTCAGATTTGAACCCACTCCTTCCCTTCTGCCCTGATCCCCAAATTCAGATGGATATGGACCAAAGCCAAATGTTGAATGATGACTCAAAAGTCAAAATAACTATCAGACTGATAATGCAAGGCAAGGTATGTATACATATTTATTATATAAGCCTGAATGAATTCTCTCCCAATTTATTTAAAGATAAAGAACCCAAATTGGGCAAGTAAATATCCTTCTCAACAAGTCTTGTATAATATTGAAGACCTTATTTGGGCATATTACAATTTTATTGATGCTCTTCACATTCCTCTAAAAAGCTTCCATTATTTCTGTTGTTCTGTATGAGAAGTATAGGATTGAAACCTCTATTATATTATGAAGGGCTGTTTTCAAGTGATATCTTTCTAATAAATGAATGAATGTTGGAGGAAACCAAACGTTTTTTTCCATTTCTTGTCCTTTTTATATATCTATGAATAATCCCTATCACAGCACTTTCAATTTTGTATCAATCAGGTTTGACAGGAACTGACTAAATGGGACACCAGGTATATTTTTACTTATTTTAATAGACAATCAAATTGGGATAACAATGACACCCCATTTGTAGAAATCATTAATATGAATAAGAAATAATAGTCAATGGTGTAAGGTAATCATTAGCTAGTATTGGTATTGTTCTTTTAGTGGCCTTTCAAATTCAATTCTGTCTCAGATATTGTCTATATGTTTCATTCATAGGGTTTTTATTTTTTTGTTTCTGATTATTTGTTTCTTCATATGATATCAATGATTGTTTTTATAATTAACAAAGTACTAAAGAAAAACCGAGAGAAAAACAGTTTGTCTTGCTTGGTTACTACCATGATATTTATTGTCTCAATCATACTCATACTTTAAAATCTGATCAAACATGTGTATTGGAATATATAAAAATAAAACTGAATGTCACTATGTTTTCCAATACAAGCGTCATGCTCATGTGCTGGTCTATATGTAATTATGATTTTGTCGCATTAGTTTATTCCAGAATATTTTCGAGATAGATCAGGAATATCTTGGCAAAGTTTTTGCCGATTGACCCAGACTGTGCGTACGTTTTTTCTTCCGATGCAATCCCAGTATCAATCTATAATTAAATACTTAATTGGCACTTAACAAAAGGAAATCGTTTCGACACGGGCAAACAAGCGATCTTTCATTGTGGAAACACATTGAGAAAATTATTATTTCACTATTTACGCATGTTCACCAATAATAACTTCATGAATCGGTTCCTGTATATTTTATCTTGATAAAAATATTTATTAATTAATATTTTGAACAGGGAGTCCAATTTAGAATAATTGCGGGGTTTCTTCCTTTTTCATGGTCCTGTAGCTTTTTTGATAATTTACCGATATTTTGTCAGTTGTTAAAGATGTAACTAGGGTGTCGCAATTTCAATCAGCTACATGTAGAATCAGAAACTATGATTTTTTAAAAGGAATCACGGAATGGAAAAAGTAGGTTTTGTAGATCTCTTGGTAGATCTTTATCGAAACAAAAATATACAAAAGAAACACTTTGGACATCAATATATTAGACAACTTGAATTCAGAATTTGCATATGCATCGATGATGCATCAGGTGTAAAAAAAATTAAGGGGTAAAAACCTGATTGATTGTTACTCATTCATTATTAATGCTTCGAAATGAAATGAATAGCATTGTCTCGGAAATTGTCATGAATAAAGAAGTTATAAAATAATCATGAAAGTAATCTAAATCAGTTTTCTGTGTGTTGTTTTTTTTATAGGATTTGTTCTGTTGAAAAAAATGAAAGAAACTACCAAACTTATTTCACACAACTTGTGTATTTACATTAGGCAAGTAATATTGCTGATCTTACCACATAACATTTTTTTGTCATGTTTCCTCATACAATATTTGTTAAGCCCTTTAACATTACAATTTTTTACCTCACCTGGAAACAATCATTTACATGAAATTAGCTTGTTTCTATACTGGAATTGTCCTTTGAATTAATATTTTTCTCTTTGCAGGAAGTGGGCAGTATCATAGGAAAAAAAGGAGAAATTGTGAAAAGGTTTAGAGAAGAGGTAAGATTGAAAGTTGGTTATATGTTAGTTGGTCAGATGTTAGTCTAGTCAACCAACTTGAATTATATATTATATATGACATGTGGGTGAATTATCGAGTTTCCAATGCAATAGTATAGACAATAAAACCATAGAATGCTTTTGCTGGTGAATATAAAGGCATAAAAGGTACTCTTTTATTTATTAGTGGCTTCTGTTCAGAAAATCAAATAAAAATTAAATTCTATCTTAACAGACACAAATTAGGATATTTCAAAACCATATTCCAACTTTTCAATTATATCCTGTATATATTAAGATGCCTGATATTGTATTATTCATGCCAAAAGATACATAATTTTGCAGACCTGGTTCATTGTTCAACTGTGATGAATTTCTTGTTATAATGTACTTTCCCGGCCTTTTTTTGGCATTTTCCCAAATTACTCAAACTTTCAGGTCTTGAAATATACTGTGTGTGTGTCAACTGATTTATTTTTGTTTTGAATGTTTGTGAACATGAATCATGGAAACCTTGAACAAAGTTTTGTTTTCACTGCATTCTTTCATTTTCTTCCAGAGTGGCGCCATAATTAACATATCTGATGGATCATGTCCTGAAAGAATTGTCACGGTCATAGGAATAACAAGTGCAATTTTCAAAGCATTTACATTAATATGTAAAAAGTTTGAAGAGGTATGTAACTTATAGTATTATTGGTATATACAGTATTAGTGAGATGATTGTGAACATATTCAATGCAACACGAAAAAAAAAACAGATTGATTATGTTGTAAATGTGTGTCATATCCCTTGATTGAAAATTTGTAATTATACACCTCAGTGTAAATTCAAAGTCTATGATAAATTTCCTCAGTTATTCAAACATTGTTCATATTCCATCTATAAGGTACTGGTTTTTATCAGCTCATTTAATTTATCAGAACTGGCCCAAACATTACAATTGCATTTAATAATATTATTCATTTGTTGGTTCCTGGTGATTGAACTAGGTCAGAGCTTGTCACTACAATGGGAGTACATTATTTCACTGAGTGCTGAAGTGCTGAGTGCTGAACATGTCTGAATTACTGTCGTTTATTGAATTCTAACGTGTCAAATCCAATTTGAACTAAAAGTGACTAATATCAGTTGGATTTTTGAAATTCTCTTTTGTAACTTTGTCCTTGGGTGAAGTAATTCAGACAGCTCAGCAGTGTATTATTTATAGATTACCACAAACCTTTCCATTGTTATAAATCTTATAATAAAGTGAGAGATGATAATATATTTAAGCAAAGTTCACCAAATAGTTTCGATTTAAAGCGGCCACTCATACTTGCGGCAGGGGCAATTTTGGGTGCAAAATTGAAAATGTATCAATCAATAATTTCTTGATGAAAGCGGGATGTTCTCGAATTGGGAAGCGATGAAGGTATATTATTATGTGGTCATGGTTACATAGTATCTAAATCTTACGCCATTGAAATATCATGCACCGTGTCAAAATATCAAGTATATAAATATGTTGGAATTATAATGAGTGATCAATAGATGCATCAACTTGTATCAACAAAATTTATGAAACTCAATAAATGATTGATTTATGGTAATATTATATATTTCTTCTTATCATTTAGTAGAATGTTATTTCCTGATATTTGTCAGAACTCTGTGATTTATTTCATCAGAAATACGATGATACATAGAGTTGTTAAAATATGTTGAAACAATGGTTTATAGAGCATTATCATGAAGCCAGAAAAAATAACTAAAGAATGAATGCGATTAACATTCTCGCTCTGTAATCTGATTAGGGATATTTTCTAGGGCTAGGGTATAATGAGTGTATTACAAAATTAAGAGAAGTATGAGTTCAGGGTGATTCATTGAGAATGGGCAATCTCTACATAACAAAGTATGAAAATTCAGCCCAACATGCTTTGTAACAATGTTGATGGTCTAACTGGATCAGTTTTTGAAATTTTTCGCTCTCAACAATATCTGTGTTTAGCTCAATAAAATATGGACATTTTCCTTCTCCACTGTACCCAAATCCATCATGCTGTTAAAACGTTCAAAAATATCGAAATTATTGAGACATCAATATACCACGATATAATAAATGGAATCTGTCGAATTTAAATTTTTTTCTTGAAACTGTTGGACAGATACTTTTAAAAATTCCAGGAATTATTTCATCAGGGTTTATAGGCACCTAAACATTTCAATAACGCCCTGCCTTTTTTTGGGTCATCTGTCCGAAATGGGGGTAAATCTTCGATTATCGCACTCATGAATTTGAAAAAAAATTTTGGTGGTACGTACTTATTTTGACCCCCTGATCACGAATCTGAAGTCAAAACCCGGCGGTCTCAAGTATTTTCGGAGATACGGCCCCATTTTGTCTCAAAAACGCACCATTTGACATTTCAAATTTATGCTATCAGAAACACAAAATACATTTTATATAGGAGTTAATCTATCGCTGTTATAATGACAAAACACCGCGACATATAGCATTTTTAGTGCATGAATGAAATTGTCTGCCAAAAAGTGTTGGAAACCAGTAAATGTAAGGGTGCTGTTTTGGTTCAAAGAAGGGGAATTTTGTATTTTTAAGATGTCAAATGGTTTATTTTTGAGACAAAATGGAGCCGTATCTCCGAAAATACTTGAGACCGCCGCGTTTTGACTTCAGATTCGTAATCAGGAGATCAGAATACGTCAGTTCCACCATTTTTTTTTAATTCAAACATAACCATGAGAGAGCCATCGGGTTGGACATCAACATTCCTGCATGTCAAACATTCCCAAACCCCAACGCAACCCCCCCGTGTATCCAGTTCCAGGAGATAAACAGCGTGAGCACGGGAGTGCCCCGGCCGCCCATCTCGCTGCGGCTCGTAGTGCCGGCCAGCCAGTGCGGCTCGCTGATCGGCAAGGGCGGCTCGAAGATCAAGGAGATACGCGAGGTGACGGGCGCCTCCATCCAGGTGGCGTCCGAGATGCTGCCCAACTCGACCGAGCGGGCGGTCACGCTGTCCGGTACCGGGGAGGCGATCACGCAGTGCATCTACCACATTTGTAACGTCATGCTCGAGGTGAGTGGCTGGCCCCCCGTGGGGGATGATACGACGAAATGTCGGCGTCCGCCATTAAAGTTGGCTACATATCTATTTACGATTTTTAGAAATTGTTTTTTTTTTCTGGTTTAATATTTTTTCAAAAAAAAAAATCAACCAAAACGATGTCTCATCCAGGTTGATTAGATATCTTTACATGATACATAAGTGGGATCAAAATAAAATGAAATGATTCAGTTGATGAGAATAAAAGCGAATATCACCATGTCCTTTTTCATTAGCATCAAGTTTGTTATGTAATACAATAAATGAATTTATAACGCGTTTTGTATCCTTGCATTCAATCAGTCAAGATGAGCAGTGTTTCATGAAATTCAAAACAAATTTGATTATTTTGAAAAATAAAGGTGTTCACCAGTAAATATCTGGAATTATACAAAACAACATTCAAAATAAATATACAATTTAATGTAATATTTTGAATTTACTTGCCGTGAAGCTCTAAAATTCACACAATTTCATAATCATTGTGACATCAAAATTAATACTCAATGAGATACTACAAACTTTGTTGAAAACTAATATTATATCTTATGTACCTAAAAAGAAACTCAATTATGCAGTGTAAAAAAAGTGTTTTATTAATGTAATAATTAGATATAACGATTCGTATATCGTAAAAAAATTTAAAAAGAATATCAGATATTTTCGTTTGTTTGCGATATTTCCAAAACTGTTATGATATGCCAATTTTTTTTGTTTATTATTCAGCACAGGAATACGCAAATTTGCCCTAATTTAACTTTCTATCTCTTATGATAAGCGAGATCCCCATAATGGCACGCGAAATATGGACACCCTGTATTGTATTATTCATAGAATTCGGAGAGAAATACGAATGATTATGAAGCATTACATAAATGTTTTGTTTCGAGAAATGATGAATTTGTTCCATTCCTCATCAACCCAACACATTCGGCACCCCCAGTCCCTTGTAGCGACTGCACCCGCTCACCTCCTCGACTTTTTGTTTCAGTCCCCTCCCAAAGGAGCAACCATCCCCTACCGCCCCAAACCCCCAGTAGGGGGCCCCGTGATCCTGGCCGGCGGACAGGCCTACACCATCCAAGGCAACTACGCCGTTCCCGCCCACTCAGACGTAAGTAACTCGACGACTCTAATCGCCGCCCCCACCCCCCTCTTCTCCTCCCCCTGTTCCGCCCACCCGCCCCTGGGCGGGCCGCTGGCCGCCCCGGCGCAGTCGCAGTTCTACGGCGGCGCCCCCTACGGCGGCGACAAGAGCGGACTCTTTCTGCAGGCCGCCCTGCCGCCCGCGCACCTGCTCGTGCCGCCCGACGTAAGTTGATCGCTGTGGTGCGTTTCCCCCCCACCCCTGTCGCCGTTCGCGCCCCGCCCCGCCCTGCCCTTTCGTTCCCCCCCCTCCCTCTCGTTTGTGCGCGTCTCGGTGCGTGTATTGGTTGGCCTGCGTGGATCTGGGTGGGGCTCGGTCGGTTTCTCTCGGGTTCGTTCGGCCGATCGGCTTTCTTTCGCGGTCTGAGGTCTCAGAGCCGCCTTTTCCACTTGTTCAATTTCTCACAGCTTTTGTAACAGTGGTGCCGCATACAAGGTGGGTATAGATATCCATCAATAAGACACTAGAAACATTGGTAGACTTTTGCCTACAGATAATTGCACTGTTCATTGCTGATTGATGATATCCTGAACCGGTGTCTTATAGCAGTGAATTCATACACAGAAGATTTCACATTTTATTCTGAACATATATTTTTTGTGACAAATTAATTGATTTTCTTATATGAGAAACAGGTTTGACCAGAAACGAACTTCACTGTATTATTTCAAAATTTGGAAGACCCGGTGTATTTTTGCTTATTGAGACATTGTGCGTTCAATTACATTTTTACCACATTATTATTTGAAACATGAAATCTTCTGTACACACCAGTTAACTTTCACCACCAGATGGCATTGACAGTACATATAATTCCTACTAAACATCATTCCTAAGTGAACCTCCTTTCTAACTAGATTTAATGCTCCTGGGTCAGTGACTTGTCATCGATATTGCAACTGATGATGATTATGTAAGCCCAAATAGTCTTTTTGAAAACTTTTCGAATAGAAATGCGTTTGTTCTACAGTAATATTATTTCAAAATTACCCCGTTTTCGCAAACCAATTGCATGTTTCAGCCATTGTGCCATTTCAAAGCTGAAATTTTTTCAATATGTCTGCATTTTGTTGAATGAAAACCTCAAAACACTGGAGTTCAATTACATCAACTTCTCAGATTCACCAGGCTACACTTTGTCAACTGGCTAAGGCTGACACTGAACCAAACCTAATAGTCCGTTAGATATAAAGTGTTACCAGTATTTTGGTCTGCATCTTGTGGAATCTCTTTGCTAAGCAATGTATGCTTAGTTTGACTTTGTGACCACTTTCTGCTCCAAATAGCACTGGTACAAACGTTTGAGAAAATGGAGATGGACTATAATGAATGTTGTTTCAATCAAATAAAAAACTTCAATACAGATTAATAACATTAATTTGGTTGATACTCCATTTGAAGTAATTTAAAACCACTTATCAGATTGAAAATGTGTATCGATAAAGTTTCTCATTTCTCCTGGAGCAGAAAGGTCCTCCATTCATTACATTCAAACTGATTGAAAATAAATTTTTCATATAATTAGGACTTAACTGGTGACACTCAGTAGGTATATTGTATGTTTAGTCCACTATTTATATCCATATTCGTTGTGCTTGTGTCCCGATTTGCTTGTTAGTGCCTGTTGTCTGAAATATGAACTACAGATAATACATCGATCCCTGGTAAAGTTCAACGAAGATTTTTATTCCGTTGGTACTGATTTTGTTCATGTTTAATTGATGTGATTTGGGTAAGTTTGGTTTTGTAGAAATATTTGTTCCAGTTTGTTGTATTTTAATCGTATTTCATTTTATGATCACTACCACACCTACCTGGGTTAAATTCTCATGAGTTCACAAAAATTTGCACATTTTTCTGAATATTGTTTATGGTATTTTGTTCATGAATATAAGAATTCATTTTGATGAAACCTCTACGTCAACAGGAAGTCTAAACATAAATAACATGATGTATGACTAATTAATTAGTTTCAGAATATGACCAACAGACTCCAGTGGATCTAAAAAAAAATAGTTGTCACTTGTAACTCTACCGTTTTTGGTGGTGGAATCAACGGTGGAATCCAGCCATGATCAACATATAGTATTCAATATTCACTATGATATTTTTGCTGCATAGAAATTGATATATATCAGTATTATCAACATTACACTGCACTTCACAATATTGATTATTCATATATAATATATGCATGTGTTTTATACCATATATAACAATGGAATAATTGGCTCTAACAATTCGTTAAAAATGCGGAAAAAGAATTTTCTGTACCATGTACATTGACCATACAATATCTCTAAAGGAATAAGAAGATTAAGTTGGAGCATAGTTATTTGGTTCCAAATATGAGTCCAACTTTTGAAAATTTCAATTATGTCTACTTTGTTTTTATTATTTTCCTAACCAGATTGAACCTAATCGGTCACTGTTTGTTATGGAAACTTTGATATTTGTTCTCGCACTAGTGGTGCTTTATCCATCTGAGAGCCTATTTTTCTTCAAACAAATTGTTTTGTCATTCAGATTCAAACTTGTCCTGTGATTGTGAGTAACAAAAAAATTGTGGATTCGTGCCAGGTTGATTGCATCGCACGGTACAGTTTTGTGTTGAATTTTGTTTTGCACAATATGCATGGCAAAGGGATACCATACGATTGACTTACATTCTTGCTGATGAGTATTTTTTTTTTACAGATGTATCAGAATAACTGTCTTGTCACAATATCATTGCATTATCAAAAACATGTTTTACTTGCAATGCTCTGCTCGTCATGTTAATTATTTTCAGATATCCAAAGTTCTTATATTTCTCAATAATTATGTTGTCATAAACATTAATTAGTTTGCAATCGTTCGGATAATATTCAAAATATTTTTTCTCTCTTCAATTCCTTATATTTCGTATAAAAAAATGTTCATTAATATCCGAAGTGGTTCTAAAAATGTCAGAATCCTGTTCTCACAAGACTTTTTTCATAATGGAATAGGAATAATTTCAATTTTATCAAGAAGTGTCACCCAACGCGCTGGAAAGTTGTCACAAAGTATTCAGAGTGCAAGACATTGAATTTGCATTCTAGACATATTTTCCCCAGATTTATTTTGTTGATCTCCGTGGTTTTAAAGAAATAAAAAAAACGTGACAGGTAGTGTAATACAGATAGATAGATAGATTTATTTATTTAAAGCTTTCAATTTAAACAGTTGAAAACTCAAGTCGTATAAAAACATCGATATACAGATATATGATCGATAGTTATTCTTAGTTGCCCTTCCTGATTTCTTGATCTGCTTTTGTTTCAGGTTGCGAGCTTAGGAAAAAATCCTCTCGCTGGTTTGGCCGCACTAGGTTTAGGTGGATTGGCACCAGCTAATGCTGGAGGTTTGAATCCTGCCGGTAAGTTAGTCAAATATAACCTGAAACAAGAACAACATATTTTTTTCTGTGGATATAGTCCTTAAATTGAAGTATCACGATCGAAATATACGGGGAAAACCGTAATGGTCCGTTTTCTTTTCTTTGCGCTGGCGCCATTATTTTCAGGAATATGAAAATGTGTTCAAGAAACTTCCTTCTTTGTTTCAAATTTGCTACGATCTGCTGTGCTTTGATTTTCAATACGATATTTCGTTCTTCATTTAACGTTTTCTAGATGCCAATAGTGGTAAGACATACAAAATACGGCATGTAGATTAATATTGATTATAATTTTAGTATGCGATTTTGCGCCATGAAACTTTTTCATTGTACAAATGTTATCAAGATTGTATAATCCGTTTCAAATTCATGATAATTATTGTAGCTTCAGGCTGTATATCTACTAAACAGCAATTTTGTAGCATCCTCGGAAATCGGTAATAAATTTGGGATTGAGCTCCAGAATCTGATCAGATTAGATTTCTCTCTGCATGGGTTATAAAGTAAACATTGTTTTGTTTTCTCTCAGTACGCTCGCACTTTTCGAGGATAAATGACAAATCACGCATGATCTCTCTTTTCCGGTTGATTCTTGATCACAATCGCTTCCAGCTTATTTCTTACTCACTGGTCTGAAGTTTTCTTTTTTTTTTCTTGACTCTCCTCAACTCTTGACATTGTCCAATTTTGATTTTTAGATTGCAAAGAAATAAACATTTCAGTTACTCTTATTCAGAGAGCATCAAGTTAATTTCAGAAAGCGGCAATTGAATTTCAGATTAGTTAGTTTCTTCATCAAGCATATTTCAGAATAGTCAGTTCGATATCAAAAAGTGTCAAAGGAATTACAGAAAATATCATGTACCTATTTCAGGAAGCATAATTCATATTTCAGAAATACCAAATTCATGTAGAATTGGGTCTTCTTCTACGAAGAAATTCGATAATGATATAAAATAAATGATTCTGTAAAAAAATGAAAAAAATCGAAGTGATACATTCTTGACAATATGTTAGATGGATAGCCCCCGTAAACATTTGTTTGCTACTAAATTTTTTGATCCAACATAGGAATCTGATGTGATGAGCTAACTAATCTCAATCTCGTTAGCAAATACATAATTTCTCAGATAGAAATGGAAAATAACACCAAAAAAGGGTGTTCACAATAAAATCATGTGTTTTGAAATACAATGAGTGACTATTCTGAAATTCTATTGACTCGATCTGAAATACAAATGATGTTTTCTGAAATTCAAATGACCAATAATTCTGAAATACAATTGACGCTTTCTGAAATACAACTAGAAAAGGTTTAATGCTTCGGATGACTCTCGAAAAGCTAAGGTCCCCGTCGTCTTCCTAACTCATACAAGTCCTAGACTTATGAGGGTTGCTATGCAACTAAGTTGGCGGTTGAAAAACACTTGAAAACATTCCTGTGAATGTCCCGTTGCAGCCCTGGCCGCCCTGGCAGGCTCGCAGCTGCGCACCTCCAATTCGCGCAGCCCGCAGAACACCAATCAGCAGACGCACGAGATGACGGTGCCCAACGAGCTGATCGGCTGCATCATCGGCAAGGGGGGCACCAAGATAGCGGAGATCAGGCAGATATCCGGCGCGATGATCCGCATCTCCAACTGCGACGACCGCGACACTGGAGCCTCTGACAGGACCATCACGATCTCGGGTAACCCCGATGCGGTCGCCTTGGCGCAATATCTGATCAACATGAGGTGAGTTTTGGTTTTTGTTTCGGAACGTGTCGCGGTCATTGAATCGGCCGATACTTGTCATTGTGGCTCTTGAAGAAATGAGGTAGCAGCTGAGGACTGCGAAAATTCAAGTGAGAAATATTTTTGGGTAGTACAAAATCCTACATGAAATTCTAGGATTGACACTGACAACCTGCTTTGAACCACAAATAAAACAATTTTCATCATTTTAATTGAAGAGCAATATATTTAATACACGAATAAGTGAATTAATCGATGAAAAAACGCACAAATCAACGCCACTACGACAACACGATTGACCACGTCATGAATCGATCGAAACACGAAAACGGCGAGTTGGTCCGACGAGGCCCGAACGTTAGATTCTTATCGTGGAAGCACGAAGGTTTGACAGTCGTGTTGGCATCATGAAAAGGTTAGAAAATACCAGTATATGTTTTTTATTCATCTTAGCAGGTTGTAAAGATTAAGGTAATTGAATATTTTCTGTTCTAGTTTCTACAAATGATATTTTTTATACTTTTCATAATTCATTCAGAATAATAATGAGTGAAATTATGCAGTAATTTCCGAAAAGGTTATGTACAAACTATTTTCTAATGCTGAAGATATGGCAGTTGTTGCCAGTTTTTTTCAAGTGAATGCTGTCAAGTAAATCCTCTTATTTTTTTATTCACTAGTTTTTGACAGGGCAACATTCAATCACTAGGGAATAAATAGTGCGTCATTTCAGAATTCTGATGAAAATCTCACACCTAGCATTTTCGATCAATAAGTCTAGATTTTGTATCGATACCATAGCAACTACAAAAGTTTCCAGAACTTTTTTCTCTTTGTGATAAGGATCACGAAATTTCACTGGAATTTTTCGACGTATAATGACTATTAACTTCATATACAGTACCACCTCGAGTTCCTTGTAAGAAAATATATTTCTACCCACTTTAGTGGAATAAAGTTTGTCAAGAATAATGGTTTGAACTACCACCAGCTGTATTATTATTATTTTACGTAACTGAAAGTTGGTATTGTGTTTTATTTAGCATAATTTTAAGTGGAGTCTTGATCCAAAATTATCTCTCAGATAACAAGGCCACTCTTACCAAATACCATTCTAGCTCTTATTGAAAACAGCAAATTTGATTAATTATAATTGATGGTATTATAAGTTACAACTTTTGATGATTATTTCGGTCGAGGCCAATATTTGTCTGATGTTAAGTTAAATCCTCACTGAATAATTTTGTGTAAACGAACCATTGGACCCGAATGTCCTTTCCTTCAAACAGCTTTTGTTCTTTTGCAACTGTGTGCGTGGATTGATGAATGAGAGTTTGAGCGAAATTATGCACTTTTTTATAAAGTTAGTAAGGTTATATGGAGATGAAGACTTGGAGCAGCCTGGTGAAGCAGACAAGTGTGGATCATTCGATGTGATCTTGAAAAAATCCCGTTTTATCCTTCACCAAATTTCGAAAATCAAACTCATCCCATACAAAATATTTCCTTACTTGCATTCATTTCACTTATTTTCATATAATCTTAGAGTTGAAAAGAATTAAGAAATTATTGGTTATTCAACTTTGATGGTGGAGTAAATTTTGAGTGTGTATTGCATTAGTATACTGTTAATTAATACTCTATTCTAGTCTAATACATAAATATGCGTAGTAAATGAATCTCAATAGTTGAATATACAAAGAGTTTGTGATAATTATTTTGATATTGTTCTTGGATTTGCTCTCTTAATCAAATGAAGGATTCAATTATTATGAATTCATATTTCGAATGTCAATTAATTTATCATAAACTAAAAGTGGTTAAGACAAATAAAGTGTGAAACTCTTTGAGATTGGTTGCTTCACTATGAATTTTAGGAAATTATTTCGTCATATCCTCGACAGAGCCTCTCCATTTGAACTATCATAGTTCAATCCATATTAGTCAACCCTATGATCCCGTGACCTAAAGTGCCACATTCGATTTATTCGAAATATAGGAAAGTTTATACATATTGCACTAAGAATAAAAAAACTCAAACTTTTCGTGTTCTCAAACTAGTAAGTTCTTAGAACATGAAATAAAAAAAAAATAATGAAAATGTCGAATTTTGATATTGAGTGATGAGTAGTGACGAACATTATTGTGTGATGCGATGAGTCAATATCAGATTGGAACATAAAATATTGAATAATAGTCATAGTAATCTAAGTTCTGAAATAATTTCACAAACTTTCGAATTGAACATCAACAAATTATTTCAATTTCGGATTCTTTAAGATGCATTTTTTCATTAAATCTCACACATGCTCAGAGGAGTGCTATAGAAGTACTTAAATTTTTTTTTCAATCTCCCATAATTAGTAGCTTCAACAGTGTCATCATTTTTAGAGCATATCAAGTGCCACGTTCCTTTCAAAAATAAACCTTCTGGGGCTGGAAAAAGAATCTTGTTTGTCATTTTGCTCGAGCTTCTAGCGAACTAGTTCCGCATTTTTCACTGGTACTAAATGTGGAGATCAATTTATTGTGATTACAAGGATACTTATGAGATCTCGATAAAATGTGTTTCAAAATTTGTCAAAATTAAAGAATGTTGCTGATAAGAAATAGTTTCCCGATGATAAGATGAGTTCAACTGGAACCAATTGTAAAGCAATATTGAGTAAATCATGCAACAAAACCAAAACGTCGGAAGAAATAATGCAGTAGCTGCCGGCAACAAAGTTCCCGAAGTCACTCACTCCCCCCCCAGGTATCAACGCCCACCCGCATAACCCCACCACTTCATCGAACACCTCCCGAACGCTCTCTCTGTCTTTTGTCCTCCAGTGTCGAGCTGCAGAAAGCTAACCTCGAGGCCCAAAATTCCCCAAACACAGGCGCCGGCACCGCCGGCCAGTCCTCCACCGCCTCCACCACCACCAACACCGTCGCCTCATCCCTGGCAAGCGCCATCCCTATCGCCCAGCTGCTGTCGAAGCCGGGCGCCCTGAACGCGCTCAGCGGCCTCAGCGCCCTGAGCGGCCTCTCAGAACTGCTCGGGCAGGGCGCGCCCGCCCCCGCCGTGCAAACTACGGGCGTGCACCGCGCGCACAAGGGCGGCTACGCGCCCCGGCTGAGGTCGCCCGGCGGGGGCGGAGCTTCGGAGGGTTCGAAAGTCAAGAGCGAGCGCAACAAGTTCAATCCGTATTAGGGGGCGTTCCCTATGAAGCGGCTGTCAATCGCGGCCGCTGCGCGGCTGCCGCGCAGAGTCTAACGCCTAGTACTACTCATGTGAGAATTAAATGTATCCGTTTCTTATCGAGCGTCAGCCGCCATTGTCAGACGGCTGCGCATTAGACGCTGCGCGGCAGCCGCTCCATAGGAAACGGACTTTTAGGGGGTGGCAATGTTGACGTTAGGTGCCGTCGCAGCGGGTCGCTGGAATGTGGAAGACTAGAGGTCGATTCACACATAGCAGTGACGTGACAGTGCAGTGGCCGGCACGTGATTTCACCGGCGAAATCAAAATTATTCTCGTAGGAATTTGATGGGACACCGTAACGTGATAGTTATATCAGTTCCCGATGATAATTCTGGATTTAAAATCACGAATGACGAGAATCTTATTGAGTTGGCTCGTGGTTATCCTGTCTTGTTCGACATGTGAAACTCAAAATACATGCTCTGATTCAAAGAATGCTATCTGGAGGAAAGTAGTTGGACGAATTTCCTGACATCTAAAAGTATTCAAAAATTTTATTGCATCGTCTAGCAATTCCTTGCATAATGTTATAAATTCCCGTTCTGTTCCTCTCTTTCTCCATGCTTTATGGACCACTGTCGTTTTTCTACATGTCCTTTTACTTGTTCTTCCATTTCTACGTCAAAAACCAGTGTGATATGCAAAAGTTCTTCATCTGAAAATATTTCCATCTGGCTATAAACTAGGTACACTGCCACAGCACTGCTAAAACACTGACCAATATGAATAGAAGTCACTGTGACTTTACGGCCGATAAAATCTCTTGCCGGTCACGGCACTGTCACGTCACTGCTATATGTGAATCGACCTTAGCACGTTGTTATAGAGTCGCCGGCGGGGAAAATTGGCAGAAAAAACTGCAACTTTTTTTATTCTTGTCCGATTTTGGTGACCAAATCGTCAAATCAAGAATATGCTATGGAATGTTGGCCTGAATTTTGGTTTCCGAGAAAAGCTGGTGGCTTGATCGATATCCCCGGAAAACAAAAGGTACGCTACCTATCGAACCAAGTGGTCCGTAAAGGTACCATAATCTGAAGTACATGTAATTGGAAAATTTATCTTCCTCAGTAAAAATCTATTTTCCTCCAAAATAAGTCAGTAACACGTTTTCTCAATACTTATTCACCTTCTTCGATTGGCAACATGTCATGAATACATCATATTACAATTCACATTTATCCTCGATCAAGAAAAAGAATAACGAGCTAGTTTTCAATAATATAAGTACCTACCTATGCTACAGATGGGAGTGTTTTTTCAATATTTTCGCTCACGAGCGCTAAAGCTGTCACGAAATGACTTTCCTCGAAAATTAACGTTTTTATGTTGGGATTTGAGAGCGTCAATGGTAAAGCGGCTGTTGAAAAAATTGTTCTTGATTCACAATATCTCCTTTTTAAGAGAAGGTACATATTATGTTTTTGATTTTTATCAACAATAATTCAGAACCTACGTGAACTTATCGATTAGCAACTTGAAAAACATCAAATTTTTTTTTCTGTCTGTGATATACTGAGAAAACGGGGTGGAAATGGGCAATATTAATTTCTAGATATCAATCGATAAATTCAGGTAAATAAAAATTACAAAATCCATACTATCTTGAAACAACAGTATCATCTCTTAAAAAGAAGACATTGACATGAATCAAAAACCATTGTGCAAAAAAGGGATCACACTTCAATCTAAAACATAATGAGGCTTTAATCACTCATAATGAGGCTTTAATCACTCTTGTTGAGAAGTTAAGGGTACAACAGTAAATTTGTTTTTCTTTGCTTTATGATCAAACTATCAGTTTTCTTGGGAACTGGTCAAAATCTCAACAAAACCGGACAAGAATTGAAATAGTCACAGGGTGATCAATTTGGCATAACTTTTTTCTGGCCGGTTTTTTTTTGCCGGTGAGTGTAGTTCATATAACCGTACTTGGCATATACGTCATCACCGCTACACGAAATAAGTGAACGGTGGGTTTTATATTATCATTGGCGTATGTGGTGAATAGTGAACGAACTATGCGAGTTGTTGGATCTTCTCAAAATGATCATCTATTTTTAATTCTGAAACAAAAACTACAATGTATAGAGACGCGATAAAGAAGAATCAGGGGCATTGTATCTGTTTGTTTCCTAGTTCTACATTCAGTAATTTCATGGTAACATGATATGAACAACATTCCTGATTTCTCTTTTGACACTTGCCAGTTTTCGACATTATATGTCCAACATTCTCATTGTTTGGTAAATCGTTCAACATGACATGACGTACATGCCAATATTGGTGAAATGAATTATAACTCATTCGACTTGATACCGTACATCTTTGCTTAGAGATTCACTACACTAAATTATTTTCGAATGACACATTGTAGCCTTTCTGTTAATTCCATGCTATAGTCGAATGAAGACAACTTTCCTAAAGACGAGACCATCTGTTTGGACTGACATTGAGATATTATAGTGTTGCAAAATTCAGCTAATTTTGACAGACGTTAATAGTAATTTAGCATATCTTTGGTAATTCGGCTAGTTACATCTCACTAGGCAAATTTGTGTAGGTATAAGTTAGAACGTAAGATTACAGAAATAATATTGGAATACCTAGTTGAAGCTAACAGTTTTCCTGTCGGATTATCTTCCTTTGTAGTTTAGGACGTGTGTTGTTGGTTCATTGACTTTATACAAGGGCGTCATGGTTTCTAGTAGTTCCTGATACTTGGTCTGTGGTTGATGAAATACTATTTCTCATGAATATAGAAATAGGTTGTTGTTGAAAATTTTTTTTTATAAAAACCTGCAGATCACCTCCAGTCTTCTCAAGTTCAATTCGTAGTTGAGTTAGTATTTCGATATTTTGCAGGCTTCATCTGAGTGAAAAAAATATATTATCATGACAGACGAATTCTGCAAAATATCGAACTGCAATAGACGAAGATGGGGGGTTGACCATGTGTATTTATTGATATTTTATTATTTTTTCTTGAATATATATAAATACGATAATTGGAAACATGTTCAAATGTTCGAGTATTGCGTTTACAATTTGACGGATCCACCTGGAGTCACATGCTGAAATTATGTGTGAAAAACAAAGCACAATTGTTAAAATATTTTCATTCAGACTACATTCATACTGAGGTACCAATATAACCAACCATACAGTTATTAATTTTTCAGCCAACAATTTTTCCATTTTAAGCTGATATCTGATATTTTACCTGAAATGTTCCTAATGGACATCAATAAATCTAGACGAACTAGAGGTGAAGCTGGAATTGTTAATGTAAGTTTGCATTTTTTTAAGTTCATTCAATATTCATGGTCAATTCTATTTATATTACCACACTATATTTCATATTAAATTCTGCGTGAAAACGTCCACAATTGTTCTTATTTTGTTTGCAAAAATCTACACCTAAGCACTCATTTCACGTTTTGAAACTGAAAACTGAAAAGATAAAATAGTGATTATAATATTTTTATGAACTCAAGATGACGACGTGAAATATTGATAATGGACATTAGGCGAATAAAGCAATTTAGATCAAACAAAATTTCTTTTGATTGGGTAAAATGTGTTAGGTATGTGATATGATTCAGGTCTTCAAATTGTAGACTCTGTTTTGAAGGTAAACAAATACCATTGATCATGCTCAATTAATTCTATTATATTTTCAACTGAATTACAGTTTAATTCCACAAACGTTGGCTTAGTGTAGCTGAATATAGTGATATAATAATTCGTTCTTTCCTTGATCATACATCCCAGATTTCATGTTTTGTTGAACTACATGACCATAGTCGGTTTTGTAAAAAAATGTATGAAGTCAATGATTTTTTTATGATTTATTTCTAGAGTTTTTTCATTCGAAACTTCATTTTACACCTTATATACTGACCTGTTTTTATTTTATGTATTAGAATAGAGTTGATTTTTTATTTTATATCTTCATGGAAATATACAAGTATGTAATCGGCAGCCACGATGCTAAAACCTTCGAATGAGAATATTATTTTTTTTATTTTCCGTTATTCGTAACATACAAACTATTAGTAATGCCATTCCATACTTGGATATTCTAATCATGTTTTACCAAAGCCATCTTACTTGAAATCTTCAAATCCTGTATAGTTGGTTGAGTCTTTCAGCGTATCTTTAGGTGTTGTAAATATTTTGTTTAAATTTACTTGAATAATTTAGATATAAGCTTAAATTTGAAATACAGGGTAAACCTTATTTTCACTTAATATTATTTTTCAGTGAAATTCAGCTTTCATTTCAATTTTGCCAATTATACAGTCTAAAAATATGATTTTTGAAATATATAATTACATTAAACTTTCAATTTGAAGTTTACTTTTTGTGTTGTAATACATAAATGTGACACAATAATAACTGATAGAATAGTTTTCTACAAGTGTATAGCCTCTTATAGTAGGCAGCTTGTTGATTACATATCAACAATAGGAATTAGCATTTCAACAGCTTTGCTTCTATAATCAATATATAAAGGTTCGTTTATTTATTCATTCGAAACTCCAATAAAAACATTCACATTGGACATTCAAATGAGTCTATAGTTGCTCGCAAGTTGGAAAAATTTACAAGAATTTTACTTCTTTATTTTTGATATCAGCGATGCTATTTTTTAGTATTCGAAAGTGTATATTTTTTACAAAACATAATTCAATTATTTTTTGCCACTTCACATTAAGAAGTATTATTGTATGGGTTGATAATATAGTATATTCCGAATTTATATTTATAACCCGGTAGATTTAATTGATGGATTCGAGTGTGACGGTTGTTTTGATTGATGTATTATTGAGGTGGTAAGTTTTGAACCACATTGTAAGATGAAGTGAAAATGCTTCTTGAATACCTGCACTTTCAGAATTATTTGTCACTCTTGAATCTTGCAATTTTTTGTTTTCATTTTATATTAGTGTCGCTAATTGACTACAAGTATAATATCTGATATTGTATAACAGTGAGTACAATACAAATTATGTGTGTAAAATTAGCTTTTTATTTATCTTAATGTGCTGATGAGATTGGGAATGAATAGCGCACCGCACACGTCAATACAAAAATTGGTTTTCTGTCGAATTGTCTAAACTTTTAATTTTTCAAGTCTTTGAAAAAGTTCTTAATACCACCATCAACATGACGAGATACTATTTAATTTTCATTTTGAAATGCAGTTAGTCAGGTTAACAGCGTGATCTAGCTAATAGGGAAGTAATTCAACAGATATCTCTAACTGGATGTAGTGTTTATGATAATAGTAGAATACTTCAACGAATATCGAGATATATGTAAATAAATTAACGATTAGTAAGTACTACAACAAAAGACATTAACTCAATATAACTCATACAAAAACCTTGTACCCTGACGAATCAACTTTTGTTCAGTTTTTCAAACAATTTTGCTAATCTTTCAACAAAGAAAAACGATGATTTCTGTTTCAAACGGTTCGTATAAAATTCCCAAAATTCAGCCAATTTGACAGGAGATCAGTAATTATATTTTTTAATTTTTTTCCTCACATTATAATGGATTTTCATTTATGACTTGATATTTTATACTATATTATAAAGCACATAATTTAATAGCAGTATGAAAGTTGGTGAAGTGATTGCGTATCCATCCCATGCTAACAGACCGATGCCTTACCACTATGAAAAAAACCATTCCAGGCAAGAAGAATCTCATTTTCCTGGTAAGCTTGACCTTCCATATTATCCTATCATTGCCAAGTTATTATTTGATTGCTTGTATTCCCATCTTCAATCAAAATAATGTTGAAGATATAATCCATTATTTCTGTTTCCCATAGTTACCTTGATATTTCCACAATGCCTTACTTCTTAGAACTATACAGCCTCTTCCATTTTTCTCAATGCGTTATAAATAATTTTTTGCATGACCTAAACATATATATATATATATATATTTGTTTATTTCTCCTGAAGGACAAAGCAATACTTTTGCTGACATGTAGGCAGTACTAATTTTTATGAAATGCCAAGTGGTTTTTCAATCCTTTGTATAAATGAACGCGACAAGGTGGACAATCAGGTTTTCAAACCGACTAGGGCGTTAATCTGACTCAAATTTCTTATTTTTTGTGCCCAGTTGTGAATATTGAGACAGATGCGACTTTCTAGTGATTAGGCTTATTATTATATCTATTTTCTTCGAAAAAATTCCATTGTTGTATAATTTTTTGTTCTGTCTGTATAGGATATCCATGGAAACAGCTGGGTTGCCTTTACCTGGATATCACTACATTGCTCCCAACCATATCGTCAAAGCCCCAATACATTGAGAAATGCTGGAGATACCCAACAGTTTTCCAGATGAGCCCCAAACGGTAGTGGTATTCATTGTACCTAATTGAAAAACGCCTGATCTGTGAATTTTCAACTGTTGACAATATGTCGCTTATAGAAGTAAACAAGATGAACTTAAAAAAATACACAAGATTGGTACTGGGGATCAAGCCAAAGAATCATTATTTCAAATTTTTATAAAGTGCTATATTTATATAAAAAGTTTAGATACAGTTAAACATATTTATTTAATATGTAGTTTATTTGTTCAGTATTCAAAAATACTCAATACTTTCTCGAATGTTTGGATTGTTGAAAATATTTGAAACCTCTTCGGATATGTAAATATTTCATTGATTTATTCATATTCCGTTGAAAATATGAATGATCAAGCCGAGTTCAAGATCTTTGAATAATAGTTCATTATTATTCATTATAGTTTATTGTTCATTAACGCACTCTGGACTCTACTTTTCGAGTGAAATTATTATTTCATACATCGATGGCCTGCACATAATATATGGAATATTAGGAAAGAATTATAATAAATTAGAAAATTGGTGTTCAAAAACGTTTTATTCAGATATTAGAATCATATCAGATGTAATATAATTACAATTACATAGTTGCATTGAATGATTCATTGAAGAATCTTGACTAGAACTTTTAGCAGCAGGCCATTTCAAAAATGGACATTGTAGTACATAACAACGAATTCCTCTACCTCTACTCCACGATATTTATTTCAAAATATTAATCTAATGAAATTGTATGGATATCGGTACTCCTGTTTTTCAAGATTTGTTTCATCGGTTCATTTAAGCGAGTATTAGACCAAATATAACGGTAGCATAATATGTATCCAACTCTCTTATGAATGGGTACTCATAATTGAATAACCTTCCTATAGAATACTATTGATCAATAATAAGTGAACGTAATATCAGAATATTCTAGATGTGTAAACGAATATATTTTTGAAATTCATGTGTGTCTCATATTCGCTTTTGAATCCTGATTATCAATTAACTTTCGTCCAATATGTTGGAAATCAAAAAGTGAAAAAATTAGAGTCTGCCGAATGAAGGTATAGATGAAATAATAATGATAATATCATATGAATTGATATCATGGAACAGAGTTAGAGTTATTTCACATTGGTTGTTCTGAGTGATTACAAAACTCATTGATGATTGATAATTACGTTCGGAAAAAATTAATTTTTGAGTAGTAAGTGTCCTTAGTTTGAATATTATTTTGAGTAATCAGAGTGATATGGGCACTTTTTAATGTAAATTTGCATACAATTTGCATTTTTTATATTGGGCTGTGGTACAAGTATTCGTTATTTGTTGATTAGTGTCATTTTGCTTCCAAAGTAACGTGTGCCAAAATTTGTCGTCAATGTTTAGAATATGTGCTCATCACATAGGCTGCACATTATATTTATTAAATTTAACCTAAAAGAAATAAGTTTCACAATACACTACATTGAAAATCAATCGGTATAAGTATCTACAATCAATAAATGTAACTGGATATGACTTCACGTGAAATTTTGTATTTACTTGTTAAATATACTAGACCCTTATCTGTAAATAACTGGTGAAGGAGCAGCTCTATGTAGATTCATTAATGCTCATTTCACTCACTTCATCCTAATAATTGAAACAATGCAATACTTCTTGCAATTATTAAGTATATTTGTGACTGGCGGTAGTTTTACTGTGATCACTTGAATAAAGAACTGCACTGTGGAAATGATGTTAACAATAATAATAATACATTGTAGAATAGGGCATCGTTATCTCATCATTTTTTGTTCTCATTTAATTTGGCAGATGATTATAAAATACAGAGTATGTACTGGAAACTTTACATAAGATTGCATTTTAACAGCATCCAATACACTGACAGTAACCTTATTTTTCTTCAATGTTCGTTTTGGACCAAAATACTTTTTATAATACTGTATCTCGGCTGAAATACTCCCATTTATATTTCTATTTTTGTTGATTCTGTTTTGAGACATAATATCCAATTTCTATTTGATGGTAGGAAAATTCTCGAATCGGAATTTTTTATCTCGTGAAGATATAACTTTGGTTCGTCGAAATCGGCTACAAAGTTGTCGAAAAGCTGTAATAGGTACCAAATAAATTCGCCCACATTTTGTATTAGTATTGATGTCAGTAGTTTCTTGATATATAATTTGAATTTAGTATGTATACAGATTTATAATTGCACGCATGAGAATTCAGCTGAGACACAGTGTAGTCAATTATTGTCAAGTTTTTGCAGCAGTTCAAAGAAAATGATTGATTCCTCTGATCATTTTTATAATTCTTGAATCATTGAAATTTGTTTACTATTTCTCAAGCATTTTATATATATCTTATAACGTTACGTCATAGTATTTTTGGACGAGTCGTACGAATTCTCTATAATGCTCACATACTGCTATCAAACTTCTCGTATGAGTATACACATTTCCATACAATGCATTGTTTTCATTCAACTGTTATGCACATACTCTCAAATCATTAGAGTTCATTATTCTGTTGATTAGTGGTAGGTAGTATTATTACTGTATTCTAGTCTTCTATTTACTAACATGATCATGAGAGTCTGGTCAATTCTTAGCTCAAGAAATACCCATTGAATTCTAGGATATTTACAAAATTTATTGATAATAACTGGTAAAGAAAGTTATTCGCATACCTTTCAAGATTATCACTAGTAGTGCCATTTTTTTGAAAAATATATTCTGGAATTGACTAGGCTCTAACACAAAATGGATGTATTTCCATTATTCAACTCAACATTTGACTATAATAGGGACAATCTCTTATCCCTTTGTGTTACTGACTGTTCATGATGTTTTAATTAGGTATGTTAGAAATAGTAATGTGCCAATTAGCGGAACAAAGACTTTAATAAGCAAATTTAATATTTACAAGATATCTAACTGAAGAGTAATAATTTGTACTTAGATAGGTACCCCTGACAATATTTCATGCACCAACTATTACAGAATATTATGAATTTATCGTCTTGGTTGACACGTTTGATGTATTTTTCACTCAATTTTAGTCGAATATCTCAACAGTAACGGTGGATTTATGCAGAGGTTTTAAGTCGTAAGTTTAAAGTCTCAAGTTTTAATTAATAAGTCATAAGAAGTTCATCCATTGGTTTTTAATGTAACCATTTATACAGCTGTCATAAGTTTTAAAGCCTGGTTCATGTTTATACGAATTCCGCAAAATTCATGCGAATCGGAAAATTAAAAATATTACATTGATATTCCTACTTTACAACACTATTGATTTATGCATTCTGTGGTATCACAATATCATGATATTATAAAAAAATCCGCGAAAAAGTTCAAATATTTCAACTTTACTGCGATATTTCTTTTCAGCAGCCATTTTATTCGCATACATTATCCGATATTCGTATAAGCATGAACCAGGCTGAAGTCCTAAGAAAAGTTGGCCAACATTTATCTCTTACGACTTAAAACTCGATCGATTTGCGCATGCGTCTGATTTTGCAAAAGGGTATCGTAACAAACAGCAGGAGTTGAATGCATCTAAAGCAAATAGACATAAATAAAAATAGCATTGAGGCTGTCAATTTGGATTGAATAAAAGAAAATGAGAAAAATAAGCACACAAAATAACAGGATTGACACTATTGACAGTCCTTAAAACTTCTTGCATAAATGGTCCATTTTTCCTTACGACTTAAAACTTAAGACTTAAAACCTCTGCATGAATCCACCGTATGTACTTTACAAAATAACCCATTGATCATACAAGTGTTCTTAAATAGTTGGTGTGAGAAGTATAATTAAAAAATTTCAGACCAGAGGGTTCCGGAAGCGTAAACTTCGGTATGCGCTAGTATTGCTTGATATTTATGATGATGCGGAAGAGGACAGAACCATTTTTGGTAGCTGTGCTCGATTATATAGACTTGTAGTTTGTTAGCAGGGGCCTTAATGTTCGGCTAATATCATAGTTGTCGTGTTGTGCCAGGCAATCAACGGTTAGCTTCGTCTGTAGCGTTATGCTCAGTACTTACTGGTATGTCTGGTCAAAAAACTTATTATTCTAAAAATGACAGAGTGCTTTGATCACCCTTGAAGGCAACAAGGTGAACTCTGCAATTTTCGGACATTAGTTTTTGGCCATTCCTCTACCTGTTTTGGTGCCAAAAGTAGAATTTGTCAGCAATGAGTGTAATTCCATAAATCAATAACAAACAGAAAAACTTGTATTCACTTAGTCCTTAATATTTTTGGTTTATGTTTCTAAGTTATATTTTTAGATAGTAGTAATGAATTCATAAATTTAGAATTTCAATGTCGGTAATGTACATTGATTATCTTTCGTTTCTGTGATATTAGAAGTTGTGATATTTTAATTTACTGCTTAGAGGAAATGTGCAAAAATTGTATTCTTATTGTGGAACTGTTATTTGTTTATGGAATTATTGACCAAATACATTTATAATGATGAAAGTGTAATATAATATTGAACATTTTTGTATTTAGATATATATGACTGATTCAAAACCAAATATTTTTGCAAGGTCACCTATTGAAGCTGAATTTATATATTTCAGCGCCCTGAATTTCTAATAAGTATAAAAAATTACAATCAGCCAAAAGTGAAATATCAGTTATATAGCCTTTATTGAATACAGGGTCTTTATCATCTTAAGAGATTGTATTGTATAGTTACCTTAAAAGAGATTTTGTCTGATGCAGACGCTAAAGAAATGACAACCATCAGTATTCATTTCATCAAAATATATACCTTAGTAATGTAAGATATATCTCCTTGCAATAATGCAAAAAAATTCAGGCTACCGCCAAACAGGTTTGTTGCATGTTGCAATTTGTCTATCGTGAATTGTTGTGTGTCGATCATTTACTGTGAATTTGGACTAAACATTGTACCTACACCGTACTTTTCTCCAGAATATTTTTCATTTACGTTAATCTTAGCAATCTGATTGAATTTAAAAAAAAACTTCTTTTTATTCGGGGAAATATTGTGTCAAATATAAGAGCAAAGAATAAACATCAGTTATATAATAGTTTATGTTAAAATAGTGGTGCAACTGATAGATTTATATATCTATGTATACTATTTCTAGCGCTTTTTGCTTCTCAGAATCACAACACGACTATTTGTATTTAGTGTAGAAGCACGCTGTTACTCATATCTGGTTTTCATATCTAGAGAAATGTTACCATATCTAATTAAGTACCTACATATCTTTTGTTATATCAGAGGATATCTACAATTTCTTGCTCAACTTTTTTTCTCCTGTTATTACCCAAGGAGTAACAGCTCAAGACATTTTGATACACTGTTTGAGTATGTAATTTTTCTTATAGAATCATGTTTATGTAGACTTTTAATATAATTATTAATCATTAGGCAATAATTACTGAGAACGAATGTGCAAGTATCAGCAAAAAAGACAATTCTAGTTAGTGCACATATATTATTGTTCTTTCCATATTATGCAAAATGTTAGCATATATTTACTCATATTAAGATGTTTTATGTTTGTTTTTGGTTAATAAAGTGTGAATATCATTGAGTTGTTTTTTTTTTTCATGATAAAATTATGAAGATATGTTCTACTGCTGCTATGAAGTAGACAACATTCATTTCGTTATATCGTTTGTCATAACGAAAAATGTATCAAATAAATATAGAAGAACTTAAACAAAGAATTGATTTTCTACTGATTTTTATTGAAGAAAAATAAAAAATATGTATATTTGTGGGACATTATATTTTCACCTAAATGTCAGTTTACGTAAAAAGGAACATTGGATTAATAGTAGATTATACCACGAGTCAATAATAATAGCCATTATTGCGAGTAGTATACTCTACTTTATTTACGACAAATTTATTTATTTTAGATTTTTAATGAACAACTTTATTTGTCAACATTTAAATTAGTGATAACCTGAATCAAAAAAGAACATGAGTTTTTGAATAGATCAGATTAAATATGAACATTTACCTTATGCAAAAGAAAAATTTCATCAGGAGCTCTGTCAATAAATTTCCTAATTTCTTCCGGGGTCAGAGTCGAAGATTTCTTTGCTTGAAATCCTTCAGATTGTCTTTTTAAAAACGCTCGTAGTTTCTTATATTTGTCCAGATCAACGTCATGGTTTATCTTCAACACATATTTAATCATTGAATAGAATGACCATAATGAAGATGGCTTGTATTTTGCACCCAATTCAGCGAAATAGGCCAGCAGAACATTTTCGGAATAAGAGTTTGCCTTGTTTCGAAGACGCCATTCGTTGAACGATGCGTACGTTTTATTTTAAATGGATTTCGATGTTTCTGGTATTAAGGTAGAACGTCTAATGGAACAGTGATTTTGACAGACCATTCACGCGGACCCTGTACATTTCCTACTACATAATAACCCATGTAAAAATTGACGTTCTTATTATCGGTGCGTACATAAATGTTGACCCATTTTGTTGTTGGTTGAACCCGATTTGGTTTTAGAATATTCAAAATAACAAGAATTTTTATTAGACAATATGAATAATTGTCCAGTACAATTGAATTTTTGTTTCAACTAGTTGTCGTGGAGCTATCGCTTGGATCGGTTGGGGCATTGATAATTGTGTTACCAAGTAAGTATTTGTCCCATTCACTACAATAAAGTGATTATTTCACTCGAATCTATAAAGTCTCAAAGTAGAAGGAACCTAATGTAGACCTTTCATAATATATTAGCCTTAATTCTAATCACAATACAATATAGGCGGTGGTTTAATTATTTTTACCCCTCAAATTCAGGAATCGATAAAAAAATTCAAAATGATAGGAAAGAAAATTCAATAACTATAGGTTTTTGAGGATCAAATATTTTTCAAAAGATTTCAAAGAATGTATTTATAATTATAATATTTATCGTATCATTGAAGATTGATACTTTATTATTAATAATTATTGACATAACAAACGTACCAAAACCTTAATTAGTCTTAATAAATTAGTTACAATAATTTATGCAGGTTTTGCGGGCGTAAAATAGTACTTTACCGCCCTCGGACTACTTTACCGCCCATCGGGCGTAAAATGGCACTTTACCGCCCGCCGCAATAAATTAGTTGAGCAGGTTTATAATCATAGGATTTGCGTTTTAAAAAAGCCATCAATCTAGTATATCATGTACATTCAAAGTAGCTTTCAACATGGAATAATATGACCACATAGAAGAGGACTTACGAGATTTTGATTTTTCCAGAAAATTTAATACCTAACAATTCAACCAGAAATCAGTAAAGCAGCTGATGATGATGCGAATAATTAATAATTTAATTGTCCGGCGGGCGGTAAAGTGCTATTTTACGCCCGCACGACCTGGCGATAAAGTACCACTTTACGCCTGGTCGTGCATAAATAACTTAACGTCAGTTAATTTCGCAAAATTTATGCGAATAACATGGCCGCTGAAAAGAAATATCGCAATGAAGTTGAAATATTTGAACTTTTTTGCAGATTTTTTTATATAATCATGATGTCATGATACCACAGAATGCATGAGTCAATAATGTTGTAGAGTATGAATATCAATGTAATATTTATAATTTTCCGATTCGCATCAATTTTGCGAAATTCATATAAGCATATGAACCTACCCTAATACGTTAGATCTCAAGGGTAAGATACAAGCATAATACGTTAGATACCACATAATATTTATTTATTTTTTATTTATATTCCAATGATACTATAAAGCTTTGGCTGACGCCTTGTCTCTTAGCATCCTAGCAATAATGTCCTCGACGACTATTATAAAACGCATAATTATCTCGTTATATTAATAGCTATTAACAACTAATTATGAGTATCATTATAGTAACATTTAATTATATCCATAAATGCTGCCCGAAAACGATCAATACCTGCCTATGTGAAAGAAGTAGATTTGTTCGTTTGTAGTCCTCGCATTTTAATAGGACAATACTTGGGAAAAGCATTTCGTGTATGGTTTTCGTTCTGGAATCTCAATTTTTTGTTGTTCACTGGTTGGTGAAATTTTATAATATTTGTTGAAAAGGAAAACTATTGGTACTATATAAAATATTATCTATCGTTGTGTATATCTGCATAGTGGTTGAAGTCTCGAAGATTTTGGGAAAACAACTGCAAACATATTCTGTTCAAACCTGAACTTTTGATCATATAGATCAACAATTTATTATTATTTGTTTTTTCGAAAGAAATATCATCAATTTAGTACAATCGATAATCTTTATTATGATAAATTGACGAATATGTGTGATTCTCTGTTTAACTTCTCTCAGTTAGAGTATATACGAATAGATTGTGTATATCAATTCCAAAAAAGAATATAGGGGTTTATCTATACCCATATAGCATCCCATAAAGATATTCGATTAGTGAACAATAAGTTGCTTGATACAGAAAATGGTGCTGAAATTAACTCTATATCAGAGCTGAAACCGATTCTCAGTTATTTCCATATTTCATAGTCTTATCCCAGAAGTAAATGTACGAAAAATTCGAATCGCATATTCATATAGGTATTGATGATAATTTTCATTTTTCAAGAGAACTTGTATGATGGATATCAATATTGTCCCAGAAGACGTTGTCATCTCAGGTATCGGAGGATATTTTCCGAAAGCTAAAAATATCGAAGAATTCAAGAAAGTGGTTTACGAAAACGTATCTTTGCTGGAAGCGAAATGGCCAGAAGGTATCAACAAATACCCTATGATATGAGAGTGTGAATAGTTATAAAACATATATTATTCGTAGGAGAAAAGAACTGCTGCAATCTCATTGGCTCCATTGACTCTGATCACTTCGACAATTCCTACTTTGGAATCCATAGGCAGCAATGTCTTTATATGGATCCTATGCACCGAGTTGCTCTAGAAAGAACTTTCGAAGCATTGGTTGATGCTGGTAAGTGAAAAATCGACTATTTATCATGTCGGTCGAGGAATATTCAATTTGACGCCTTTTTTCTCTCAATTCATGAATGATAATGAAATATGATAATGAAAATCTTCACACATAATATAAGGTTTGATAATGATATTAGGTATTTTTTCTGTTCCTTTGAAAATCATTGTGTACGGCTTATAGTTGATGAATTAAGCTGAAATAATTATACAATAATATTAATAATTATTGATGAGATTTACACAGTGAAATTTAAGCTTATATATTATCCCTAGGTGTGAATCCCCATGAAATAAAAGGCAAAAGGATTGGAGTTTTTATGGGTTCCACCATTGGTGAAAACGACAATTTATTCATGGAATCTGTCGTCAGTGGTTTCGGTGTTACTGGACATTCAAGAGCAATGATGCCCAACCGAATATCTTATTGGCTGAATTTGAAAGGTTGGTACACATGATCGAGCAATATGAGATATTTACCTACAACTGGCCCATGCTTTCTTTTAATTTGTGATGTTTACTCTATTGAAATAATATCCCTCTATATACAGGGTGTCCCATTGGGAAACGGAAATACTTCACTAGTGAATAGAGGTCATCGAAGCGATTCCGAATATACCATATTTGTTGGGTCTTACGAGTTTCATAATCGAGATATAGAGTGTTTTATCAATATTGCTCATTTCTTTGTGGGGTCATAACTAACGAACCACTTGGTATATTTTTTTGATATTTAGTACATACGTTCTCCTACTTCTACCCAAGCGACTTGCCTATCAGTCATATGGAAAATCCAGGTCCGTAATAACAAAAATTATATGCGCATAACTCCGTTATTTGTGGCTTGACGAAGAAATTTATAATAATCATTTATGTTCCGGAACGAGTTGGCAATCGATTGAAATTGAAATATACATTTTTTTTTCAATAAATCTGAAACGCGATGTTCGATTTTTTTTATCACAACTTTTATCAGTGGAAAAAATACTACTAGTTCTCTCATTTAATCGACCTTTTATCTCCAATAATAAAAGAAGTAAGCTATAGTGCCGACATGAGTTTGATCAGCTTGTATGTGTTACAATATATTGCTATATCAGTGAAATATTCATATTCTACTATTATTTCATCAGGACCTAGTGTAGCATACGATTGTAACTGGGTGTCTGGCACAGAAGTACTTCGACTGGCCTTCTTAGCAATTAAAACTGGCCAATGCGACTCTGTTATCGTCGGCACTACGAACGTCTCAACGCATTCAGAGTTCCAGTGGCTCTATACTGACATGGGCTTGGCATCCCTGGATGGAAGTACTAGGGCTTTTGATGCTAGCGGTAAGTAACTATTCGCGATCCGATAGGTGCTATGCGATACGCTACCTAGCGGTGATTCGTGAACTACTCGAAGTGGGATAACCACTGAACTCTCTGGGGGATAACCCACCACGGACAAACTTAACCTCTGTTCTGGTTTTATTGTTATTGTTTGGTGGCAAAGATACCTATTTTACAAACGATACCACTTCGAGAAGTTCGAGTTGTTACCATGAGATGAGATCACTGAACTTCTGAATCAAAAATAAATATTTGCAGCAACGGGATATGCGAGAAGTGAAGGAGTAGTAGTTCTGTACGTGCAAAGGGCATCTGACGCAAGAAGGCACTATGCTAGTATAGTTCACATTGCCACCAGATTTGATGGGAACCGGGAAGGGGATTTGCTCACAGTGGACTCCGAAAACATGGTTGAGTTCTTGGAAGAATTCTACGAGAAATCGCCGGTTAAACCTGAACAGGTTGAATATGTTGAAACCTATGGTTGTGCAGTGAAGGTAACAATATATACGTATAAAATATGTGGGAAAACACCCAGAAGAAAATGATATCAGATTATATTTTCCTTTTCAAAATTCACGATTTCACTTTCTTTTTTAATTTTCTCAACTCTAGCTTCCAATTGTAGCCTCATTTCCTAAGCATTGCGAATGACAAACATACTTGATACATTGAACATTTCAAAATACCGGACAACTTATGGAATTGTCATTTCAGAACATCGATAAATCAGAACTTGATGCATTAGAAAAAGTCTACTGCAAGAACCGCAAATCCCCATTGATGATCGGGTCAGTCAAAACCATAACAGGCCACAGTGAAGCTACAGCATCACTCTTCTCTATTGTACAAGCTATCATAGCCATGGAAAAAGGCATTATTCCTGCCACCCTTCAATTCCAAACACCGAATCCAGACATCCAAGCCCTCAACAACGGAAACATGGAAGTTGTTACGCAAAACAGACAATGGAGTGCAGAATATGCTGCTGTTAATTCAATCGGCATAGATTCTTACTACTCTCATGTTCTTCTGAAATCTAATCCAAAGAAAAAAGTTCCGATTGAAGTCAACATACCCACTTTGCTGGTTGCTTCCACAAGAACCGAAGATGGAATCACTACTATCTTAGAAAATGTAAGTTCTTATACCTCTTGATTCTGACGATAACAGGGTAACACAATTCTGGTCATCGATTTACAAAGAATCGTTCACGTAAAACCTCACAGAGTCATCTCAACCAACAATGTTTATTAATCGAAATCTATTTTGTGATGATAAGAAGAACAATTGGTCTTCTTCATGATATCGACAGTAGATTGAAAGTCAATCAATAATCTTGCTTTATAGTTGAAAAACAAACCTCAAGACCCAGAGTTCTACAAATTGGTACAAGATGTGTTTTCAAGGCCGATTCAAGGACATCTTCATAGAGGTTACGTGTTGTTTGGAGAGGAAGGTCCCAAACATGAAATTAGTGTGAGTATTATTATAGGTTTTTCTCTCGGAAGGGTGTATTTTTCTGACACAGTTGAAATGATCATTCATTAAAATGATACCGAAAATTCTATAAATAACACCAATTAGGTAGGCAATTCCACCCTAAATACTTGAATTATAAATTTTCTAACGGAGATTCGGTCTCATATATCATCTTTTTTTCCAGTATGTTCAAGGAAATAAGCGTCCAATTTGGTTCGTTTATGCTGGCATGGGAAGCCAATGGTGTGGTATGGTCAGTGATTTCATGAAAATTGATGTGTTTGCAAAATCTATCATGAAATGTCATGAAATCTTAGCACCCAAGGGAGTCGATTTGCTGAACATCATCACAACTTCTGATAAAACAATATTTGATAACATTCTCCATTGTTTCGTCGGAATTGCAGCCATTCAGGTATATTTTTTATTATAAATACACTCTCCCTACATATTATGATGCACCCTATGTGAAATTGCCTGAAGTTTTGTCCCCTAGAAATACATATTTGTCTGATAAATTTTTTTTGTGCATCAAAAATTTCTTAACCCCTACAAATATCTTCAGATTGCATTGACGGATGTATTGAAAGCAGTCGGAATAGAACCTGATGCCATAATAGGTCACTCGGTAGGAGAATTGGGATGTGCCTATGCTGATGGTTGCATGACTGCTGAGCAAATGATTTTGTCCTCGTATTCAAGAGGTCGCGCTTCCTTGGAAGCGACTCTGGTACCAGGAATGATGGCAGCTATTGGTGAGGATACCACAGTATTGATCAATAATTGGTAATGTTTCCGCTAGGTGGCGATGTTGAATTTTTAAAAAGATGTTTGTATGTACATACGTATTTTGGCTTCCTGAAATCGAACTAAAAGTCAAAACCCGGCATATGGTGTATTTCCTAAACAAAATTGACCCATATCTCCGAAAATACTTGAGTCCGCCGTGTTTTGACTTTGGATTTGATCTCATGAGGCCAGAATACGTGAGTACAGCTGAAAATTTTAAAAAATTTCGGCATCGCCACCTACCGGATAAATTACCTGATAATTTAAAAGTAGGTATAAAATAAGCAGAAATTATTTATTTCTCCCCTACAAGCCATAAAAACCTACCATTATTCACTCCTTTTATCATCAAGGAAGTTCTTTTTACTTTATCAACCACCGATTCATGAAACCAAAACCATAAGTGAAATGTCAAACTTATAATGGATTCTGAAGTCAAGTCTTATCATTTTCAGCAGCGATATTTTCTAATTTTGAAAATTGATTGTTGGATATTTCTCAGTAGGCTATCTATTGCTTGGATTTTGGCATTTCATGCGATTCGTGATTCACCGTAATAACAAACGATAACAATGATGATGAGTGAGAAAATTAAATTGAAGATGTGCTTTAAACAAAAAACCGTTGAATATTCTCACTGTATTCATCAATTATTCAAGGGCTGGGCTACAACCAAATCAAAAATCGCCTACCTCCCACAATCGAAGTGGCCTGTCACAACGGGCCAGAGAGCTGCACCATATCCGGTCCCACTGAGGACATGGAGGTATTCGTCAAAGAACTCCAAGAGCAGGGAGTCTTCGCCCGATTGGTGAACGTCGCCAACATCGCCTACCACAGTCGCTACATAAAACCCGCCGCCCCATTCCTGCTCAAGTACCTCAAAGAAGTGCTGCCCCAACCGGTGCCCAGATCTTCCAAGTGGATAAGTACCTCCAACCAAGAGAGCGACTGGGACACCGACCTGGCGAAGCACTCTTCGGCTGAATACCACACCAACAACTTGCTGAGCTCGGTGCTGTTTGAGGAGGGGTGCAAGCACATACCTTCGGATGCTATTCTCATCGAGATCGCGCCTCATGGCTTATTGCAGGCTATCTTGAAGAGGTCCGTGAAGGAAGCTACGAATGTACCGTTGACACAGAGGGGAATCAAGAGTGGGGTAGAGTTCCTCCTGCAGAGCTTCGGGAAGTGAGTATCGTCGATGAATTCGAATAACCTTAACCGTTTAGGTCTCTTCAGATCAATATGTACCTACTACACATCAGACTTACTCGAGTCAGTGACGTTTTTGGATGATGCTTTCCCATCATCTTGATGGCAATCCTTTTCAAAAGTTTCTTCAGCATCTCAAAGAAATACTAGGTTATACTCTCATATATATCTTGGAACACTACTTGGACTTATTGCGGCTTAGTACAGACATCCATAGCTCCATGTTTATATAAGTCTCGTTTTTGAACTGACTATATCGTGTAACATAAATTTCCATAATGTGAATGTAAATGATAAGATCTCTCTAACATGACTTCATTTCAAGGTTGTATTGTGCTGGCATGGATATGAAAATATCGAATATATACCCCAAAATTGAATACCCAGTAAGCAGAAACACCCCTGCTCTCGGAGATCTAGTGCAGTGGAATCACACAGATATTTGGAAGAAGGGTGAAGATACCACTAAATCAGGTTATGGGATCAGCGATGTTCTCATATCTCTCCATAAGGAAGAATTCAGGGAACTCGTCGGACACAATTTAAACGATAATGTTGTTCTGCCTATAAGTTACTATTTGGTAAGTCACGAAAGATCTAATACTGCGTAGTTTGGATGTATCTGGAAAGATACGATAACGCTCAACGAACTATAAAATATTCAGCAGCGCACTTTCAAAACTCGTAACAGTAGTTAATACATATACCCTCTGATTTTTTAAACAATGCGAAATTATTGCTTTCAGGAAAATTTGTTCCAAAGCACGGACAGAATGACAGAACGTAACGAAGTGATATTCGAGAATCTGCACTTCAGAAAATCTGTTGTCGTTCCCAGGACCGGTTTTGTTTCCTTGAACAGTATGGTCCAAAGCGGCAGCGGGGAATTCGAAATCTATTCCAACGATGATTTAGTACTGACCGGGAAAATCATCTTCCCATTGAGCGGAGACGAATTTGTCTTAGAAAAGGCGGAAGTTCAAAGTAATAATGAAAATGTCCTGTTGACTAGGAGTGATGTTTATAATGAACTGCAACACAGAGGCCATACGTATGCAGGGTCGTACAAGTCTTTGAAGAGTTTGATCCTAAGCGAAGAAGGTCAGTATAATGTCTCGATAATCAGTGTCCACATTCAACCACAAAATTCAATTTCAATATACATTTCTATGAATCAACAGTTCTTGTGTTGATATCAGATGGTAACAAATTTATTCTGAAAAGATCTCCTGATTGTTGTCAGTACAAAATTTATTTCATCAGGATCGATTGGTACCTCTGAATGGAAAGAGAAATGGACCTACTTAGTCGATGCCATGATTCAGCAACATATTTTCCAAGCTGGAGAAAAGTGCCAAGAGGTTCATGTGCCTAGACACATTCAGAGAATTGCAATTTCTTTTCCACAATTACCTACAGAGAAGAAGGATATTGAAGTCGCCTATGAATACGCCACGAACATTATTTCTACTGACGGTATTCAGATTTCTGGTACTATAACGGTACCATTAGAGGCTGAAGATAATGTTCACTTGGAAGCTATTGAATGTGTATCTTTGACAACGCAGTTCTCAGTAAGTAATTCCTGTAAAATACCTCAACAATTCGAGCACAATCAACATATTTCTATGAATAGTTGCTAGTGTTGTCTAGGATTTGACTTGTAACACTATTTTTACCTTTATAGAGAATAGAGTCTGGAATTGAATTCGCCGTTCAACTAGCAGCTGCAAACAATAACGAGCAAGACATCAAAACTGCATTCCTCACTGAAATCGAGTCAGCTAAATCTTTGGGCGAAAACATCAAAAATGTGATAAACGATTCCAAACAACTCAATGTAAGTTAAATTTTAATTGTCGAGGGGGTTTTTAATTGCGATGTACTTTTGCACCACCCTCATTTCAAATGATATGACAAATCTCTTCTGAAAGGTGTTTTACCCTGAACATCAAAGAACAAACAAAATTGAATTCTGAAGATTTTCTAGATAGGTATATATTCAGTCGAAAATCACTTTTCATTTATTCAATGCAACTGTCGAAGAAAGATTTCAATGATTTCATTGTCAATGAATTAAATGTTCGAAATATCTACGACCGATTTCCGTGGTATATTCGTTCTAGCAAATATGTATTTCAGGTTACGTTACATGAATTTCGATAGTCCACCAGCATATTAAATTTCAGAATGAAGCGATGATAACTTTTGCAAGATATATAGGACGTGTCCGAGCAGTTTTTTGATCGATTCTATGTATGTGTTTCAGATCAATTTCTCAACAGTAGCACACACTCAACAAATTGCGATTCATCAGTCACAAGCACAAGTTTTCGTTTATAATGATACAGTAAACGAAAATATTCTGAAATTATTATCATATACGAATATCCTCATTTTGACCAAACCAGATAAAAGCATCATATCAGACCAGCAAGTAATTCAAGTAGCGGAGTTTACTGTAGGAACAGATAATTATGTTATCCTTAGAAAGGTGAGTTTCTTCCTATATTCAATCTATAAGGGTTTAAAATAATTCAATTTGCAGTCGAATCCAGCAAAAGTCCAAACGATCAATATCAGAGGAGATACTCTAAGTGTCAAAGATCTCAAACGGAACTCAGTTGCTTGGGTATCAGAATTATATGCAGCAGCAGAAGAAGCTATGCAAAAACCAAAGCTAGTTTTCCTCATCACATCTCTAGTGCCTGCAGAAGGTTTCCTCAATTTCGTTCAAGAACTCAAATCTTTGCCAAACATGAAATGCCTTCGTATAATTTTCAACTTTGACAAAAAAACGGTGGACTACACTCAGATCATTCAAAGAAATCTGGTGATCTCGATCCTCAAGAGTGGTACTTGGTACACCTATCTGCCTCTCTCCTGTGCCTTCAAAGATGACACAGAAAATGTGAACAGTGCTGTGTCTGGTATTGTTGAAAATAATACCATCACCTATATCAGTGTCAACTTGAGAGACGAAACTTTGAACCCAGCTCGTCCAAAACGAAACGAAGTTGGTAACATCGACTACGCTGGAACGAATAAGAATGGAGAGGAGATAATGGGGTTGGCTTATTTGGACAAAGATACTACAAAGTTGGTGCCGGATCAGACTTTCACCTGGACATTGCCAGACAGCTGGACTCTGGAAGATGCTGTTACTGTGCCACATGCATATGTTTGTGTGAGTGTCATTAGTAAACATTCATTATATAAACGTTATAATTCGGAATACTTTTTTTTACAACAAATGATGTTTTCTAGGCGTATTATATGCTTTTTACCAAGGCAGTACTGAAGCACGGAGATACAGTTTTGATTCACGCTGGATGTTCTCCCATAGGGCTGGCTGCATCTTCTATAGCTCATACTCATGGTTGTAATGTCTTTGTGTCAGTAGCTACAAATGCACAAAAAGCTTTTCTCAGGAAGTATTATCCATATGTAAGTAGGCATATAATATGAAGAATGAATACATATGGAAACAGATGTTTTTTTCTAAACAACCCTGAACATCCAATAGAACTAACTGCATATTAATGTTCCTCTTTTTAGTTGAGAGATTATAACATTCTGGATTCAGAAAGTTCATCGTTTTCATCAGAATTGATGATGGCGACTGGTGGAAAAGGTGCAGAAGTCATTCTCAACTGCGTATCGGGCTCTCTTTTGCAAAATTCTTTGTCCTGTATTGCTGACTATGGTCGATTTATCCAATATGGCAAATATGACACTGAAGAAGGTATTAGATGAGAATTCTATCTTCACATATTTATTTCATCTACCGTTTTCTTTGAATTTAAGGTACCAGCATTGGAATGTACTGTTTCTTAAGGAACGCATCCTTCTATGTAGTCAATTTAGAAAATGTGTTCATGCAACCCAAGGACGTCAAAGAAGAAATAAAGAGTATAATGGTGAAAGGAATAGAGGATTACATTGTCAGGCCATTGCCCAGAGAAATTGTCAAAAACTACAGTGTTGATGATATTCTGAGGTGAGTGTGTATTCGAAATCTACGAATTGATACCATTAACTGAAGTACAACAATGATGAACTGAAATCATATTTTTGTTTTGCAGCAAAATCAAGAGCAGTTCAAATATCGGGAAAGTAGCAATCGCTGTTAATAACAATTTCAGTGTCAACAAGCTCAATGTCAATAGACCAAACAAATTCATTTGTAGTTCCAAATTATCCTACTTCATCTACGGTAAGCTATAATTAAAGTTACTTATTCCAGATAAAAATCCCCATGAAATATTGAAAATGTTCATGAAGTTGATGTGATATTGATAATTAAAGGTGGGCGTATCTTCAAAGTCAGACTGAAATGTGTCGCAGAAAAGAGTTGGGCACTTCCATTTGATCATGTTAGGTTAGACAAACGTGTTTGAACTTATTAACTGATATCCGCTTCTATTAATTATTAGAGCTTCAAAAGTTGTGAAGTTCAAATGCATTCACCATTGTAATTGAAGGTTATTGATTTTGGAATATGGTTTGGTATTATAGGTACAAGAAGCTTTGAATATATGAAGGGAGACTTAGTCATTATTGTCATTTCTATACACTCATTAAGTATCAGCCTTGTGGGAAGTATAGATTTTCATGATTCTTCAAGTATTATTCAAACACGACAACGATTCGACATAAATGTAATGTAAAACAAAATTGATTAGTAATGCATTTTTATTTGCATCTGTCAGTACCACGTACTTAACCAAAAATTAGCGGAACTGAGTTCACCATAACAACTAGAAAGTTTCTATTGAATCATCAGCAAAGATAGGGTATGATACCATATCCCGTTATCCATTAATCACAACCAAGGTATCACACCAGAAATGGATAGATATTGACTGGTGAATTCACTTTCAATTCTGGGGTCTGGTCCCAAATCTCTTGAATTAGCCTACTTCGATAAAACGTGTCCAAAGTGACATTGCGTGGGTAAAAAAGTTTTGCATCTAATTGTTTCTAACAATTCCATGTAGCCATTTTCCGATAAACATTGAAACAAAAATTCTCAAATATCTTTCGAGGGTGGCGCCTCTATCATTGTAAATGAGAACCCAACGTAATGAACTGAGCTTCAAACAAGAATTTTTCTGCTGAATCAATCGGTCTTATTCTCATCATTATCACACCCACCCAACCATTGTCGATCTAAATGAACACCTAGTAAACGGTATAATATTTTCTGTTCACTGGAAAAAACTTTCTCCGTGAGGCAGAGACATCTTCTCATAATAGCCGTGAACTATTTTGAACTTTCAGTGTCAAACTGGGCATAACCTTTGGTTTTTGTTTACATTTTGAATTACGCGCCTCTTCTAGCACAGCGAAGCTCCTGTTCCAAGCACAGAATTGTTTGATATCATTGATTCATTGATCAGGAAACAGAAAAAAACATCATGAGAAATTAAAATGCGAGGCAAGTGAATGTATTGGCATATAGAATGTACAATATAGTTAATACAATTTTAATCACTTACGTTGAGTTGTTAATTTTGCTCCACATGATGCACGCATAATTCATATCCACTGAAGAAAGCATACAAAAATTAGGCCGTCTTTTAACTTAAACACCACTCACACTTACATTTCCTTGTTTCCAACAAATTTCAGCAGAATAAACATTTGAAGAAATTCAAAAAAATTTACGAAACCCATCGAGAACCGAGCATGACGGGAGCTGAACTTTGTGACAGTGTCAAGATGACAGATCAAAGTCTCGTGTTTCCGAAGAACGGTACATTTTTTGAAAAATTAGAATTCTTTCGCTGAAAAGTGTTGAATATAAGTGAATGTAAGCGTGTGTGGTGTTTCAATAGAAAGAAGGACGAATTTTGTGTTTTTAGTTGAAGAAATTTGAGATGTCAAATGGTGGTATTGGACCCATTTGAGTAGAAATATTTATAAAATTAAAAATATGTCAGATTATGTTAGTTCAATACAAGGTGGATATAGGATGGTGAAACAGCTCTTCAACTGTTTCTACGAAAAACTTGTAGACCGTTTGAGAAGGTAGTAATATTTCCACGACTTGAATGAAGATGGCGGTATAAGATCGAATTTCAAGGAAGATTTCTGCTGCTAACGTATTTCTGTGGTTCACATCTGACAGACGTGACTTGAAACGACATTAAAACAATATATTTTAGATAAATCTGGAATGAATATTGATATTTTGACTCTTCTCAATCATTTTTCATCTAGAACAGATGAAACTGATAAAAAGATGAGAGATGCACAGTTTCTGTTTTACCGACACAAGGTATGTCGCCATCTCTGATAACTTCGGGAAATATTACTACGGTATGAAATCAAGTAGGCAAAGGTCTACAGTTTATTCTAGTGTTTGTTAATAGGAAGCTGTTTCACCATCCTATAGCCACCTTGGTTCAATTCAATATGTGCTGAAGTCAAAAAAAAAGGAAGGACATAACTTCAACCTAAAGTTGGATCGCTGACAGAGAAAAAACTGAAACAAATGAGCATCGAACGACTTCTATAAAGTAGCGACCTCAACTTGGCAGACGTTTGGGCCTTGAGTGAACAGACAATATTATGATAGCTCCAGCCTACTAGGTTTCCATTTAAAACGACAATGACCCAACCAACACCACAGGTGGATCATCCGAAAACTGGACGGACCTCGCCGAATGGCTAGTCCGCCGAGGCGCCAGGAGGATAGTCGTCGCCTCCGACTCAAAACCCCAGCAGGCCCACGTCAACCGTCGGCTGTCACTGCTCCAGTCGACGTACGGCGCGAGCATCGTCACCGCCCAAAACAAGGCGCACACCAGAGAGGGCGCTGTCGAGCTCATCTCCGAGGTGTACACCCTGGGCCCCGTCCATGCCGTCTTCACTCTGCCGGCGAAGGCGACGGCCAATTCGCGCTGCAGCGACGCCAAGCCGGTGCAGTATCTGGACCAAGCGCTGCGCACAGTGGCGCCCAAGGCGGTGCTCGTGAACTTTGTTCGATCGGCCGCCGGGGTTTGCTACAACAGGGCCGAGGCTGGCTTTGGGACGCACAATGTGCAGTGGCAGAAGGTGTCTGACATTGCTGACGGGGTGTCAGCGTTGGACAGCGTGCTGAGATTGAGGGTCAGCAATGTGTTCGTGAATAAGAGCAGGGACGGCGAGCAGAAGGCCGAGGGCTCACAAGGCGGTATCAAAGGTGATGATCCTCTAGTACAGGGTGGCCAGATATGAATGCAAAGTGCAGTATCTCGGAAACTATTCGTCTAAGAGACTTGCGGTGAAAAATGTATATATCGAGATACGGTTTTCACTAGCCTATTAAGGTATCATTCCACTACATTTTCATGGAGAAAAAGTCATATAATTGCATTTGATTTTTCATACAATTTTGCAATTTTTTGTTATTATGTCAAACACACGCTCTAGTGGCATCACTTAAAATCAGAAACATTACAAATAAGATGAATTTGATAGACCAATGAATGCTCTTTCCAACGATACCAAGTTTGTTAAAATCCGTTCAGTCGTTCAGGAGTTACAGCTGTTTATTTGAAAAAACATTGAACCACCCCCCACCACTTCATTTCAATAGATACGTCAAAAAGTGTCGAGCAAAAATTAATCGAATGAAGCTCAACTTTAAAAGGTATATATTTTATTGGTACGTTTACTAGGCGTATTTCGTCAAAAATTCATTTCAAAAGTTTTAGATGGCGGTTACGCCCCCTGACGGCAATCTTGGAAACATGAAAATAATTTCCAGGATTTTCTTTTTGGTAACTTTAGTTATAACATTTTTCACCGCAAGTCTCTTGGACGAATAGTTTCCGAGATACTGCACTTTGCATTCTTATTTGGCCACCCTGTACATACACTTCACTACTATTCTTCAGGTTATTCTGGAACATTCTGAATATTGAGCGTTTCAAGTTATTTTCGGAAATAGTAATTTACGTAACAAGTCCGGAAAATACTGTTTCTTTGGATGAGTGGACAAAATTCTAGGACGAGCGTAGCGCTCGTCCTGGAAGACTGCGAGTCCAAAAAAACTGTTTTCGGGCGTGTTGCGTACACAATTTTTTCGGCAACCGTGTAGAATAACAAATCAAAGAAACACATTTCTTTATTAGAACAAAATTTCGAACATTTCAATTCTTATTTATATTAATATTTATATTAAAATTAGAACAATTGTTAATATTGAATGGATTCAATTTGTTTGAAATGCTTGGTATATTTAAGTGCCTTTTGTTGAAGTCAGAACAAGAAGGTAAAGTTTCCGTTTCATATTGATTGTTTTCATCTGATAATTTTTGAATGTTAGCTAATTTTATGTCAGATAGCTGTCAGTCGTTATTTTGCTGCTATGGTAATGATCAACTGCATTTATCAAAACCATACTACCAAGATTTTCATATTTACAATGACAACAACGATGTGATTCTTCCCGGCCTAGTCCGGGAAGTACGTACTTCCCGGACTAGGCCGGAAAAATGCCTATTTCTCAAAAAAAAATCGTCTGGAAAGTACGTACTTTCCGGACGGTTGCCGAAAAATATATTTCGAAATATTGGACTCTCATGTTGACTCGTGTACTTTTCTTGATTTTTTTTGCATCAATTTATCGAGTTGAAAATTATTGAAAACGCCAAAATAGTCTAACGAATTTAAACGAACAGAAAAAAAGGAAACCATTTGACGTCAGTGCGCGAGCGATGTTGATTGGTTGTACGTGTGATGTTCTGAGTACAAGACAGCATTGCCAGATCAAAAATTGGAGAATAAACTCTCGTTATTCACATTCCTAATATCATACTTGAAAACGAAAGAAAACTGCCCGCAAATTTTGATAGTTTATGATTTTTTTAATTTATGTTGATGGTTAATTATAAGAGTCGAATACAAAAATACATAATCCCTCATCTACTGATTCAATCAGTCTTTTAAAATTTGATTTCTTTAACCCCTTTTATAGTAATAGGTATAGTAATAGGTAGTGCAAATGATAGAGTGTGATGAATTATTAACTTGAAAACTGTGTACACTTTTCATTTGACGATTTCCATACATGGTTGCCACAACACAAGTTATATTTTCTGTGAATGAGAATTTTATTATAACGAATGATCACGATGTTTCAACAAATTAAAGTTACCACATCAAATATATTACGACAACTGAGTGTATTTAAAAAGTAGATAAAAAAGAATATCACATTCCTCAGATATGACTGAATCTGCTCTAATTGAAAAATGATGGGTACCATAGTATGATCATCCCTAATCTTGGAATATTTTCATTTTCACAGTGAATTGGAACTATCTGACAATCAATTGCTCACAATTCAGTTAAACTTGTCATCACACGAAATTATTTCGAAGATTTTACAGAGACTTGGCAACTGTTCACTTTGGCCGTACCATAACCACTGAACTCAAACAAGAAACCAATCATAGTACAAGAAGACACTGACGTCACAGCTGAGGAGACACATATTGAAGTCACGTTTTTGAAATTCAGAGTGAATAAATTGTTACAACTATTTTATAAACTGCCCTGCATCATGTCGTGTGAAAAAAATTGCACATCTTGAAGATATTATATTCCATCAAAACTATTTCATAATTGATTCTAGATATGAGCAAGGTGATTCCAACAATCGAGCATATCATCAGAGAACAGAAGATTGCGCCAGCGGAGCCAGAGTTGGTTCAAGTCATAACCGAAGGTCCTCTAGAAATGAGAGAATTGGCTCCACTTTTCATCGTGCCTGGTATAATGGGACAGGCGGAACTGGAAAAAATGTTTGATCATCTACTATACCCGACGTTCGTGACTACTTTGCCAGCTGCTCCTTTGCCTATTGATAGACTGGCTGAAGTTTTTGCACAGGTGATAAATATAACCAAATGTTCAATCGGAAAATTGCAATGCATTCAAATTCTCAAAAATTAATCATATATTGTTCATTTTTGAGTTGCTTAATGTACGATTTTATTCTTCTGTTTTTTTCTTTGTTTCAGAAAATGCAAGATCTTTATCCCAAAGGTGTTTTCAACATTGTGAGTGTATCATCTGGAGGACCGTTGGCCATAGCAATCGCAAGAATATTGCATTCACAAAATGCTAGCCTCCACATATTCTTCGTAGATAGTGCTCCAAACAAGATTCAACAAGCACTGAAAGCGCTAGGGGAGACTGCAAATGATCAGTCATTGAATTTATTGAGGAGAGTGTTTGATTTCGATGATATGGAAGTAAGTGGAATGTTTATAATGTTAAATATATTGTATGTGAGGCAATATCAGAAAAATATAACCTGTACTTTTTTTGTGGAATTGGAAAATGAAAGTTATTAGTCTACCCTGAAGTTAGTGTGTTTACCAAAGGAAATATGTACGATTTTCACTGATATTTTCATTTCGAAAATTTGGTTCTGAAGAACACTGAGCAATTGCTAACAATTCTCTTCAATCCAGGAATGTTATCATCAATAAGTTCAATAAATGTCTGCATTTATAGATAGTGAAAAAACTTGAGGCAACGAATGATTGGGAGAGCAAGATACAAATAGCTATTGGAAGTTTTGAAGGAAGCGACAGGAACCGAAAATTGTTGACTGATGGAGTGATTAGAATCAAGCACCAAATAGATAGTATTATGACGTTCCAACCTAATGACGTATTAGTATCTGGCAAGATTCATCTAATATCCACTGATGATTCCAGTCCATATGATTCTTATGGATTATCATCGGTAAGTAAAATTTTAAGAATGTCAACTTGTTTTCATAGGTACTTTGGTGAATTTTATTTAAAAAAATGTAACTTTTACATTAATTGGGTTGTTGGCTCGCATAAAGAATTTTGGCAACATAACCATTTTAGGATTGATATAATTAGAGCTATAATAAATACTCTAAATTTCTCGGTCTATGCCGGATGGCAAAAAATCCTATAGATGAACATTTATATTCATTTGATGTGCGCTAGAATTGATTCATATTAAATTATTGTTTCATATACCGTTTAACAAACATCAACGACCTAAAAATAAAAATAAACAAAAAGTGATCATTTGGTCCAAATTATATTCCCATAATCATTTCAACAATCAGGTAGTATACTTAGAACTCAAATAACTTTAAATTTAGTATTATTATTCAATCTTGTTTGAATAAGATAAGAAATATATTTATTTTCGATAACTCTTAATTTAATGAAATTTCTTTCAGTGCGATGATGAATTATAAGCAAAAAAAAATAGATAAACACCAGATTTGAGAATATAAAGAGGATGTTTTTTTTTTCAGTACTGCCAGCAAGCGCCAAAGATCCAACTTGCTCCTGGTAATCATTTGAGTATTATCTCTGAGGAAGTAGCATACGAATACATCAACAAGAACCACTACTTGATTTAATGAGTATGTAAGCATATGAGAAATAAATGATACATCGGCAAAAAGTTTTGATTTTTACCTGATACCATACATAATATTTGATTAGTTCATGAGGGACTTCTGGACTACTATTACTCAAAATATTGTTGCTGCTATCTGAGCTATCAAAAGCCAGGTGAAGATAAGTCAGCAATCCTATTTTTCTAGATTCAATCACAATTCTTGATATGATTTTTCCTGTTCGTTGGAAAGATTCGTCAACACAAGATCATCCATCTGTGAAACCCTTGCCCTCCTATTTATTTCCATCCAAATCCGCAGGTAGCCCCGCATCATCAGGTGCAATACGAACAGTTATTTTAGAAGACAATATTGGGGATTCGACACGAAAATAGCAGCACCACCCGAATGCGGTGGGCAGATTCGCAAATCGCGAGACGTTCGCGCTTATTGTCTAGTCGCCCAAAATTGTACAGACCTTCGAATGAAATTACGAAGGAAGGAGAAATCACGGAGAAGTTGTACGCTTAGTGCATTTTATAAGTCAACACATTGATCTCCAAAAATGTTTCTAATATGCAATTGCGATGTGATGGAGAATTGTATTTCATTTATGTGATATACACATAATAATAATAAGAATAAATGACTTTATTGTTTCTTCGATTATATACAGATTAATACAGAATAATTTTTGTGTGTTTAATAATATTGATAGGAACTGAATTATGAATATAACAGATTTGTTAACTGAAAGATCTCTTGAATTATTCCGTTTTGAATTTTGGAGACGTTAGAGTACCTTTGAACCTTATATTTAAGGTGTGTACATCACTGCGGTGAGTGATTTTTTGATGCAGGTATGGTGGGGTTTTAGTTGATAATATTTTATGGAACAGTTTTGCAGCATGATGAACCCTTCTATTCCCCATATTTAACCAGCCAATTTCTATAAGTTTATGTGAGATTCTTCAAAGTACTGTACGCGTATCGTACCTCTTACATAATATTTATGTATCTGCAAAATGCTCATGTATATATTTTTGATTCAACAAATTAAGTGTTGTTTCCTCAATGTTATGTTTCAGACAGATTTGTGTTTGGAAAATTGGGTGGCATTAAGTCAAATGTAACATTTCAGATAGGAGCATGTGACAGCAGCGTTCTACGTCAGGCGTATGGGCATGGCCAAGGTGGATATAGGATGGTGAAACAGCTCTTCAATTGTTCCTGCGAAAAACTTGTAGACCGTTTGAGAAGGTACTAATATTTCCACGATTTGAAAGAAGATGGCGGTAAGATCGATTATCGAAGAATATTTCTGTTGCTTACGTATTTCTGTGGTTTACATCTGACAGACGTTACTTGAAACGACATTAAAACACAATATTTTCAGTGAATCTGGAATAATTATCAATATTTTCACTCTTCTCAGTCATTTTTCATCTAGAAAAGATGAAACTGATAAAAAGGTGACAGATGCACAGATTCTGTTTTACCGACACAAGGTATGTCGCCATCTCTATGATAACTTCAGGAAATATTACTACGGTATGAAATCAAGTAGGCAAAGGTCTACAGTTTATTCTAGTGCTTGTTAATAGGAAGCTGTTTCACCATCCTATATCCACCTTGGACATGGCGATGATATGTGCTATTCGATCGCATGCTATGACGCAGTCGCACGTTGGCAGGAATGCTGGTTAGCCGGTTTTATTCAGACGCAGTTGTAGATTGTAGAGGGGATCGTTAAGGCCTCTCAACCATCTCGACCTATCAGATCTTTTGTGCATAACCCTTAATCTATTCGAGGCTCGGGATTCCGGGGCATCTTGCGAAGTTTATTAGTTTCCTGGGAGCTAAGTTTCTGACATCGGAGGGCTCTAAGAAGGCCCCTTTCAGTAATTTGAGCCTCTTGCAGAAGAATTCTGGGCATTCGCAAGTTCTCGCAGTAGCGGCAACTATATATCACTCTCTGTTTTACCCATCTTTTTGAGGTGAACCAGTTTCAAGTATTTTTAGTCCAACTCGAGAAGCTGTTTAGCTTTCCTTGGCGAAAGGCTCACTAGCCTATTCGCTTGTCTTTATCCTGGCACTTTATCCAGTGAGATTTCATTTCATCTGCTTCCCAGCGTCGGAACTCTTTCTTTCAAGTGGGATTTAGAAAGTCCACAGAAGGGTTCTGGGCCGAGAAATTATATATTTGGCCCTTCTTTTGCAAGGCAGTCTGCTTCCTCGTTGCCTTCAACTCCCATATGACCTGGCACCCACATCAAAGTGACCTGGTTGTTCGCTGCCAGTTGTCTTAGAGATATTGTTTACAGTCCCAAGTCAGCTTAGACTCACAAGTGTATGGCTTCAGGACGCAGTTGAAGATGGCAAGTTGCCGAAATACGCATTTGGGTTTTCGAATGTTTTCGTAATTTTTTGGTTATATTTTCGTTTGCTAGGTTACAATCACACAAGCAGAATCCAAATGGAGCTTTTCCGTATTAGTCTTATGGTAGCTTTTTCTTATGTTCTATTCGTTCTTCAAACCAAAACAAGTCCTTGACAAATGATAAATATAGTAAGTTTAAGTTCGTTATCATGAAAGTTTTATTTTGAGCACGGAGTGAATTTCCAAAGAAGCTTCCGAATGAGTGAACAAGTTTTCCAATGAAACTAGTGTTGAGGATGGGTCCGAAGATATTCAACTGAATACGCAGTAATGGCAACAACGCCCAATGTCTACCGCGACGTGGTAAATTTGATACTGCCTCATGTGAACACAATTGCGACGTTTTCCAAAATGCACGGCGTCTTACGCCCCATCTGAAACTGCACTTAGGAATCATCATTATCGGATAAACGCTTCCTTCTACTTTTATATTCGACGGTTGCGACAGAGCGCGAGCGCGTTAACCGCCGATTTTTCCGATTTCCACGCGCGCTTTCCCAGTTTTCCTCAGTGCCGCCGCTCGACTCGGGTGTTCTCTGGTTCCGCGGAAATTCGCTTTTGGACCTTTCCCAATGCGGCAAAACAGAAAGAGGTGACGCAAAACGGGAAGGTAAGAAGGGAAATAGTTACTTGGGTGAATTTTCTCCCGCTCTCCGGATATATATTCCTTCTGACTTTGACACTTTGAGGGAGCTTTTCGATGTTTACCGCATACAGGGTGATTGACAAAAAGCGATCACATTCGAAGCCCTGTCATTCAATTTGTATCGTTTTCAAATTTAAATTTTACGACTATTTTTTCAAATGAGAAAGTATGTTGCGGCGTTTTATGTTCATATTAGTAATAGCATTATATTTTTTACCAAAAGCTCCACCCAATTTTCATATGGGGGTTGGAAAATGTTCGCACATAATTACCCCCTCGAAAACTTATTCGAGGTGTTTTACCGTTGTTTGAATGTGAGACAAGAAATGCCTTTCAATTATCTTGTTTTGTTTTCGCTGGGACACCCTGTTTTCAAAATAAAATTTCTCATGAGAATTCGTTATTTTGTAATTATCGAGTGTTTATAGTATCAACAGTCTATAAACTGTTCTATGTTGATTTACTTGTCTAACTGAATTGGAAACCGTAATTTAGACTGATGACAGCTGAATACACACATTTTGAGGGAGATCATTCGATTCGTTAGAAATATAAATGAATTCGCTCTGTTAGTTTTACTCACGAAATCGATAATAATAATAGAATTGTGTTGTCGTGTTTTATCACAAAAATAATAAATGTTTTGTCAATTGTGATCTACTTTTAAAGGATTAATGGCGAAAATGCGATCAAAAGTGAAAATTCACTATTCATCCATCTATACATATACTTATAAATCGAAAATGCATTTTCTCGTCATAATGATGGGCGTATCCTATGGAATTTCATTTCAAATCTGAAAGTACTAACCCTCGATTACTAATTCTAACCGTTTTTTTCTTAGATCTTTATGGATTCAAATAAGCTCTACATACTAACATTACTAACCCTTGACGACCAATCACATAATCTTTTTTTATCGTACATTCGTATATCCGTTTCTGTCAGATTCATGATTTCAGGCTGAAGCGACATTCTTTTGATTTCTTTTTTCAATTCATGCAAGGTGGATATAGAATGGTGAAACAGCTTCCTATCAACAAGCACTAGAATAAACTGTAGACCTTTGCCTACTTGATTTCATACCGTAGTAATATTTCCTGAAATTAACAGAGATGGCGACATACCTTGTGTCGGTAAAACAGAATCTGTGCATCTGTCACCTTTTTATCAGTTTAATCTATTCTAGATGAAAAATGACTGAGAAGAGTCAAAATATCGATAATTATTCCAGATTCACTGAAAATATTGTGTTTTTATGTCATTTCAACTCATGTCTGTCAGATGCGAACCACAGAAATACATGAGCAACAGAAATCCTCTTCGATAATCGATCTCACCGCCATCTTCATTCAAGTCGTGGAAATATTAGTACCTTCTCAAACGGTCTACAAGTTTTTCGCAGAAACAATTGAAGAGCTGTTTCACCATCCTATATCCACCTTGAATTCATGTAACCGACTGTCACAAACATAATTCTACCCATCAGTTGTCATGTTTATTGAATAGTTTGTTATTTATTATAAAATTACGAACGTGAAATATTATAAGGTATTTTCGGTACCTCACATCGTTTGAAGCAGCATTTTTCTAATTTTTGTTCGTTGGTCACATTCATACTATTTGGTAGCGAAAGTTAGCAGAACAATAAAATTTGTCATCATTCAACGTCCAACAGCAATGCCGCAACCTACTTATTAATTTCAGTTATAAATAGAGTTCAGTTTGAACACAGGATAATAAATCGATTATACACTAAACAATATTTACAAACCTTTCAGATATAGTATTATAACCCAGTCGACAAAATGTTCTAGTCAAGTTGACTTCAGTTTTCAGTTGAGAATATATAGGTTTCTTAAGATTCGCAGTGAGTCTTTGAGGATGCTTTTGGTGTTATTATGCAAAAACGCGAAATGTTTTACATATGCGTGATGAGGTTTAGAAATGCTGTATACTTTGGAAGCGAAATGGCAGCCTAAACCGTACTGAGATCCCGAAATTCTGAACATTATATTTCGGGACCGAATTAGTGTACTATACAGGGTGGCTAAGATACGTACAGCATATGTATATCTTGGTCAAACAGCAGAAGATACGGACATTGTTGAATGAGAGAAAAGCCTCGAAATATAAGGATCTTTTAAGTGGAGAAATTATTGCTTATCTCCAATATCTCTAATATACCACAGTGTATGAATTATATATTCACAAGATAAAAGAACAATTTATCCTTATGATATTTTTTTATTGAAATTAATAACATAACTGAAAATAATTTATTTTTAAGTGAGGAGAAGATACCTGTAAAAGAGCTCGGAAATGTATATTCTTCATCCTCAAACAACATTCATGTATTGAGAATCAATAAAAACAAGTTTCGAAAATTTTCTTCAACTCAAAAAACGAATAAGTAAACGGTTTCAAACTCGGTTTCATATTTCGTACAATATAGCTGTATTTCTTTAATGGCATCATCTTTTTATTGTTTTTGAGGAAGATGATGTATGATACGCTTAGTTTTGTGAATCAGTAGTAGTAGTAGGGAAAATAATAAATGATTCGTTACGAGCTCTATAGGGAAAAATCACGAAACACCAGATGGCGCTGTAAATGTCAAAATGTCGGATCGAGGGGTGAACAACAAATAATCTGTCATTTGATCTCTTGTTAAACCAAAGTTTTTATTGAATAGAATTTCAGCTATCTCAGAGATTTAAGTCGATTTTTCGTACTCGAATATTGGATTGAAGTTGTATCTAGGGTTTGTTGTCGACGTTTCCGTTTTATTGTCACTGGATTCTTGTTAAATGCCACCAAAGTCCAGGTATCAATTTAGGTTTTTATTCGAAGTTTTTCAGTTCTTAGTTCCTGAAATTCTTTTTAAAATGCCTGTGTGAAAGTCGAAATGCCAATTTCGGATATTATATGTGGAGTGAAAGTGTTTCAGCAATCACAATATTGGAACTGAAGGCCTCAATGAAGAAATCATAAAAAGTTTTGTGTTGAGATCCTCCACAATTCTCACATGAAATCACCATGAAACTAGATGAGATATGATATGGGTTTATTTTAATGTTCCTGTAAAGCAGATTTATTGTTAATGTTGTATAATTCAATTTTGAAAAGATTTATTGGCCATTTTGACTGGAAGCATATAAACTCCACCTTTTTGACTTATCAGTTTTCTTTTCTATGTTGGTTTGTTTTTATTTTAAGGAACCTAGATTATATGATAATGTATTCAAATAGATATACCTATTAGAACAAAGTGAAGTGCAAAAACTACCAGGAAGTGACAGTTGATATAGATTCATCATTTTGTGGAGATTTGATAAACTCATTTAGAAAAAATGATAGTGTTCAAATAAATGATTTAAAAAATACATAGTTTTATTGGGTAAATAAGAGTAAATGGCTTTCTTTAGCATGTCATATGTTTTTCTTAATAGAATAATTTGGGAAATGTAACACAATAATAACAAATCAGTATTCAAATCTTTTAATCATTGGTGAATGAAATAGATTCCCTTCAGACTGAGAAAGACTACAACTCATAAAAAATGCAATAATAAACATTCTTGAACATGTTAAATTCCTAAATCCAAATAATACTGCCAAGCAAGCAGATGATAATACACAACACCAGAATCACCCAAAACTTCATATAATTATCAGGAACATTATTGTTGTGTGTCATATAGGTTGTTGTTGGTTTTGTATTTACAGTGGAACTCTCTTTGTTATAAATCTTCCCTACTTGTTCATTTCCATGTTGCTCCAACTGCATATGATTATTTGATATTTGCCTGAGCCTGTAATAAATTACAAAATGATTAAAATGAACCAAATGAGGTGGAGAAGAGGTGGTAGCATAGTGACAACAATAATGAAAAATCAAACTTACCACTGAAACAATCATCATGAGTGCTTGCTACAAACATAAATTTCGAGATAGCTTTCTCTATCTTCAAGATCATCTTCCATTTCTAGGCTACTTGCCTTAGGATTTAGATTTTCCCAAATCCTGCCCATCTTCTGCTTAGAATTTGAAGGAAATTTATGCAAAGCCTTGAGTATGTTAGAGCATTATGGAACAAGCATATTTTTCGCGATTTTATCTCCATATCACCTCTTCTAATCTCTTGCATTTTCAGATTGTGTGGTCTATTAACAACAATTCTTCACAAAATATCATCAAAATACAACACTTTCAATGCTTAAATCACTGAAAATAATGAATAAAGTTCACACTTTACCCATATGAACATATGGAGGTTAGTTTGTTGTTCACCTCACCTCTCGAGTAGTTCATATGATCAATCATAGATGTCGCCCACTCCGTGATTTTTCCCTATACAAAACATAAAGATTGGTGTAGATGTATATATTTTTTTCTTGAATGATAAATATTGGGTGATTGTGAAAAAATAATTGATATCTGTTGAATTCAAGTTCAGAGACATCGTATTTTGGTAGTGTCTCCTGATGGGATTGAATATGTCATTTCTATTTGCAACCTTTTTCGAAGGTATATTTATTGAAGATACTTTGAACATCCGTATACCTTCTCATTACGTGATCAAATAGTGTGGCCTGCACTTATTTGGTTGAAATGAATAATTCCTAATGGACTTCACGTTAGTTTGTGAAAGGTTATAATGAATTATTACATTAACTTATCATAATATTGCCGTCTCCTAATGTGTTTGAAGCAATTAACGAATGATATTGCCTAGTCGCATAAATTTATATGTATGTGGTCAACCTTAGAGAAGAAATTCGAGAATTTATTTTATTAATAATATGCATAAATGTTGGCACAGTATTAATTGACGCCAATACTCACAGAAAGAAATCGGTACCTAAATACAATGAAAAAGTACAGTGACTCAATGAACAATTTCATTAATATTGGTCCGATGAACGCAATCGTTGTGTCAATGTAACACTGGTTATCCTTATTAAGAATATGAATGTTAATAATATTAATGAACGCTTTCATTAATTTCATGATTAATTACATAACATAGGTTCGTTACTGTAACGAATTCCATTCATCGAACAAATGAACAGTTGTTCATTGAATTCAAGAATATTAGTCGTTACTTCAATGAATAGTATTCATTTAATATATGTTTCCGTTTATCATCTAAATGCTCTCTCTATACATTGAATTGATTAATTTTGTTCATTGTTTGAATAAATGGTATTCATTGAATTGATGCATATTGATCATCAATGCAATAAAGGTTCCTTATTGATTTTTTTATATACAGGGTGTCACAGCGCTGTTGTAGGTACCTCTCCTTTTCTCCTTTAGTTTCAGAGATAATTTATCGAACTCAAACACATGCTGCATTCTTGCTATAATATTACTTTTGTTAATGTATATAATTTACAAAAGTGACATATAGAAAGTTTACATCAGCATGTATTGAAGTTCGATCAATTGATCTCTGAAACTGAAGGAGAAAAGGAGGTATACCAGCGCTAAATAATTTGGATGTCCCAAATTTCGATAATTTATCCTCAAGATGAAAAATTATCCTGTAACAACTGCGAAATAGTGACAAGAACAGGCATTGATCAGAAAATTTTATATTTCTGATAAAATTAGGTGATACTCAATTGACCAACACTCCACTTTGAGATGCCATGGACCTTTTCCTGAGATTAATAATAAAGAATATCTATCGTGCAAAATACTTAAACCAAAAGCATAGTTCCACATATTAGTGATAATTGAAGCCCAAACAGGTGACAAGATAAGGGTTCTCTAGATGTTACAAGAATGAAGAATGATTATAATTTATTATTATAAAAATAAAACAAGTACATTACATTGACTAATATTAATCTGAATATTCCATGAAACTCACTAGGAAAACGATGAAAAGTATGTATACATTGCAAAATAATAAAATTATGTGAAATGCAAATTCTGAACACAAGAAACTGGTCTTTGGGTTATTGATAGGAAGTCCATCACTAAAAGTTTTTTCGATTGAATTAATTCAATCATTTCGCGATAAATATTCACTCCTTTCTCCATTACATTTTGAGGAAATTTTTTTCCATGCAATGTTCCCAATTATCCATTGACATTGTCATGTAAAACGTTGTAGTCCATGTTAACCTAGAAAATATGTGAGATGAGCAAATGCTCTATTAGGTATACTTCTTATTATTAGCTTACCAGACGAAACCCAGAGGGCCGTTTGTACTGAGGCCAGTTCTTGAATACGTCTTCTTTCTTCCTTCCATGTATTTATTGAAGTATATAGTGGCTGTAAGATTTCCAGTAAGTATCGAACCTTCTGCCGTCAGATTATCATATCTGAAAGCCTTCATGCAGGCTGCAGGCGCTGCAGCGTTTGTTTCTGGATCTGAAGAAATTTCATAAATAATCGGTAGTGTTTCATGCATAAAATGTATAAATTGAAATTTTTGACATCAAATCAATAAATTCAAAATTCAAAATAATCCTTCGAAAATTAGTGCTGATATGAATGGAATTTCCAAAAGTGCGATTCTGTTGAAAATTTAGATTTCATGAGGGTGCCCCCGTCTTACTGAATATATAATATCAACATATAGGTTTAACAATGATTCCTTACCTATTTTTTTTCAATCCTAATTCTTTTGTAGGTGGTAGGTACCTTCTGAGCTTTCGTCATTACAGCAGTTTTAAATGTGCTTTTCAAATAATAACACTTGTTGTATAACTTTCCTTCAACCTATACGAAAAAAAATCAACTCACGTGACACCAGCACTTCACAACTCTCACGAAAGCGAGAAAACAATACGTTGGCAATTCAAAAATATAACCAAGCTTTTACAATCTAGATGCCGAATTTCGGATTATTTTATGGTAAGCCTCCCTTCCACATATTTGTTTCATCGTCTCAATGAATAATTTTATTAATACAATAACGAGATTCATCGTTTGATGATTGGTACATTAATATGATGTACGTATACATTGAGACAATGAAATATATTCGAAGAATCAATGGACATGAGTTCAATCTTCTGTTTTTTCATCCTAATGAATACCTTTATCAATAAAATAACGCGATTCATAGTTTGATGTTGAAACATCAATATTATGTCCTTTCACATTGAGACAATGAAATATGTTCGAGGAATCAATGAAAATAGGTCTTCAATGTCAAATAATCTGAGTACGTTATGCCAATGAACTTATTTGAACTTGTACCTATACCTATATTGATCATATGAACTTCATATGTCAGTGAAATGTATACTGAATTTCATGTTGGGAACAACATAATTAAATCATTGGTCTTCTGTTCTTGACATAGCTAGTTGATTTGAGAACAATTTGACCACACTGGTCCATTGCCAGACCGTTGAAATAAATACTTTTATCAATACTTTCTGGAAACGAGTCATTGTTTCAATGCACATTTTCTTGCGCTCAACGATTTTTCCCAAAGCCAAAACGAAATCTTTTTATTGGTCTGCATAACTATCATCATTAATCTCAATCCAAAATGTATTGTTTAAATGAATACATACATTATGTCGGTAAATGATTATTCATTGACGCAATCAAAATACATCATGCCAATGAACGAAGAGGTAATGAATCTTATTTATTGATATCATGAACTTTATTCCTCAAAATAGTGTAGTAATTGCTCTGGGATCATGAATTATTTTCATTGATATGATAATAAATATAACATTTTCACAGTGAACTCTTTAATCGTCTTATTGAATTTTTCCATAATCACAACGAAACCTGTGCATTGTTCTGAACAACGATCATCATCAATAACAATGAATACGAATTCATTTTTTCAATGAATACTGACATATTTCATTAAATATTTATTCATTGACTTGATGAAAAATTCATTGTGCAAATGAACGAACACGTGATAAACGGCATTTATTGATATTATGTACCATATTTTTTTCAGTGCTGATTATTGATATTAATCAACTACCAAAAATTTTAATTTATTTAGCATGAAATTCCTCAATGTTGACTGAACTGACTGAAGTATTGATCCATCACGCACAACACACCAAGTAACTATTCAATTTATCAAAAGCGAATAAAGGATGTCAAGTTCAAGACTACATATCGTTTTCCAATACTGCGAGAATCTCATACGAATCTCAAATCCAATTTCGTACATACTATAGAAGAAATAGTTTGTAGTTCATGGATGGTTTTTCCACGCTTACCTACATGAAAATGAAAATATATTTCCATGAAATTTATACTAGATTTTCGATGCGAACTTGCAGTGAAACTGCTACCTTGCCTTTATGAATATACTCGCATAGTTTATTCCTTAGATCATAATATGCTTACGCTAGGTACGGCTTCATGCAGTATTTGTTTTGTTAAGGGGTATTGATGAGAGTACAATTGAGATATTTTGGTACAGCACATATTTAATTTTTTTTATCTTGAAAGAAACAGCCATTCATCCAAGAGGTAGTGGAGATTGCCGAAGGCTCTGGATATCCAAATAATTAAAATTAATACAATTAGAGTATCCATAATTCACCTTTAGTCCTTGTTCCAACTGCCTGTCCAATCCAACAACACGCCTATGTATTATGGAATACAAGATCTGGCAGAATGTGTTTCTGCAAATCAAACAGGACTTCGACATACTTTCAAGCCAATTTCTCGAAGAAAAACACTCGAAACTATGGAAATCAGACCCGAGACCCGATCGACACCAAATTTTGAAACGACCAATCAATGGCTTAGTACTTTAGAACCCCTCCCCCCGGATACCTACCAAACGAATAACCTATATATATGCCGTATCTAGCATAATTAATATGATCTAAGGTTTATTCGCAGATGATTTTTCTTTATCGGATATGTTTTCGATTATTTTCTCATTAATCCTATTGTTCTCACTATTTGAACATAACCACAATGGCCTACACGCTACACTAACACAAATTAGCAATAATTACAATCACAGACAAATACTTAGATACAAGATATCTGTCGGAGAAATTCATAAAATAAATTATCATTATTAGAAATATTGTTTTTCCAATTATGTATCATACAATCTCAATTATAATTGATACATAAAGAGGGGGTATATACAGCGAATAAAATAAAATAAGAAACGATATAAAATAAGATAATGAATAAGGAACAGAGTAGTTTATCATCATTCGATAGAAATGTAGGCTAAAATTTTCGAATTTGCGAGAGAAAATAAAATTTTAATTCAATAAAGAAAAATGGATGATGGTCAATAAATCTAACAGTTATAAGTGAAATCCGATTCAAGTTTCAAAAATAAAAACCATAAGAATAATAAAATGAGAATGTAATAACAACGAACATATGCGCAAATCCATTTTCAGATAAAATAAAATAAAAGTAAAAAGTTTGTCAATTGGTTCTATTTTATTTCTTGATCTTGATCTTGATTCTAATGGTAGCACTTTCTCAAATTATTTCATGTTATTCTTTATTTCATTTTATTTGCTGTATAAAGCGGCGTCCACACTGTGCCGCGATTGGCTGTTGGCAATGCCAGGTTGGCAAAGCCAACGTTGGCATTTAGTCGCAAAATGTCTGCCGAGGAGGATGTAGTAATTGCTTTAGGTGCAAAACATTCTCTACAAATGAAACATTTACTCAGTTGAAATGTGTCTTAAGTTTATTACAACACAAAATGAAGAAAAGTCCACTCCATTACTGAATACAGCGCTGTCTCATCCACAACTGAACCACAAACCACGTGCGTGCCGCGTGAAGCCAATGGTTGGCTCGTCCCCACTACCGGCTCTTGCTGGCTTCCTTTGATGGAGACCGACACTAGAGCGATTTTCGTTGGCAAACCATTGGCTCAGCGGCACATGCCAACGGCCACGTCTACATTATATTGGCTTTGCCAAATTGGCAGTGCCAACAGCCAACCGCGGCACAGTGTGGACGCCGCTTAACGGCGCGTTCACACGCTGGCTTTTCGCTTTTTGGCTTATGGCGTATTGTGAGCGCGCATCAAGGTCATCCGCCAAAAAGTCGATTACGTTCCTACTTTCGCCTAAAAGATGCTCAGATTTTCTGGATCTTCACTTTTCAGGTTAAAATCACCATCATTATTATATATTATTGAGTAGGAATGTTGTATCAAATTTTTCCGCGATAGGCGGAAGCTGTCATGTGCGAACGCGCCGTAAAGCACTATAACCAAAATAATCAATCAAATAATTATAGACAGGAGTCATGTCATGAAACTACATCAAAATCAAAATGTCTCCTCCTTAGTCGAAATACTTCGCTACGAAGTCGTAAAAGAGAAGAAGCTCAGACATACCCTGCATTCATGATAATGACACTGCCCTATAAACCCAGTCAGAAGTCCCTGACCGAAATTCAAATTCAACTTCAGGCATAAAATAGTAGTTTTACCTGTTCGGTATATCCACCCCAACAGAGCAAGGGCATCAAAGGTGCCATCGTCATAGATAAGGGTTGCACGCAAGCTTAGCTCCACCAGTTATGTATGCGAAGACTGAAAAGACTGCAGAATAAATGTGTGCACCAGCTTGCCAAATGTGAAACACAAAATGCCGTTCTGAAACTTGGAAAATTCCGAATACTTTCGGAGATATCCGAAAAAAATCGAATTTTCATGAAAACATTTTTATTTCTTTCTGGCGCTCACTTTTCTGGAACACCGTAGAAAAGTTGTCGATTTATCTCTATTTTATAGATAATTTCATGAGCGATGCTCTTCTGAAATATCAACAATCGTTCATCCATTAGCAGTCTCTTCGAGATTAACCCATCAAGTTCAGTTTTCACACCTCTTCGTGGTCACTTTAGAGACCTGTAAAACGTCCCTTTCCAGAGACTATAGTTCATCCAACGAACATCGAGACTTTGGAACTCATTGCCTAGGGAGGTGTTCTCCGAGGGATACCATTTCCAGAAATGTAAGAAGAACTCCTACCTTCTTTCCCTTGGTTCTCACGATGTTCTGTGAACATTACAGGATATCCCTATTCGTGATAACCAGAACATAAAAAAATAATGTGAAATTTCTCAACCTTCGAAATTACCCTACGATCAGCGCATTAAAGGGAATGATGGTGATGAGTAGTTTCATTGTTAGGAATGATAGGCGCTTATTTTTTTGAAAATGAAACTGGGTATACAGTTACTGATGTCAATCGAGAGCGTTAGGTATAGATATATTGCAAAACGGTTTCTTCAGTTATATGATAAGTTTTCGCTACATCTAATGAATTACCAATAAAAGGAGAACTTTTTGTGATATGACGTTCTGGGTGTTCCGACTATGACTTCCTGTGTTAGGAATTATCGGTTTTGGCGCATGAACATCGATCCAGAAACCACGAATTTCATCAGATTATAATATAGTCCATGGTAGTATACATAACTCTTTTGTGGAGCTGCGATGCTTGCGATGATGAAATCATAAATGAAGGAGTCTGACTTTAATTTGATATTGAAACTCTCAAGAAAATGAAATCCTGAATTTCCCACACAAATTTATTATTATTACAGTTGAGAATCAAATAAAGCAAACTACATCATGTCCGAACAATGAAACCAATTCTTGTTTATTTGTATTTCCACATAACTCATTGTTTCTTGGTAGGTACGTGTTTGAAATCATTTTATACAAATATCTTTTCACTCTTTATTATCACAGTGGGTATACCAATAAAAGAATAAAAAGGGTGAGAAGGATATTGCGTTTGACTTCGATTTCTATTTCAAAGCGAAAATAAAAAAGAAATAACCAACAATCTCACTGAATCAGATAAAAATTCTTTGTACAGAATAATTCGTATACATTTTGTGAGTTTTCTATAAGACTCTGTTCATACACATGTTATAATTGTCTCAAAATATACTGGGTGACTGACATTTACAATTTAGCAATTGGACAAATTCGTTATACCTATGTATATAAATCCAGCTCCACTCTTATTTTTAGAATTTTAAAAATATATGTTTGATACGACTCAAAATTCCATTTGCCTTTGAATATTACAATCGTAAACTAAATATTGTCGTCTTCTCAATGAAATACCTTGTACGATTTCCCATCATTTGTTCATACTATAAATATAAACTATGTTATTTATTTCAATACCAACATTAGTTGATTCTCCGATAATAAAATGTATTATTTATAATTTGGCAGGAGCACAACTAACGAATTTGGCTGATTAAAAGCCATTGTCGTATTTTTGATAGAGGAGGTGTCGTAGTTCCATTGAAATTTATAACATAGACATGATTCGACATAAAATGTTGCAGTTCTAAATAATCCATAATTCCTGACAAGGCTATATTGATACCCCGTAACAGAATTCATGTATTCATTCTACTGATGATGTTATGGTTCAATTAGAATCACTTCACTCTGAAGCATATTTAACAATTATTGTATTTTTGTAAGAATAATCGATCTGAGTCAAGAAATTCAGAAATATTTATCCAATCTGTATTATATCAAAAAGTATATCCGAGGGATTAGAAATTTTTTCTGATTGTTTCTATGCGTGAAAGCCGTACCTGTTATCAGTAAAGTATTGGAGAAAAGAATCAACATCAAGCTCGTTCAATATCTGAAGAGATCGTCACAATATTGACCCGCCAGAGTTCCTCTGAGCCTAGGTCTATAAGAAATACAAGTCAAGACTCTGTTTCTTTACCACAATCGATCGGTTGTGGTGGACACGCAACTACAGTTGATTGATGTGAATTAATGAAAAAGGGCAATCATGCAATATCACATCACATGCCGAGTGAAGTTGACCTCGACACTGGGACTCTCTGGGTAGCAATGAATCTTTTCAAAAAGGTGAATCGTATATATATACTCTTGCAATCACTCATCATCATTTATATTCCTCCCAGTCAAAACTGGATCATTCACTGTTGGTTGTATGTACATACATGGTCCGTTACAAAAACGGAGTTTTAGAGTTTAAGGGAGGCAGAAGTTTTTGGTTCTGGTTCTCACGAAAAGGGATATCCTGTAATGTTGTGAGAACCAAGGGAAAGAAGGTAGGAGTTGGTGTTCTTCTTACATTTCTGGGGATGGTATGCCTCGGGGAACACATCCCTAGGCAATGAGTTCCAAAGTCTCGATGTTCGTTGGATGAGCGAGTCTTTGGAAAGGGACGTTCTGCAGGTCTCTAAAGTGACCACGAAGGGGTGTGAAGACTGAACTTAACGGGTTAATCTCGAAGAGACTGCTAATGGAGGAACGATTGTTGATATTTCAGAAGAGCATCGCTCATGAAGATATCTATAAAATAGAGATCAATCGACAACTTTTCTACGGTGTTCCAGAGAAGTGAGCGAGTTTGTAAACGAGACATCACCAACGAGACGAATTGCTCTTTTTTGGACATAATCCAATAGTTTCAGGATATGTTTAGGTGCTGCATTCCAAATATGGGAACAGTATTCCAGGACAGGTAGGATTTGTGCCTTATAGATTATAAGCAGCTGACTGGGAGTGAAATAGCTCTTGGCTTTAATCAAAAATCCTTGAGGCAAAATTTCTAAGAAAACACCTTAGATCTTATATGCTTACGCTAGATACGGTATCTAGGTTATATTTGTTTGGTAAGTCTTGGGGGTTTAACGTACTCAAAAATTTTAACCATAGATAATATGTGTTGTTCCACGTGATTAGTACTTTCTTGCTGACCCCTCTGATACCAAACAAATACTACATGATGCCGGATCTAGCGTAAGCATATATGATCTATAAGGAAAGCACCATAGCCATATACTCTGACAGCCAATCGTCAATAAAAGCGATTAATTATATGCATCTCGAAATTTCCTGGGAGCCGTACAAGAATTGGGCATTCAAAACAAACTATCGTTCGAGAGGGTAACGAGCCAAAGAAGGGGCACATCGTACTCCCATTTTAGCTCAGAACCTTTCTACATAGTACGAGATACGGTATAAGAAATATATACCCTCACCTGTTATTTGGTGATGACAAAGATTATATGTTAGATAATTTGTGCATTGATTGATCGAACATGGGTTGCCTAGCAATCACGGCCAATACTGTTAAATAATATTATCTTTAATCAACTTTTTTTGATCAACTTCCCTCATTTGTTATTTATGAAAATCGAGCATGAGTCGATAGAATATCATACGAGGAATTGGAAAAAAATTGGTAGCCTATAGTTTCATTTGAGGCAACTAGGTTGCCAGGTACAAACAGATGAACAGAAGATGATAATATACCCTCATCTGTTATTTAATTGATTTTTTCATGAAATGAAAGTTTATTTTATCCCCTATCAAAGAGTATAAGGTTGCCTTGTCAAAAGTGGGGCACAACCATGGTTGCCTAGTTTTGAAAAAAAAAAGTTTAAATAGTGCACAGTGCACATGCAACAGACAAGGATGAAGAGAAACAGGTTTGCGTCAGGCAGCTGCTGAGTGAAAGAAAATGAGAAATATATCAATCAACTCCCTCACCTCACTATATGTGTGATAGACGACGATGATTGGCGACCCAAGTTAGATCGAACCCTGTTTCATCGTATTTTTCTTTCTCAATCAAATTCTCCTACCTCAACATTTTTACAAAAATATACAGTGTGTCTTCGATAACTCCTGAACGAGACGTTATATCGAAATGCCATTTTCACTCTTTGAAATATGCCCCTAGTGGGCAAATTTTAAAATTATCTTCGTTTTATATGGGGTGAAATTCACTATCCCGATACTGTATGCATCGTCCGCGCCGTGTGTAGGTCCATTTGAATGTATCTTCAAACTGTATCTCGCATACAGTATCCTCGTGTGAAAGAGCTCTAATGGTTTTTCTTTCCTGCGTTGAAAATGTACTTACGTATCACGATAACTTATACCTGCACTTTTCTGTAGTTTCATTATTCCGAAAATAATGAACTATTGATGTTTCTTCTGAAACATTCTTACAAGTTACACAAGACACTTCTCTAAGTATCCTGTATATTATATCGACCGAATGAGAAGCGCCTTCTGAAACGAGGTTATACTGGTCTAAATATCTAGGACATTTTTCTGGATTATCTTGTAATGCCCGCAGTATGAGACAGCGCCAATCTGACGCCGTCGATATCTCTACCACGCATTTATTCCATGTCCACAGAAGTCATCAGGAGAGACGGCGCAGCATTTTAACGACATCTCCATACCGTGTCTGGACTCTGGAGGACTATCCCATAAGATCTGAGAAATGGAGCTGGATAACGGGTTTTTTCTAGCTAATTAGGCGTCAGGCGCCACTTGACGTTTATGATGAAGAGTTAACGAGACAGATGATTATAACGAGTAAGGTTAGCGAGACAGATGATTATAACGAGTAGAGTTAGCGACAATTAACCTGAAATTAGTAGTTTTCTAGGCTTAGCTCCTACTCTGAAAATTTTTTTCCTACTTGGGCTAACTTAAACTGAATTGATTATCGTGTACAGTTAATCGATATGTTTCTACTCGTGTTTCTAAGTGTAGGTGAAGCTTTCGTTGGGAGAGGAAAATGAAGTGATTTTTCATCATCCACGATCTTTTTCCATGGGCTGCATCAAGATATTTGCGTCAGATATTGATTTCAAAACGACAATGACAATGTTCTTCATGAGTTAAAATAACTATAATCGGAATGCCACTACGTTGTTTCAATAAAATCGTGTATTGAATGTACAGGGTGGCTGGAATTTGAGCCTCATCATTGGGATCTCGTAAACCGTAAGAGGTACATGTCGGTTAAATTATGGCAAAGTTGCGCAATTTGATGACCAACAAAATGCCTTGCTGAAACTTGGAAAATTCAGATATCCGAAAAAAATCAAAATTTCATATAACCGTTATTTTTTCTGGCGTTATTCGAAGAAACTTATCGATATAGATAACACTTCATCATGGCCACTCTTTCTTCCCTACTAGATAGCGTTTCCAAATTTGAAATCCTACGTTTCGTTTTCCAGAAAACATTATCAACTTATTTTTTTTTAAATACGGACTTGGATTTGTTATTTCATTATTTGTTACCTTTGGATAGCCTAAAAACCACAAATTCTGATTTTCAAATGTTTCGATGAAAAAATTTACAGTTTCTCTTTTCTTTAAATATTTAATGCAATTACCAAAAATGGAAACGGCAGCCTTGATTTTAGAGATGAAAAATCTCAACCACTAGGCAAAGTATCACAGTTCAATGTTTTTAATTATTTGCGGGATCAAAAATGGTGTATTCCAATTTAGAAAAACGTGATATGGTCCGAATTAATTAGGCAGAGGAGGGGTTTTATTGAAATCTTGCCAGTGTTTAGGTGCTGATTAGCGTTCTTAGTTATATTAATGACGAATAATAATGTTTTAATAGTTATTTATGTATCAAGGAAATTATAAGGTCTTTAGTTACCGATGGCAAAGTTTGCATCCCTTCATTTTATCATCTTCCCAGTATATTTGAATCAGGAATTTTGTTGTTGCTATATTGTTGCTATGATACTTGTTTAGAGAGGGAATTATAGCATCTCTAGCATCCCAAGAGAGTTAGATCCCCTTTATTGATATCGTAACTATGACGATACAAGCTCATAATATGCCAGTCTGAAATAAAAATAGTTTCGGATGAAATATTTGAAGAAAAGATAAATTATCAATTTTTGTCATCGAAACATTTGAAAATCAGAATTTGTGATAGCTCATAGTTTTTGGACTATCCGAAGGTAACAAAAAATTTGATAAAAAATGTAGGTCCGTATTTTAAAAAAGTGATTTGACGATGGTTTTTGGAAAACGAGACGTCGGATCCTAAGTTTGAATACGTCATCTTATAGGGAAGAAAAAGTGGTGATGAAGTGTCATTCATATCAGAATTGCCCTTTTCTGGACAGATTCCAATAGTTTCAGGATAATGTTTAGGTGCCGCACTCCAAATATGGAAACAGTATTCCAAGACAGGTCGAATCTGTGCCTTATAGATCATAAGCAGCTGACTGGGAGTGAAATAGCTCTTGGCTTGAAACAGAAATCCAAGTTTTTGGGATGCAGTTTTGGCAATGGACCTCTCGTGATTTTCCCAAGAAAAGTTATTGCTGATACACGGCCCTCTCTAAACAGGCCTGGAACAAGAAAAGGCAACACCGCAAAGTGCTGTAGCGGTAGTCCGGTCCTACCGTGGTACACGTTCGCCCGTGCACACAGCGACGACCGTCATTGGAATCATATAATATTGATTTATTTATTACAAAAAAATAAGTTGAATAGGTAAATAAAGGGTATATATCACCGTTTATATCGATGGTAACTCTGGGAAACTACGAGGGATAATCTGCTTAGCCATTCAAATAACCAAAAAAGATTTACGATCAAACAAAACATAATCGTATTATGGCTTGTTTATTCGCTACACATCAAAATCGGATATTTGAAAGTTCAGCAAAACCAACGAGAAGGTGCAGAGTTTACGCCACCCTAATTCGATAATATGAAAGTCAATAGTATTGACTTACAGAAAATCGAATCAGTATACGTATTTTTGCCAGGATGGGAGAGGTTAACAGATAAGGAAGTTTTGATAGGGGAAAGATTCTATGAAACTGAGTTCATTGCCCTCTACAAAAATCTTGATATTGAGGTCATTATCTATGATGAGTTGATTTTCAATTTTCAAATGAGCATTTTCAGAATTCAATGTGAAGAATACGATCTTTGTACCGATTATTTTAATGTTCCAGGAATCAGATATTGTCAACTTTACGGAATAACTGTTCAATAAATCATCAATACTATCGATCATGTCAGATGTTTCAAAATTTCGCACTAATAATTCATTCTCATGGATTTGATTTTGTCGTCTGCATTCCGGATTTTTACGATGAACGGATTTTGTTGTTGATAAATAATGTGGCAAATTTGGAAAAATTGAAGGGACAGCATTTTCTTTCAAGGTCGGTACACAAGGAGTGTCATTCAAGGTACCTTCTGGAGAAACAGTTTTTACAAATTTTATAATATCACCCTGTTCGAAATGTACGCTACATACTACAGAATATTTGGTCGGTTGCCAATCTTTTCTAGGAATGGCTTTCAACCATTTTTTCCTTAAATATTCATTTTTAGGAAAGGAGAAAGTACTCTTCGCTTTCTCCCTTTTCAGAGTAGAATCGTAATTTGTCTTACATTCAGGAACGCAACATTTCCTAGGCATTTTATTTCACTACTTAACCTCACTATGAACAAACACTCATCAACCTCGCTCACAATTGAAACAAAACACTAGTTTTACGGTAATTTCCGCACGGATTATTATATCAACACTTCCTTCTATACAATACCATTAATATCCATCAATATTGAACCGAATTTCAGACGATTATATCAATTATTCGACCGATAAACACGAGGTAAACAAACATCCCTACGCGAATATGCATATACTGAATGATACATCTGCTTGCATCTGCGTTCGCGGCCAGCCTGCTGCTACGTTGCCAGGTCAATCACTTCCAGGCCTGTTTAGAGAGGGTCGTGGCTGATAGTAACGCCAAGCACTTATTCCAAACTTTCTGATCCGTGTTGACGACATAAGCGCGTTAATCTCCAACCAAAATTCATTCCTTGCATCTAACTCCTCACTTATCTTGTTCCAATTGTAATATTATCTGATATGAATGGTATGCTTCAATGCAAGTAATGTCCCCGGGGTGCCTTTTTGTCTCCTCTGAAGTGTTTATGTTAATGTAAAATCACGCTCTGCAGACAATATAAATTGCACGCATCACAACTGATTTTCATTAGAATATTTTGCTGGAAATTCACATTTCCCATTATGCAGCTTCGTGATATCAGTGTTGATGAATTCAAGAAGAAGGGCGATTGTATTTACATATTTGCATAATGAGAAGAAGGACAATGGTTTGATTATCAGACATTCGAACAATTTGAAATGCCTAGTATATCCAAGCACAGTCGAGCTGTGGAAAACTAAACAATGCGTTTCTGTTGATATAAATTTCAATCTGCTTTTCATTGTGTAGAGTGGAAACTGGAGGGTCATTGCATAAACTCGGATCATTACGTTATTGGGGTTCCTTTCACAGTTGTATAATGAAAACAAGTTGTGAATGATAAATATGCTGATTTATATCCAAGTGGAAAGTAAACTTCATGCACAATATGTTTGTTTCGATTAGAAATTGATATTCTCTGTCTATATAGGATTCCAATGACATATAGAAGTATCTTTTTTTTATCAACCGCATCTATATCATCAGTCAGCAAGGCCTTGGAATATTCACCTTGACTTTACTTTACCAGTTACCTACTTGTGTGTTAGAGATTAGCCTGCTAGATCATCTCCTCAAAAAATGAAAATGATAATCCAAAAATTCCGTTTCTTTCAAATATTTTGAAGACGAAAAGAGTTATCGTCGATATTATTTCGAAAATGTATATGTATATTTCTGTGCTTACCAGCTTACCTATAATTATCACGTCACGTGTGCGTTGCTAACTCAACATCATTCCTTTATCCAAGGCTCATTGATCTAGGATCCCGGCCAGTATGAAAAAAAATCGGGTTTGGCAAAAATGTATAATGTAATATGTATGTATAATTCGAAAAAATGACAGAAGTTTTTTCTGAACTGACTCAAAAGTTGTCCATTTTTGTTCTGAAATCAGCTCTAGAAGTTAACGATTCTCTTACTGACACAACAAAATTATTAATATGTATGTTGCTAGGCAACACTTTCAGTGCCTGGGAGATGAAGTACATTTCTTTAATTCTAGGATACTATAGCATTGAGATATGTTATATGATCATAATTTCAGAATTTAAGAATTAACACCATCGTATTCATTATTATGTTCAACAAAAAACTGATACAATTACATTCCTATTCATATAATATTCAATCCATTTCTGATATTGATATTGAAACTACACTTGAAAATTGAATAAACCTGACCTAAAACTTCCAGTACTTCCACTCCACTCAAATCCCCAAATTCTAATTACTTGAATCTTTTAGACCAGGAGAAATAGAGGTTAGGCAGTTCTTCTTCTTATTTTTGTCTTATTGTCCTTATTGGCCTCTTTCCTTCCTGTCAGAAAGTTGGCCAAGGTTTGATTTGCGTGAGCCGCAATGGTGATTATTTCACTTAACATTTTATTGATTAGATATAAATTATGTTGGTTGCAGAAAAAATAGCATGTTTCATTCGTATCAAAAGTGTCTTTGTTTAACTCGCAAATTTTACGTGCTCGGCTTCGTTATCAGCAAGGTGGATATAGGATGGTGAAACAGCTCTTCAATTGTTTCTGCGAAAAACTTGTAGACCTTTTGAGAAGGTACTAATATTTCCACTACTCGAAAGAAGATGGCGGTAAGATCGATTATCGGAGAAGATTTCTGTTGCTTACGTATTTCTGTGGTTCACATCTGACAGACATGACTTGAAACGACATTAAAACAATAAATTTTCGATAAATCTTGACTGAATATTGATATTTTGACTCTTCTCAATCATTTTTCATCTAGAACAGATAAAAAGATGACAGAAGCACAGCTTCTGTTTTATCGACACAAGGTATGTCGCCATCTCTGATAACTTCAGGAAATATTACTACGGTATGAAATCAAGTAGGCAAAGGTCTACAGTTGTATTCTAGTGCTTGTTGATAGGAAGCTGTTTCACCATCATATATCCACCTTGGTTATCAGCGAACGCAAAATTCGCTTGTCAAACAAAGTGTCACTTTTATTCTCATTGAACAATGTAATACCATTTCATCTGGTTATAAACGAGAAGATGCGATTTCCAACAATTGTTTGAAGAATATATATTATTTTTAAAAAACACCATCAGAGAATATTTCAGACAACTGTGCTACTTTTTGTGTGTCATAATCGATGTAGTCGTACATCATGAATTCAGGACGAAAATCCCAAGGAATGGCAATTCCAATCCTGGAAAAATCGATACCAAGGTGATAATGACACTTTCCGCGAATCGGGGTGAGACTTGAAAGGCCCAAGGTCGATAATCTTTTTGGCCTGACGGCCAAAGCGTGCGTCTCGTGAGAACCTCAAATTAATCAGACTAATATTTTGATAGATTGCCTGTTGACTAGGGTTTTGTTCGTGTCCTATATGACGAAATCGGTTTATCGGTTATATCGAAATCCTCCACAAATATTAAATATATTACATTATATTGCTCCTCAACCATATTATATTATTCATTATGTTACGTTTCGGAAAAATATCTTAGTATTTTTCGGAAACAGGTAGGCCCAGGATCCCCCCATTGTCAGTTGTAAACTGAATGTTTTCTGTTTATTTTCCTGAAATCTTTGCTTTTCCACTACTCTCAGTCGTAAACTTGCGAAAAATTTTGCTCTCTTTTTTGAAAAAGATATTTTAGCCCCCTACCCCAACTTCGCCCCGTAAATCATGTATGGCGAGAATCTCTGTAGCATCGTCGACATCGATAATACAAGTTTCAGTGGTCGATGGTCGTGAACTTATCACTACCAAAAAAGGTGACACGGGCTCTTGGTACACATATTTTTCTCTTTATCATGATCCCCAAATTCTCGTGAAAAAAATAACAGTTCTTTCATCAAAACCTACACCGTATACCGAACGACATAAGCCCAAAATGATATTAAACGTCCATTAACAAAAAGACCTGACACAAGAAAACGACAGAGCCCCAGATAACGTGATGCGACGTGCTAGCACTGCTAGCACACCTATATTACAACTTTGACGGACCGAACCACATATCCCTCCAACTAATTTCGTGTCATTTGTTCTGATTAGGGTATATATCAGGTTACGTGTGTACACCCACTATGTTCCGAGATCGTAACTTGCAAAATTGATGAAATTTTGCTTGAAACGACAAAAGTTTCCCCGAGAGAAATTCCCCAGTCGACAGTAATTTTGCGGCCTTGGTGAAATTCATAAATACATAATGATACGAATCTTCGATAGCTACAGAAAGACCAGATGCATCATGTGTGGGACGAGAGTAATTTTGATTATACACGAAAAAATATTTTCATACCAATTAATGATTCAACTACTTATTATTTTCAAAGGGAATAGCCAAAAACTCTAAGTGGAGTGGTAGTATTATTTATTTATATGAATTGATGCATAGGCTACGAGTGTAGTTACTTTCTGCTCGTCTTCTACCTTGTTATTTTAGATTATTCTAATTGTGGAGATGACTTTGAGTTATCAATTTTCCATTTTTATTTATAATATTTTGCCAAAATTCGTGTAGGTATTTTACATAATATACAGGGTCACTCACGGTCGATGGTACCTTAGACGTTTACAGAGAACGGGACGTAGGATTATTCTGAAAATTTGGTTTATTGGGTAATCAGTTTTGTTCTATCGATCTAAAATACTTTCAGCGTTGCGGCGTTGCCTTCTATCAAAAAGTAGCAACAACTTTGTTATTTCAAATGGAACACCCTGTATTTTATTTCATTTTTAGATTCTTCCTGAAGAGCTGATTTCGTCTATCTATCATACTTGGGGTATAGCGAGAAAGATTACAGAGATCATTTCTACTCAAAACGGCTTACATGTCCCTATCTTAACTTTTCATTATCTACTGACATTTAATAGAAACAAATAGAGGGTGATGCAAAACTCAAAATTTTGAACCACCCGTATTTGTTTGAATTGAATATAAATCGATAGTAAATGGAAAGTTGAGATAGGGACATGTGAGCCGTTTTGAGCAAGAATGGATAGTTTCGGCACAAAAAATTCCTAAATTTGAAAAATCTCGATTTTTCACACCCTATATCTCTGTAATCTTTCTCGCTATACCCCAAGTATGATAGATCGACGAAATCAGCTCTTCAGGAAGAATCTAAAAATGAAATAAAATACAGGGTGTTCCATTTGAAATAACAAAGTCGTTGCTACTTTTTGATAGAAGCGGCAAAGCCGCAACGCTGAAAGTATTTTAGATCGATAGAACAAAACTGATTACCCAATAAACCAAATTTTCAGAATAATCCTAAACGTCTAAGGTACCATCGACCGTGAGTGACCCTGTATAGGGAGGGCCTATAGAGACCGATAGTTCAAACAATTGGGGTTCGTGGAATCATTTTCCGTGTTTGTACTGCCTCACTTATCTCAAGAATCCTATGTTTATTAAGAGACAGTGTAAAAAATTTCTTAAAGAAAAAAGTTACTACTCCTTTGGAGGAATATTTTAATGATTTATTATAATTTATTATACTCGCTTCATATATGACTATTATATATTTTATTAATTTTGTCAACACTCTAAATGTTTGCTTTTATATTTAATGTTTTTTATATTTACATATTTTTAGGATTACGATAGCTTTGATTCCAATCATGTATATCATTGTATTGACGATTTCTATACTTGTACAAGTCTCATGAAATAAATATTTACTTTACTTTATTTATTATAAAAAAGAGCTATTTCTCGTACTGCTATTTTTAATCAAATATCACAAAAGAATTGAAAAAATGTGGATTTCTAGAATTCGTATAAGTAGGAGTCGATTTTGTCTCTGTATGAAAATATTATTCTTCTCTCTTCTCTCGAATCTCTGGCATTTGCGTTATCGAATGATGAAAACAGAGAAAATTGATTCTCTGGAACAAGAAAGAAATGGAAATTGGATATATTCAGTGGCTGAAATAACGTGATTTGAATAACTATCCAAATGGTATGGTTAGTCGATGAAGTCAATGAAGTGCTGAAATCGAATGGAAATATCGCTCTCGGGATTAGCTTCGTGAAAAATAATATTATATTCAAAGTTAAGAAATCCTTCTTCATTTGTTCTCAAATCTAGCACAAATTAATGTTTTTTATTTTAAAATTACTTTCTCTGTCCAATATTCTACTGATTGAGTCATTTATTTCATTTCATTTTCAGTATAAAAGGTGCGCAAAAATGAATTTCAATACACAACAATATCACATTTTAATGGTAGGCAAAACCAACCTTTTTTTTAGTACTTTATAATTACTGGATCCGTTCCTCCATACCTATATCCATCTATGTCTCTCCTATACAACCCTGAATCCCATTGGACATTTCTAATGCATAATGCATTGGATCAAGTTCGGCACTAAGTACATCTGGATAACTAACTATACGTTGCTCGCTGTGAAGTTTGCACTGATCTTGTTATATTCGGGACATTGATGGGTTTCATGATTACTCTCGGAAAAAAATAAACTAGCGTACTAGGTATATAGGTGTACTATGCATCAGGAATAGAAAAAGCACTCAAGGGGAGATTGAATCACCAGGAATCTTAGACAGTCAAGAGCAGCTTTCAGAAAGAATGGGGAGTTTCTGAAAGAATAGACATACATGGTTGAATCTTCATACTTTCGTAATGGTTGATTTCTGATCTGCTCAAAGTGACTCATCATATTTCCATGGAATATGCGAACAAGACATTTTGTAATTTAGATTCAATAAGATACGATGATTCAGTTTCTCGTTTCATCTATCTTGATAATGGCTATAAGAATTCATTCAGAGAAATAATTTTGAAATCATGTAGGCTTCGGGAGAAATTTGATTTTTTTTTACAAATATCTTCTTGCTAGCATTTCTTCATCCGGGATTTCAAAACAAAAACCGCAATATGTGAAATTTACGAATTTCATTCACATCCTTATGCAAGCATTTTTTTATCCGGGATCCGAAAACAAGAACCACAATATGGATGTGAACCGTTCTCGAGCAACAAATAATAGAAGCTTTCCGAGCATGAAATTCCGGGAACTGAGATTTTCCATCAAAGAAATAACACGCGGTTTGAATAATCATCTGCACCGGACATTTTATGTCCAAAAGTAAGTGAGCAAATGGAAAATTATTCCTTTAATAGGTTGCAGAATTCCTGAAACATTTAAATGGACTTTCCCCGCCTCCCCTGAAAGGTCAATTATGATGATGAAAAATTGTTTGCTAGTTCTTCCAGTGCATTAAGTTTCTTAGTTCTTTTGTGAGTGTGCTTTATCCATTACTTTTGTTGATGAAAACACACAAAGGCTGAATGATACCAAAAATTAGGAACAGCAGAATGTTTTGAAGGAACACTTTGCGTCCTCCAATTTTTTGTTTTCGATGAATTTTAGAACCATATTTTATCGCAACTGTAATCTATCGAATCCACAATTCAGATTGATTATTTGCTATCACAAAACGAAAAAAAATTCACTAGGTAGACAACGTACTGAAAACAACTACTTTCCTGGCCAATCCCACGCAGAACATATCGCACAAATTGGCCATCAACTGAATGGTTTTCGTGTTTTTCAGATTTTATGGCGTTTGCGTTATCGATGTACGGGGCGATGCGGAAGAGTCAACGGCAGTCCGAAAAAAAATCAGTCGACGACGTCACGATGAAATGCTGAGAGAAAGCAGCCACGTGGGCTGAGCTCACTTGCACCGGCAGATTTGTCCATCCAAAAAGGTGAGAATGTCCTTTCGAGATCGTACATTCAGAATTGAGGGTTTCCCAAAATAGTATATTATGCAATGAGCACAAAATGATGCCCAATTTGCACGAGTATGAAATTTGCAGCACGAGCCGAAGGCAACTGCTGCAATTCATACGAGTGCAAAATGGCCATTTTGTTGCGAGTTGCATACTATACTTTTTCTATGACAACATATCATTCACGTTTAATACATGCATACATTGCAAAAACATACTCTTCGACGTTTCCGGTAATAAATTAAGTGTTGTTACGTTCGATGCTTCTATAATGTTTGGAGGTGTCAAATCTAAGTCGATATCACTATCAGTTTCCATTTTGATGAATAGTTTTTATAGAAAAGAACTATGAAATTACTCGTTACTTAACATTTCAACAATTTGTCGCTGGATGTCATAATTTGACAAGTCGTAGTCGTCGTGATTTTAGAGTGAACCTAGACAGAGGTGAATAGATAGACTGGTGAATTCACTTCATATCCTGTGACTGGTCCCAAATCTCTTGATTTCGCCTACTTCGATAAAACGTGTATAACGTGACATGGCGTGGATGAATCTTGCTAAGTGAAGCCGCGGTTTCAACCAAATTTACAGGTTACTGCAGGTGTCAACACGAAAGTATGAATATTTGATACTGAATGACTTTTAATCGTTTCTAACAATTTCATGGAGCCATTTTCCAATGAGTTTGATGCGAATATGTATCGTACATGATTGAAAGAAAATTCTTCAAATATATTTCGACAGTATCGCCACCTATTGTTGTATATGAGAACCCCACGTAATGAGCTGAAATTCAATTGTTCAAAATCAAGGATTTGTCTGCTGAAACAATTGAAGAGTAGCGCCACCAGGTCTTATTTCCATCATTACCTAGACCTAACACGAAATATTTTATTTCGCATTTGTTGCTTAGCAACTTGCCTAGCAACCGATGCAAAAATGAAATTTTGTACAAAATGTGCTTGTTTATGATTGAAGTTAAAGTTATAAAATGAACATTTATCGAGGTTGTCATAGAAAAAATGGTTTTCTCTTCAAGATTATCTTCAGATTGCTTTGCTGAATATGCTTGAGTGTGCTGTGAATATCCAACTTGTATTTCTTCGTCATAGAGTTGATATGAATAATTTCAAAAAAAAAAAAGGTTGTTTGATGTGTAAGGTTTTTTTTTATTATCTGGTTCTCACGAAAAGGGATATCCTGTGATGTTCAGAGAACATCGTGAGAACCAAGGGGAAGAAAGTAAGAGTTGGTGTTCATCTTAAATTTCTCGGGGAACACATCCCTAGGCAATAAGTTACAAAGTCTCGATGTTCGTTGGATGAACGAGTCTTTGGAAAGGGACGTTCTGCAGGTCTCAGTGACCACGAAGGGGTGTGAAGACTGAACTTGACGGGTTAATCTCGAAAAGACTGCTAATGGAGGAACGATTGTTGATATTTCAGAAGACCATCGCCCATGAAAATATCAATAAAATAGAGATAAATCGCCAACTTTTCTACGGTGTTCCAGAAAAGTAAGAGTTGGTAAGCGAGGCATCACCGACGAGACCATCTGATCTTTCTGATCCCTCTGATCCATCTAATCCATCTTATCCATCTGATCCATCTAATCCTTCTGATATTTCTGATATTTCTGATATTTCTGATATTTCTGATATTTCTGATATTTCTGATATTTCTGATATTTCTGATATTTCTGATATTTCTGATATTTCTGATATTTCTGATATTTCTGATATTTCTGATATTTCTGATATTTCTGATATTTCTGATATTTCTGATATTTCTGATATTTCTGATATTTCTGATATTTCTGATATTTCTGATATTTCTGATATTTCTGATATTTCTGATATTTCTGATATTTCTGATATTTCTGATATTTCTGATATTTCTGATATTTCTGATATTTCTGATATTTCTGATATTTCTGATATTTCTGATATTTCTGATATTTCTGATATTTCTGATATTTCTGATATTTCTGATATTTCTGATATTTCTGATATTTCTGATATTTCTGATATTTCTGATATTTCTGATATTTCTGATATTTCTGATATTTCTGATATTTCTGATATTTCTGATATTTCTGATATTTCTGATATTTCTGATATTTCTGATATTTCTGATATTTCTGATATTTCTGATATTTCTGATCTTTCTGATCCATCTGATCCATCTAATCTTTCTGATCTTTATGATCCTTCTGATCCATCTAATCCATCTGATCCATCTGATCCATCTAATCCTTCTGATCGTTCTGATATTTCTGATATTTCTGATCATTCTGATATTTCTGATCTTTCTGATCCTTCTGATTTTTTTGATTCTTCTGATCCTTGATATTTCTGATCCTAGATCTTTCTGTTCTTTCTGATCCTTGATCATTCTTGATTCTTGATCTTTCTGATACTTGATCTTTCTGATCCTTCATATTTATGATCCTTCATACTTCTGATCCTTCATCCTTATTTATCCTCATTTATGCACAGCCATACGGTCAACTAACCACTTGTATGCTTGCCTGGCGTCTAGAACAATGAGAAGTGATGTCATACCTTCCCTATCTCTTCAACGCACCGTTGATTGATGTATCTACACCTTTCCAAATCAAACCTTCTGATGGAGTGTTATAAACAAGTTCAATGAACCCTCTTCAAATCGAGTACCTACTTCAGAGGATGAATCAATGAAGCCCTCATCATATCATTCGTTATATCTTGCTATCGACAAAGGCGTGTTGAATTACATACTCTACATATTTCAGTAGAAATGAGTTTTTTTAGAATACGCCCTAACCTCACTGATATTTTTGCGAATCACATAGTCTGGTGATTATTCACAAATCAAACCGAGTCTGAAATAGTTGAGTTCGTCTTTCTGAATCGAATGGAAGATTTCATTACCCTTGTATTCATGATGGTATATGCGTCTACATGTATATTATCCCTAAAAAAGATGTACGATGATGAGGGAGAATATTTTCCTGATGCATAATGAGAAGGCATGGGGTTGTCTAATGAATAATTCTAGAAGGTAGAAACCAGGGCACAAAACATACGCTTTGGTCTGTTCATAATTTATGGATAGATATGATATAAATAGAAGAAACCAATTGAGCTGAAGAATAGAATAGAATAGAATAGAATAGTGTATTTATTTGCATTCCTTATAGAGTCGTAGTAGCTTTACAGTCTTTTAGCTTGACTAAATACACATAATTATCTCACCGAAGCTATGCTTGTTAGTGAGTGATTACAATAATGGAATGTATATATATATATATATGATGATATAGTAGTACATAAACATAAAGAGTATAATTAATATTGAAAAAAAAAACCTAATAAATTAATACTAATATCTAATAAAGTTACATATACATTTTATAAAATTGAAGATTTAAAATGATGGGCATGCGACTTACATGTAATAACGAATAACATACCCTATATTATTATAACTATTGTTAGAATGGAATGAAACTAATGGAAGGTATACTCATCAGTTCATGAGATTGTGGATGAAGTCTAGGGGATTATTTCTTATGTGTTTTTCCAGTTCTTTTACGAATACGAAGGTTGATCTACTCTCTCGAACATTCATTGGCAAGCTATTGTACAATTTTGGACTTAAATAATTGTAACTTTTTTGTCCGATAGATTTGTATGTCCGAGGACATCGATACTGAAAGTACCGTCTTGTGTTATGATCGTGGGAGACTTGTACGAGTTCATTCTTTTTTTTGAATTTCCTGATGTTACTGGTTTTATAATATAGTTGTCTCAAATCTAACATTCCCGATTCCTCATACAAGCGATCACTTGGATATCTCAAGCTTTTTGAGAGTATCAGTTTGAGAAAACGTTTTTGAATTATTTCAAGCGGACGGAGATGAGTTTTCGAAGTTCCTCCCCATCCTAATATACCGTATGTGAGATGGCTTTCTACTAAACTATGATAAATCATTTTCTTTTGTGTCTGATCTAGAATGTCTTTCAATTGCCAGAATTTATGTAGTACCAAACGCAATTTTCTCAATGTAAACTTTATATGATGGTCCCATCGTAAATGCGTGTCTATGATTATCCCCAGATATTTTATTTTGTTCACAGAAGAGATTTGCACGTTATCAGGTAGAGACAAAAAGTTGAAACTTGGCAGTGTATTCTCATGAATTGAAAATGGTAGGAAGAATGTTTTATCGATATTTATGGTGAGCAGTCTATGATTGAAAAAATCCTTAATCAAAGAAAAATCGGTTTCCACATCAGTTTTTAGGTCAACCCAGTTATCTCCTTCATAAAGAATTGCGGTATCATCTGCAAAACTGATAATTTTTCCCTTACTGCGAATAAAAAATAGGTCATTTACGTAGATCGAGAAAAGCATTGGTCCCAAAACAGTGCCTTGAGGTACACCACATTCTATTTTCCTGAGGTCGCTGAGTGTGTCGTTTATTTTGACACATTGTTGGCGGTTTTCAAGGTAATTTTCGAATAGTTTCAGACAATTGCCACGTATTCCGATGTTTTCGAGTGTTGACATTAATAAAGTGTGACTAACTGTGTCAAATGCCTTCGCAAGGTCTATGAACACAGTGAGACAAGGTTTACTTTGGTCTAAAGCTCCATAAATATGGTTGGTTAGTTCTATTATGGCATCCTGAGTTGACTTTCCTTCCTTGAAACCGAATTGCATCTCAGATAACAGTCCGTATTTAATCAAGTAGGTATTTAATCTATTTTTCATAACTTTTTCGACAATTTTGCTGAAATTTGTAATAAGTGAGATGGGTCGATAGTTTTTTGCATCTGTTGTATCTCCTTTTTTGTATATCGGTATCACTACAGAAGTTTTGAATACATCGGGAAATTTCCCCGTATCGATACATGTATTGATTATATAAGTAAGTGGACCCGTTATATGACACGCAATTTCCTTCAAAGTTTCCGCTTTTATTCCATCGTTGCCTGGTGCTTTTCCATTTTTTAGTTGGTGTATTATTCCAAAAATTTCATTTTCTGTTGTTGGTGCAATGAATATCGAATTATTTGAAATTTTTTGTCTCACTTCTACAAAGTCATTCCTAACTATTTTTTCAGCCAATGTTTTACCCATGTTGATGAAAGTTTTATTAAAAGTGTTTGCCATTTGTTTATCATCCGACGAAGTAATACTGTTCTGTTCGTTTTTTAGATGGAGAATGTTAGTTGATTTTTTGGTTCCAAACATATCATTAATATTGTTCCATAATTTTTTGGGATTACTTCTATTTTCATTTATGCGCGATCTAAAGAATTCTTGCTTTTTGTCTCTCAATATTTTACCTAGTGTATTTTTGTATGACTTATACTCACGTTTAAGTTGTTTATTTTGAGGATTCTGTAGCAATTTAGTATACATGGAGTTTTTTTTGTTGACGGATTTAATTAAAGATGGAGTTATCCAAATCTGACGTTTTCTTTCATTACTCTTTATTTTGATTTTCTTGGTGCAATCGTTAATACATGATTTTAGTAGATCTACGAATTTGTTTGTTGCGGAGTTGATATCTGGTATTGTATATATTACTTCATCCCAACATATTTGAGACATTCTGTGTTTTAACTGTTTACTGTTTAGTCGTGTGAAAAATCTATTATTGTCAACCTTGGTTACTTGTTTTTTATTATTTGAAACTATTTGAAGTATAGTAGAAAAGTGATCTGTGATGTCCGTCCGAATAACGAGTGGTATCAATGTGGAGATATCTTCAGATTTCGCATTCACAAATATATGGTCAATACATGATGCTGCTGGCCCTTGTATTCTAGTGTGAGTATTTATCGCAGAAAGATATCCATGTTCACCCAAAACATTCAAGTACTGGCTTGTAAGATCCGAATCGTTCAGAATATCAATGTTCATGTCTCCAACAATCAGTTTATATTGGTACTGCTGGTCAGAAAGAAATATCGATTTCATTCATATAGAGGGATGATTACATGGAAAATTCTTATAAGTATATGGAATTTTTGCAGTAGAATGATTAATTCATATAGACGGATGATTACATGGAAAATTCTTATAAGTATATGGAATTTTTGCAGTAGAATCATTGTATCGGATTGTATCAAGATTTTTTCGAGAACACGAATATTTTGAAAATCATTCCGAGTCGAAGACGAGAGAGAGATTTTTCTAAAAAATAATCGTGGTATTCGGTAAAAAAAATTAATATCAATAAGACTCCAGTTAAGATTACGGTAAATAAAATACAAAATACCGATTTAAGTAACGCAAAATAATAATAATAATAATTTCATTTCTAGGTATCGTATATTTTTCAGAACTGGTAACATTATATCATTCAAACAATGTCAATCAAGCCTAGACATCAACGAACATTCTTGAACGAAGGACGTGGCTATGGTTGTCACCTGGTATGAAAAGGCTTCCCAATAGCAATTCCTTCTTCCTTCACATCACTGAACATCCTCAATGGTTCGGAAAATACTCTGTCTCCGGGAATCCCCTTCAATTGTTAACGTTTACGAAAACCGTACCAATTGAGTCATAGAGAAGGTGACTTCAATTTCCATTGTTTCCTTTTCGCCATTGTTTTCCGTCGCGCCACCACCTGATCGATATCGTACTGCGGAAAGCCACACGCCATCCTGCATAGAAAATAACATTTCAATGTCTCCAACAATATCATCACGGTATAATAAGGCCTTGTAAAAAATCGATGTATCGAAATATTTATCGAGTCGCGATATATAATATTCAAGATAACGATAGAAAGTGATACACACTCTACACCAATTTTCCACTTTTGCGCGATATCTCACTTGTATTTGAAGATGAGAGTTGACGTTTTCACATTAGGTATTGCCTTACTTTTTGTGATGAAACATAATACTTGGTGGCATTTTGAGACCCCTGCTGTATCTCAGGTATCTTTCAATTCATAGAAAAAGTACAAACTGTAAATTATAAGTTTCTTCACGTATAATCCAGTGGCGTACTCCGACTTTCGAAATGAGCTGTTATTATTTAGATATAACCCGACGTTATGTTTTTTTTTAATAGAACACCCTATATATTTTTCAATACTTGATACTTAAATGCTTTGCGCTTTTCAAGAATATATAACACTTATACAATATCTCGATTATTAGCCCTATATTTTGATCATTTTCAGTCTTTTAGCTATAATCAAGACAAATATAACATTTAAAATAGATCTTTAGGTGCAAAAATCGAATACCATTCTCATTTACAAATTACATCACAAATTTATAAGATACAGTTTTTACTCTTCCTATAAGTTGAAAGATCACTGAGATACAAGGGGGTCCCAAAATGCAATTTTTCAATCAAAAACAGGGAGGGCTATGATATAGTTCTGTTTCCGACAATTTTAGTTTCACAAGAAAGTAGGGCATTGGCATTATCTATAAATTGGTAATGGTTATGATACTTTTTGTAATTACATTTTTTGTTTCTTGTCTTTTTTATGAATAAATAGTGTTATCTATGAAATCTTCATGAAAACAGGTATTAAAAACTTGAACGCTTGAAAGGGTCGATTGTCATTATTAATAAATAAAATCCACTATCTCTTTTCATTTTTACTAAATTTGTAAAATTGTAGATTATGATACAAGTTTTATAAGACGCTATTTTGTCGCACGCGTTGTTTGGAGTACGACGAGCAGAGTTCTCCAAGGAAAAAAGTGCGACAACATGTTTTATAAAACGTGTGTCATATGTAATTTTTTTCTATTTTGCACTTATTTGAAGTTTTTTATCAAAAAAAAATTACATAATATCGATAAATAACAAAAACATATTCGATTGGTAACAATGATGATGATTGATGATATTGAAATATTTGAAATCTGACGCACAAGCGTAAAGCCTACAGTTGAGCGATTTTGATTTTTGCGATACCAGCGGTGAAAATGCAATGTTGCTATTATTTTTATTGGTAAATTCAAATCAAATAACACTCTGAATTGAAATTCACCAATAAAAACATTGAGTTTTTCACTGCTAGTATCGCTCAGAAGTAAGTTGGTTCTTACTCTTCTAACTTTCATTCGACAGTTCGATTGTACCAACCTCCGAATATTAAAAAATGCGTATCGAAACAGAGGCTATTTCGATACGCAATTGCGTTGCATAATGACTACATTATATAACCAAAATAGAAAATCTATATTTGTGGATCATCATTCTCATCATTTTCTTATTTTATTATCGAAGATAAATCAGAACTAAAAACAATTTTTCTCAGATTCTTCTCGTTTTTTGCCTGTGATAAAAGAAAATTTCAATTGTAATATCAAAAATACTGAAAGGTTCTTTGAGAAGATGTTCACCTTGGTTATACGCTTACGCGTAATTCATCAGTAGTGGATATTTTTAGATCATCGACCATCGTACTACCTCCTACTTGATACGAAAGTCCCCTTGTATATATAACAAAGCACATTTGCATTCCGCATACAAATATCCCTCGTTATAATCACGATTTATGCCCCACAGGAGGATTTTCGAATCGAAGATTAACCGACGTTAACGGTGCTGCGAACATAAAACAGAATGAAATGTGCCTTCAAAATGGAAATTTTCTGATTTCGAATCAACTCTAGAACTTTGTACTCACCGTTCATATTGTTATTATCAAAAAACATGCTCTGGTACTTCGTTACTACAACTACATCTCAACTGCCTCTGAACATTTGAATTTCCTCTATCATCATTCGAATTAAGTCTCTGGAATATCCGACTATATATATCTTTTTTTACAAACGGTTAACAAAGTAGCCTTTGGCGATTTCACGGAATATGTCAGTGACAGCATTGCCGCTCCAGCGCGGAAATAATGTCAAGTGACAGCATATTTGCACACGCATGAAAACGAACTCATTAAATTATCTGACACATCTACTGATGTAGCAGAATGTGCGAACAATGTGAATTTGTACCTCCTACCAGAGAAATCGAGGAAAAGTATGAATTATCATATGATAGATTCATCATGACATGGTGCCATGGAATGCTTGAATGCTATAGATATCAAAGTAAGTATCCTAAATTTGTCGTATTTCTCCAAAAACACCAGTCCGTTGGATATAAAGCGAAAAAAGTTTGACTATATCCTTTTGGTACATAACGTATCATAACTGTGGGATAGACAAAAAATTTCAAGTAGCCTCAATAGCCAACGGGTTCAATGCGCGACTTCGGGTTCGATCCCTGGGCAGGGCATTTCTTTTTTAATCTATGAGTCATTTTCCCATCTCTTCTGTTAGATGACAGTGGCTTGCCGTGAAAATTTTCTTGAGGGGGGTTTTGGGGTAACCTAACTGAAAAACCTTATTCTTCGTGCGAATTAAACTCTCTGGGGGGGTTCAGATGTATGAATTATTGAATGGAATTTCAATATAATAGTGAATAATCAATGAAATTAATGATTTAGATGAAGAATTATGAAATATAAGTTGATTGAATGAAGTATCGAGTTTTCTCGTCTAGGAACTGAGTTTGTAGAAAAAATAACCTGACTTAAAAATCTTATTCTTCGTGCGAATTAAACTCTCTGGGGGGGGAGTTAAGATGTATGAATTATTGGATGGAATTTCAATATAATAGTAAATAATCAATGAAAGTAATGATTTAGATTAAGAATTATGGAACATGAGTTGATTGAATGAAGTATCGAGTTTTCTCGTCTAGGAACTGAGTTTGTAGAAAAAATAACCCAACTGAAAAATCTTATTCTTCGTGCGAATTAAACTCTCTGGGGGGGTTTAGATGCATGAATTATTGGATTGAATTTCAATATAATAGTGAATAATCAATGGAATTAATGATTTAGATGAAGAATTATGAAATATAAGTTGGTTAAATGAAGTATTGTATGAAATATCGAGTTTGTAGAAAAAAATATTGTGTGTATTTCGAGCGCAAAGTGTCTTGCCCGCTTTCGATAACTATCTTTTTCGATTGGCAATCTATCACTTTGCACTCTCAATACACAAATAGTTATTTCAGACAGATAATATAGAGTTTGCGCTTGATTAACAATTTATTGGTAATCGAATGGCTAGAAAAAACTTAAATTTATCGTCTATAAATCCGCGCAATCTCTCCAGAATTGGTACACAATTTTCAACAAACCTTTGTTTCTAGATTTAGTCATGTTCACATCACAAATAAAAAAATCTACCTACGCCACTGCATGGCGTCCACTATAGACTTCCTACCGTTTAAAAAACGACTTCCCTACAAGATTCGAGAGCATAATTATTGACTCTCCATCCCTCTTCGCATAGACGCCATCTGAGATCCCATTTCGCTCAAGTGGTTATGTAATGGGTCTGCGCCATTAAAACAGAAGTTTAATGGCAGTTTGATGGTGAGTTAGTAGCTTTCTTTCCTTTCGGATAGGGAAAAATCACGAAACGCCAGATGGCGCTGTAAATGTCAAAATGTCGGATCGAGGGGTGAACAACAAAGAATCTGTCATTTGATCTCTTGTTAAACAAAAGTTTTTATTGAATAGAATTTCAGCTATCTCAGAGATTTAAGTCGATTTTTCGTACTCGAATATTGGATTGAAGTTGTATCTAGGGTTTGTTGTCGACGTTTCCGTTTTATTGTCACTGGATTCTTGTTAAATGCCACCAAAGTCCAGGTATCAATTTCGGTTTTTATTCGAAGTTTTTCAGTTCTTAGTTCCTGAAATTCTTTTTAAAATGCCTGTGTGAAAGTCGAAAAGTCAATTTCGGATATTATATGTGGAGTGAAAGTGTTTCAGCAATCACAATATTGGAACTGAAGGCCTCAATGAAGAAATCATAAAAAGTTTTGTGTTGAGATCCTCCACAATGCTCACATGAAATCACCATGAAACTAGATGAGATATGTGGAGATTTGATAAACTCATTTAGAAGAAATGATAGTGTTCAAATAAATGATTTAACATAGTTTTATTGGGTAAATAAGAGTAAATGGCTTTCTTTAGCATGTCATATGTTTTTCTTAATAGAATAATTTGGGAAATGTAACACAATAATAACAAATCAGTATTCAAATCTTTTAATCATTGGTGAATGAAATAGATTCCCTTCAGACTGAGAAAGACTACAACTCATAAAAAATGCAATAATAAACATTCTTGAACACGTTAAATTTCTAAATCCAAATAATACTGCCAAGCAAGCAGATGATAATACACAACACCAGAATCACCCAAAACTTCATATAATTATCAGGAACATTATTGTTGTGTGTCATATAGGTTGTTGTTGGTTTTGTATTTACAGTGGAACTCTCTTCTTTATAAATCTTCCCTACTTGTTCATTTCCATGTTGCTCCAACTGCATATGATTATTTGATATTTGCCTGAGCCTGTAATAAATTACAAAATGATTAAAATGAACCAAATGAGGTGGAGAAGAGGTGGTAGCATAGTGACAACAATAATGAAAAATCGAACTTACCACTGAAACAATCATCATGAGTGCTTGCTACAAACATAAATTCCGAGATAGCTGCTTTCTCTATCTTCAAGATCATCTTCCATTTCTAGGCTACTTGCCTTAGGATTTAGGTTTTCCCAAATCCTGCCCATCTTCTGCTTAGAATTTGAAGGAAATTTATGCAAAGTGCAAAGCCTTGAGTATGTTAGAGCATTATGGAACAAGCATATTTTTCGCGATTTTATCTCCATATCACCTCTTCTAATCTCTTGCATTTTCAGATTGTGTGGTCTATTAACAACAATTCTTTACAAAATATCATCAAAATACAACACTTTCAATGCTTAAATCACTGAAATTAATGGATAAAGTTCACACTTTACCCATATGAACATATGGAGGTTAGTTTGTTGTTCACCTCTCGAGTAGTTCATGCGATCAATTATAGATGTCGCCCACTCCGTGATTTTTCCCTATTGTTAGGAGGCGAGGAGCCAATAATTGTTTGATCTTGATTTGAGACACATGACACGATCATATATGTACTTTGCATTTCCTGCAAATGTAGCCACCATGAAACTGAAACAGAAGCTCATATTCCAACATTTCCAACAATTCAAATTCAAATTCGTGAAACTCGTATATGGCTCGGGAAAACTCGGAAAATCTCTGTCTGTAGCATTGGGAAGGCATTTGACCGAGTTTATATGGATGAAGCCAGATATTCAAAACAGAGACAGGTCGATCTAGATTAATGCAACCAAAACTCTAGTAGCTTGTCTTTTCTCCAAGAATGCAGACCTCACAATAGCTGATAATATGATGAAGCCAGGTTCCTACATGAGATCAACAATGCCTTATCAATCCTATCATGGTGTCCGGTAAATCGGTTCTCATCGGTGCCAATCCCAAAAGTGGGCTGATGAGTCTCGCCGGAAGAAATATGGCGGACGAAATCTTGCCAACTTTAGGGTACAGTTCAAAGTAGGTTGTGTGGCAACCTACAATAATGCTTATAGTTATGAGAACGCGCTGGTGTTAAATACCATAGGGAAAAACACGGAGTGGGCGACATCTATAATTGATCGCATGAACTACTCGAGAGGTGAACAACAAACTAACCTCCATATGTTCATATGGGTAAAGTGTGAACTTTATTCATTAATTTCAGTGATTTAAGCATTGAAAGTGTTGTATTTTGATGATATTTTGTGAAGAATTGTTGTTAATAGACCACACAATCTGTAAATGCAAGAGATTAGAAGAGGTGATATGGAGATAAAATCGCGAAAAATATGCTTGTTCCATAATGCTCTAACATACTCAAGGCTTTGCATAAATTTCCTTCAAATTCTAAGCAGAAGATGGGCAGGATTTGGGAAAACCTAAATCCTAAGGCAAGTAGCCTAGAAATGGAAGATGATCTTGAAGATAGAGAAAGCTATCTTGGAATTTATGTTTGTAGCAAGCACTCATGATGATTGTTTCAGTGGTAAGTTCGATTTTTCATTATTGTTGTCACTATGCTACCACCTCTTCTCCACCTCATTTGGTTCATTTTAATCATTTTGTAATTTATTACAGGCTCAGGCAAATATCAAATAATCATATGCAGTTGGAGCAACATGGAAATGAACAAGTAGGGAAGATTTATAAAGAAGAGAGTTCCACTGTAAATACAAAACCAACAACAACCTATATGACACACAACAATCATGTTCCTGATAATTATATGAAGTTTTGGGTGATTCTGGTGTTGTGTATTATCATCTGCTTGCTTGGCAGTATTATTTGGATTTAGGAATTTAACATGTTCAAGAATGTTTATTATTGCATTTTTTATGAGTTGTAGTCTTTCTCAGTCTGAAGGGAATATATTTCATTCACCAATGATTAAAAGATTTGAATACTGATTTGTTATTATTGTGTTACATTTCCCAAATTATTCTATTAAGAAAAACATATGACATGCTAAAGAAAGCCATTTACTCTTATTTACCCAATAAAACTATGTATTTTTTAAATCATTTATTTGAACACTATCATTTCTTCTAAATGAGTTTATCAAATCTCCACAAAATGATTAATCTATATCAACTGTCACTTCCTGGTAGTTTTTGCACTTCACTTTGTTCTAATAGGTATATCTATTTGAATACATTATCATATAATCTAGGTTCCTTAAAATAAAAACAAACCAACATAGAAAAGAAAACTGATAAGTCAAAAAGGTGGAGTTTATATGCTTCCAGTCAAAATGGCCAATAAATCTTTTCAAAATTGAATTATACAACATTAACAATAAATCTGCTTTACAGGAACATTAAAATAAACCCATATCATATCTCATCTAGTTTCATGGTGATTTCATGTGAGCATTGTGGAGGATCTCAACACAAAACTTTTTATGATTTCTTCATTGAGGCCTTCAGTTCCAATATTGTGATTGCTGAAACACTTTCACTCCACATATAATATCCGAAATTGATACCTGGACTTTGGTGGCATTTAACAAGAATCCAGTGACAATAAAACGGAAACGTCGACAACAAACCCTAGATACAACTTCAATCCAATATTCGAGTACAAAAAATCGACTTAAATCTCTGAGATAGCTGAAATTCTATTCAATAAAAACTTTGGTTTAACAAGAGATCAAATGACAGATTATTTGTTGTTCACCCCTCGATCCGACATTTTGACATTTACAGCGCCATCTGGCGTTTCGTGATTTTTCCCTATTACTACGGAAGCGCTGAAGGGCCACATAGTAGCGTTGTTTTTAAACTCAGCTGTTACGGCTAGCAGCCGACTTTGGAACTCGGCTGTTGGGTTTTCGACTAAAAGCCGAGATAAAATGGAACTATCAGTCCCATGAATTTCAGTTGTGATTCGTATCTCCTGTTGTACATTATTTTCACCATATTCATTCTCTCTTCGTTGATCATTCAGCAGTGATTCGAGTTATCAAATATAGGAAGCACAACTCACTCAATCTGAAAATGGAAGTAGTGAATGAACGTTTGGAAACTTTTATTTGTTATTACTTTCATATGGGATTACAGGATAGGGACATTCATTTGTATTGATTGTCCTTAAAAAGCGCAAAAATGCACAAAATTGCGCAATGGCGCAAAACATAGTTGAAGAGCGCAATTATTGATTGCGCAACACTGCATAGTCGGCTGTTAACCGAGTTTAAAGGCGGGTTCATGCAACACTCATTATAATTACATTTAAATTATATTATAATTACATTTACACTAAGAAAAGTTCAATATTATAGTTCCCATTACGGTGTTCATGCAAACACATTATCAAATTATAATTACACTAACGCATCAAAAAGTTGGCCAACATTCAACTATAAATTATCATTACATTATATTTACAGTGAAAACATGCACAGAAGGATGAGAATTGTCATTAACGGGTTCATTTTGTATTCTGGTAGCTTTCAACGCTCAAAACAAGTGTGACCTGCGATTATTTATGGTACATTTTTCTAAAAATATAATATTCAAGATATTTCACCAGTTTCTCATATTGGCCTGACACAATAACGACGGAATCGTATTCTTTTCTTTTTTGATATGAAATTAAGAAATATCATAAAGATAAACAAACAATTCAAAACACAGATGATCCAAAATGGCTCATTCATTTTTCAGTTAAAATGCGCATGTGCAAATCCATAATGTAAATCCTTGCATGAACACTTTCAATTTGACAGTGAAAATGTAAATGAAATGTAATTATAGTATAATGAAAATGTAATTATAATGAATGTTGCATGAATCCGCCTTAAGTCGGCTGCTAGCTGAGTTTAAAAACAACGCTCCTATGTGGCCCTTCAGCGCTTCCGTACATTACCGACGAAAATGAAAACAATTTTATAACGATTTCCAATTCTGGCTGACATTGGGCAATTACCTTCGAGTACGTGCCTCACAAGGTGGATATAGATTATCCACCTTTGTGCCTTTGGCCAATAATTTATACCATGCATGGATTTATATACGGGATATCGTCCGGGGTGCGCAAATAACACGATATACCCTCATACCAAAATTCTTCGTTAGCCGCTTGAATTTTTTTTTCCAATTTGTTTTCAATACCCATCTAAAATTTTGTAGATAATTAAGTTCGACGAATTGATAATTTTAGCATGATACCCCACGGAATATTTCATTATTGTATATAGGTAGGGAATAATTGGTCTATATATGATATTCAAAATGGCACACATTTCTACAGGCGGCTGTTGTATATTTTTATGCACGACCGGGCGTAAAATTGCACTTTATCGCCCGGTTGTGCGATCGTAAAATAGCACATTACCACCCTCGGACTACTTTACCGCATGCCGGTTAAAATGGCACTTATATGGCTACTAGCCCACCAGTCTGGAACATGAGCAAATTGTAAACCAAGGTGGATATAGGATGGTGAAACAGCTTCCTATTAACAAGCACTATAATAAACTGTAGACCTTCGCCTTCTTGATTTCATACCGTAGTAATATTTCCTGAAGTTATCAGAGATGGCGACATACCTTGTGTCGGTAAAACAGAAACTGTGCATCTGTCATCTTTTCATCAGTTTCATCTGTTCTAGATGAAAAATGATTGAGAAGAGTCAAAATATCAATATTCATTCCAGATTTATCGAAAATATATTGTTCTAATGTCGTTTCAAGTCAGGTATGTCAGATGTGAACCACAGAAATACGTAAGCAGCAGAAATCTTCTTCGATAATCGATCTTACTGCCATCTTCATTCAAGTCGTGGAAATATTAGTACCTTCTCAAACGGTCTACAAGTTTTTCGCAGAAACAATTGAAGAGCTGTTTCACCATCCTATATCCACCTTGTTGTAAACCCTTAATAACTCCCTTATTATAAGAGATAGAGAAAAAGTAAAAACACTCTCATGTAATGTTTTTTCGAGAGGCTATTAATTACACGCTGCGGTCCATAAAAGCCTAATTTACGCCCTTGATATATAAATAACTATTACGTAGCGCTTTAGTATAGAGGTAAGTTTATTTCATTCTTTTCTCAGCAGCTTGTGGCATCATTTTCAGTAGACATTTCTGGAATATCCTTTATATACACCATTATTAAGTTTTTTTATTGTTGCAGATGCCCTAATATGGGTCAGCCTTGGATGCTGGTTCGCGTGGCTGCTATTCTTCTCGTTACCAGACAAACTCTCGCCCTCTCCGACATGTAAGTATTTGATTCGATTATACTTCCGGTCTTGTTCGAATGCTCCTTTCTCTCCTAATTCGCTACAATAGTCGGGGGACAACGAAATAACCAAGAGGGTCAATGATGTGTATAAGCCAAGAAGAGGATTTATTTCAAATGTGTTCATTCATATCAAAGTTTACTTCTCTAGTCTTTGTTCATATGAATATATCATCACGTGCTCCTCGGATAACTCAAGAGTAGCTAATGGATGTTCCGATTATAAATAAGCAAATTAAAAAAAAGATTTCGATCCTGCCAGGATTCGAACCTGGAATCTTCTGATCCGTAGTCAGACGCGTTATCCGTTGCGCCACAGGACCTTGTAGTTAAATATGCTAGTGACCAACATAAATCACTTATCTGAGAGTCGAAAATGAAAATGAAGTTTCAAGTGAGAAATGAAATATTGCAACTGCATACCACGGTCCCTCGAATTTTTTTCGATATTCGGTGTATATCTCATTTGGATTTTGCGAATTTATTGAGGAATTCAATTCTAATATAATCTATGGTTCGAGTTCGAATCTGCATACTCAAGTGCAATAAGTTTATCTTTGATGTGATCAAATGTGATCAAGGTGGATATAGATATGGTGGAAAGGCACTAGAAATATTTGTAGACTTCTGCCTACTGGATTTTGTTGAATTTCAATCATAGTTTCAAACACTAGTAATACTTCCACGACTTTATATGGATGGTGCCACTTCTGCTGATTCCGCATGATGAATATTAATTTTCACAATTTGTCAGTAATTTTGATTTTGTGTGATTTGTTCAATCAATATCATGATTGAATAATCGAACAATATTCATATTTCAAGCCACAACCACAATTATGAATGATCTGTCACTGTCACTTGAACACGAAACCATAGAATTCTGATATTAAAAGAGAACTGAATTATCGATATTGATATCAAATGCGATAATAACGCCATCTCCAACCGATTAGTGAAATATTACCAGTGTTATGATCTTCGCTACACCTGTCTACAGGTTTTGACGAAAAACAATTGAAGAGTCGTTTCACTATATGATGTGAATGAATGAACCCCAAATACTACCACTCCTATGGCTATGGCTCCCAAACTAAACTTCTTGCGTCATTGTCTTCAGTATCCCATGAACATGTCCGTGTAATCCATTTGTACAAATGAACTAGACTGGACATATTAACTCGGTCAGTTCACTAATTCGCCGGATTACGAGAAGGAGGAATGTAGGTATGGTGTGGAATGTAAATTGGTTCCTTTAGCAACAGGAATGTTATATAACATTATGAAATATATAACACCAGGGCAAAGGCACATAATGCTGTTTCAAACATTCAGAGACTTATCTTTTGCCACACGGCCAACAGAGGTAGGTAGGTATACTAATTTTCTTATACCGAGATTATTGGGCAGTAATTTCTTAATGGAAACCATAGGTAATACAACATATCTTTGAGTTGGTGTAGGGTGTAGTGTCCGATTACTTATATCAAAATTCGAGAACTCACTAGAAGATTATCAATACTAACATTCCTTTTTTCTGGAAATCAAAAAAAAATTGTTTATCCTTATTCACAGTTTCTACTCCTCTTTTGATTTATACCTACACAATATCAACAGCATCAGGGGAGTTCCGAAATATATTCATTTCATTTATCGTTTCTATATCTAGGGCGTAAGTGAGAGGAGGCTTCAAATTTGGGATCATAAAAAATTCGTTAATCTTCCTCAAAAATACTTCAGACTGAAACTCGTAGACTTAGCGTTATTTCCTCATCTGTAAAGATACATAAAAGGAAGACATTTTCACAGTTTAACCTACCTAGATTTTTCAGTGGAGCAAGAGAATTTACATTTTTTTCGAAACCCCTCAAAAAATCAGTTTTTTTTTTTTTTAAATTTCGAAAAATGCCAAAGAAAAAAGTTGCTCAGTTTCCAATTTTATACATTTGTTCCAAATTTGGACTCTCTACTGTCACTTCGACTTTTTTCCATTTTTTTTAATTTTTCGAATCTTTCGCTCCATCGATTCGAACGAATACAGAATAAGATTATCGAGATGAATCAATGAATGTTACCAAGTTTTGTTGTAAATTTGGTTATAGTTGTGGAAGATATAAAGAATATAAGATTTATGAAATTAATTCAAGAACGAAATTTTATATCATGTCTAGTACAAATCGCTAGAATAGTTATGAAACTGTATGTCATTATTTAGTTTAAAGAAAAGTATAATATTTCAGGTTTGTTTGTAACTGCATTATTGGTCAGAAAAATAATCAAACTATTAAAAAAAGAAATACGAGTGTAATAAGAATGAAGAGAAATTCGTTTATATACGATTACTGACATATTAACGTCCATACATTGAAAATCCATATCAGTTTAATAATGAAATGAAGAAAACTAGATGAACTAGATGAACAACAAAGACGAATTTCTGGATATGCATTTTTTTATTTTCTGGTAACAGACCAATGTGGGTTTTTCTGGGCAAGATATGATATTGAAGTCTCATATTCATCAAAATTATGAAATTTGAATCATGTTCCGTTCGAATCGATAGAGCGAAAGATTAGAAAAATTTAAAAAAAGTCGAAGTGACCAAATTTGGAGTAACTGTATAAAATTGAAAACTGAGCAACTTTTTTCTCTGGCTTTTTTCGAAAGTTCTAAAAAAAAAACTTATGGTGAGGATTTTCGAAAAAAATGTCAAATTTGATAGCACATGAAAAAAGGAAAGATGCTGTATTTTAGTGATTTTTCAAGCACAAACTAACTATCTATTCATAAAAAAAACTTCCATATGTCGCGAACTTTATGTGTGACACTGTATATACGCAAATTTCTCTTAAACTGACCGTATAGATATATACTTTCTCCTTTTTCCGCAGTTTCGAGGAGGGGAAATCCGATAAGGAAATCTTGGATAATCTCATAAAGGCAACCCGCTACGACAAGAGGCTACTGCCACCAGTCAGAGGTCAGTATATTATCATGGCACGTTACGATGCATGATGCGAAAAGTCGAATTTTTATTGTATGAGATTTACGAAAATGGAATCGTGTCTGGAACAGGAAATTCTTGATATGGATGAAATAACAGTGAATCGAAGCTCTCTCATCTTATAATTGAAATATCACTCTTGACATCACGTGAAATTCGTTTGAAGGTGTCAGGTGTTTACACTACAATTGCAGTGTTTGACGGTTGCTTTTGTCTTTTGAAGATGATAGATGATTCCGAAGTTCTCGAAAACATTCAGAAGGCTACATAGCGAAAGTCGGCATCTACTTACGATTAAAGAAAAATGGTATTTTCTTAAAAATTCAATTTCGATTTGTCACAATTTCTACTAAAGGCGTATTTATTTCGTGATACAAAAACAACTACCTACGACCTACGTAATTATTTCAAAATGCCTGTTATGAACTGAACCAGATAATTAACACGAATAATTATTTCGAAAAATGGTAATTGATAACCATACATTGAATATTTATATAGGACAATCGAATGTATGAATTTCATCTCAAAAAATGAAAAGAATTGTTTTTGTTGAATTCAGGAGAATAGATATAATGGATACTGATAAAAAGCATGAAAAGCACCCCATTTAACTCAGAGTCTCTATCTTTTATATAGGCATCGCTATTTCCCAAATATTTCATGGATGAAGAATGAAATTTTGTAGGAATTCACAAACCAATCTTATTAGGCTTTCATTAGTTTAGATTAGAAAGTCAGTATCAAAAAACCTTTACACACAGTAAAACATATATTGTATCAAAATTCAAGAACCAAAATAATTAGATTCTGATCCAACAATAACCGTTTTCTAAAAATCATTTATTGGTGGGACCTAATAAATCAATTTTTTTTTCTTGAAGACGTAACTACATAATTTTGTTTTCTCTTTGACTATATCGCTGTTACAGATGCGAACTTCTGCTGTGACCTGTTTTCTCCTGAGAATAGGAAGTTGGACAATCGTAACCTTCCAAGCAGCAAACAGCGTGGTCCGTTTCTTTCAACATTTTTAATGTCTGCATATTGATGTTAGATGGTTCTTGAAACATTTTCTATTCTAATTGGTCACACGTTTTTTATTTGTCTGCATTAGATGTTGGAGTGAGTTTCGAAATGGTTATGTTTTATTAGGAATGTTATTTCTATTAAATTCGTTATTGATCTCTAATATCAGTTAGAGCAGGATATTAGATGAATGTTCTCCTAGCTATATATGCACGTATTGCAAGTTTAGACTTTGAGAATGGCGTACATGCAAAAAGCACCGTACAACACACATGGGAAATGAAAATTAAAAAAAAGCTTATATACACTATGTTGTCACTCCTTGTATTTTATCGAATAGTTTTCAAAAATATTTTTCTTTCTCGAATTCTCTTATCGCCTCATCGGTTGATAATGAAAACCTGCTTCATATTTATTTAATCGCATCATATGGAAATGAAAAAGCTTGAGCACGAACAATTGTTTACTCTTTCATTTCATCATTTTAATTGGTTACTGCTACGAAACTGGTTATAACCGTACAAAAAGGTATTCGTTGTAATAAAGAAATGACCTGATAAATGCATCATATTAGTATATATTTTAAGATCAATAGACGAATTCGGGCAATGCCCGAAAAAAAATACGCAAAACTAGTTTGGAGGAAAACCAATTCATACGGTTATATATTCTCAGGTATTTTCAGTTCTCGCCTACTTCAGTACTACCTATTTATTTTTCAATGCTCAGTTCCATCAAGTTCCATTCTTCGATCCAATTTTTTATTTCTATCTAAATTTTCTTCTTCTCAATTCCTCTGAATTTAATTTTCAGATATTTCTCAAATCCTCATTGCTTTGAACAATGGAGTCCAAACCCACACCTTTTTACACGGATGTGTTATGAAAACAGACTAGATACATACCACATTATGTGAATGAATATTATGCCTATCCATGATGAAATATACAAATCAGAGTTGTCAACACAAAGAGCAACAATACTTTTTCATCGGTGTTGTTTTTGTCCCTACATCTACTTACTCTGAAGAGAAATTTTAATGGATGTCTCGATTGCAGCTCTCGAGTAGTTGAAAGAACTTGGCGTAAATGACGATATATCCCTCCAGAGTCTAGAGCAACATTAAATTTTCATTCGAGTTCTTTATTCATGTTTGACACGGCTTCTTTATCTGCCCGCCATTAGACTAGGTACTAGGAGAATAGAGATAGGAAGGGTTCATCCTTCTTGACTACTTTTTATTCCTATGTATTCCTATACCTGAACATGAGAATATTTTACGATATAATATAATACGATATAATATAATATGATCAAAAACGCTCCCATTCATGAATATTTTGATGATTTTTAGATTACGACAAACAAACGAAGGTCGTCGAAAAAAATAGAATATCCACCAATTATTCAATTTTGGTGGGTAGATACAATCCTCCGCCAATGTAAAAATTGAAATATCCAGAGCACTTACAAAAACCATGAAATGCTAGAAAAGGTTCCAGCCAGCTCTTTATATATATATATGAAACTTCCTAGCCCTATATACTTACCATTGTTATTTTACACTTTCCACATTCATCTGTGGATAAAACAATGTCTTGGCCTCAAGGGCTTTGTTATAATTAACTCGAGGTTTTTTAGCTTCGTTGAATTCTAACTAAGCATAAAAAAATCACAAACTCGCAAAGAGATATCCCTTATCTACGTTGGTACAAATACAGCCAAGTTTATTCCCCCAGAATTGCCATAGGTACTTCTGATAACAGAGATCTAACAGCACGGAATAAGACGCATAAAGCATAATTAAGTCGCAGTATTATTCATATTCGAGCATGTCCTACATGCTATCCTTATATACCTGCTATAACACATACTACCAACCACCCGATCGTTATTTTCGCACGATGAATATTGCATACCCGCATGACTTCATTTTCTGTTAGCATGTCTGGAAAATGGAAAATGTGTGTATAGTGTTTGTTTTTCATATCTATCGTCTTTGAGATGAATGTTTTATTATGAATTCATTTTCCTCAGGCAATAAACGTATATACAAAGCTTCTCAAAGGTGGTGAATAAACTATATAAAATAGTTGAAAAATTATTTCATCTTTACTTCTATATAAGGGGAAGCAACCACAAATTTAGAGATATTCACCAAAAGGTATAGAAATAAGAAATAGAGATATAAGTAAAAAGCAAGTCGCAATAAACGAACAAAGAATAAAAATTTTTTTTTTATGTTCTGGTTCTCACGAAATGGGATACACTGTAATGTTCAGAGAACATCGTGAAAACCAAGGGAAATAAGGTAGGAGTTGGTGTTCTTCTTAAATTACTAGAGATCGTATGCCTCGGGGAACACCTCCCTAGGCAATGAGTTCCAAAGTCTCGATGTTTGTTGGATGAACGAGTCTTTGGAAAGGGACGTTCTCTAAAGTGACCACGAAGGGGTGTGAAGACTGAACTTGACGGGTTAATCTCGAAGAGACTGCTAATGGAGGAACGATTGTTGATATTTCAGAAGAGCATCGCCCATGAAATTATCTATAAAATAGAGATAAATCGCCAACTTTTCTACGGTGTTCCAGAGAAATGAACGAGTTTGTAAGCGAGGCATCACCGACGAGACGAATTGCCCTTTTTTGGACAGAATCCAATAGTTTCAGGATATGTTTAGGTGCCGCACTCCAAATATGGGAGCAGGTCGGATATGTCCCTTATAGATCATAAGCAGTTGACTGGGAGTGAAATAGCTCTAGGCTCGAAACAGAAATCCAAGTTTTTGGGATGCAGTTTTGGCAATGGACCTCTCGTGATTTTCCCAAGAAGAGTTATTGCTGATAATAACGCCAAGCATCGGAATAGATGACTTCAATGGTATGGTTACTCCTGACTGAATTATGTTGGGCACAGTGAGATCGGCTTTTCTAGAGAAAAGACATGCTTGTGTTTTGTTTGCATTGCATTCTACCAGTTTATTAGATCCCCACTCGAGAATTGACTTTATTTATTTTGTTAACATTTCTTCCTCGTTCAATGCTGAACTAATGGAAAAATAAAACCCAAAAGAAAAAATGGTGAATTTTTCACGGTGAAACATTGTGCATGGATATAGGTATTAAAAAATAAATTCAGCAGATTGAGCCATGATGCTTCATAACAATCAAATATTTATTGTCCTAAAAGTAATTCAGTAGGGAGGAATGTGAGTCATCGAATACCTATACGAGATATTAATTAGGATCGAGTAATATATGATTGGATTGTCCTCTTTGTGAACAAAATTTGTATGCACCTGAAGAAAATGCATATGAAGTTTTTCCCTACCTCGCGTTACCATGTTCACTTGCTAATATCTAAACTTTTTACCGAATACATTATAATTTGCTGACCTAGTCTGATATGAAGAGAATTGTGGTGCAAATATAGGTCATTGAGTATGGATTTTTCAGTTATAAATAAACAAACCCCCTAGGTTTTGCGCGTAGTTCACTAGGCCGTATTTGATGGATGAACCTCACTTCATTTACTCGAATGTTGATACAAAACTAATTGGATATTTGCCATGTTTACTATCCAGTTACCTTGAGGAGGTATCTTATGTGAATTTGTGCAGGTAAAATCTGTCGAAAAAATTTAGAATAGATATCTTCGATGCATGAAGATATAGAATTGAGTAATGTTTGATTCTATAGTAGAGAAGTTATCAGCTGAAGATAAATCAGTCGATAGATGAAAATACATTGTTGGATAAATTTTGAATAAAACAGCAGAAATTATAATCGATGCAGATGTGCCATCAGTTGAAGCTCATCTATCAATTGATATGATGCATGAATGAAGATGCTCTGCTAAATGTTCTGAATCTTACTAACGAGAATATATTATTTCTGCAGAAAGAAGCAGTGGTGAAAATGTTTGGACAGATAAGTCAGCTTGTTCATCTCGTATACAATTCTTTAATTTTGTGAATAATAGATAGTGTCAATAAGAATACATATCTGAACGTAATTTCGATATTATCTACCAATCAGAAACAGCCTGAAGAAACTCTGCTAAATTTTAATGAAAACTAGTAAATTATATGAGTCGGTGGGATTTTTCAAATTACAAAGCATACTAATTATTATTCTGGTATCTACAATATTGAACTTGTTCCACAAATGGATCTATTATCACCTGTTCAATACATTCACCAGCAATATATGAATTTCACATTTTCCATTCTTAAAATTAGTAAGTATGCTCTAATTAATCTAATTATTCACCGCTTATTATAAATTCTGTGGTGTAATTATTCCGCAATTGCCTGGTGGTTAACGTCCCAAGAGCAGCATCTGTTGAATGCTGAAATATACAAAACCAAATGAGGATTAACAAGTGGATAGTAGACGAGCTATTCTGAATATAAATCACAACGATTATATTTATACCTTTTGGAAAAAAATTCCCTGCAGTTATGGTTATCTAGAAAGAGTATTTGAGTAAATATTTTTTGTTTCAGATTCGTTAACAGTTAACGTCAGCGTTTTGCTTCTTAGTTTAGCATCACCTGATGAATCTAGTTTGGTAAGTGAATACATAAATCTAGTTCTTGCTTCAGTATACATCCAATAGCCATATAAAGTTAAAATATGATTGTCCAAAACTATCGATATCTGCTTAACTAAATACCTCCAAACTAATCACCTTTTGAGATATTATGGATTTAGAGAACTTACTACTGCGCCATATAACCATTCCTTCCGTCTGTGTATTTGAAGGGTTGTGTGCTCAATTTCAGAAATACGAAGTTGAATTCCTGCTGCAGCAGCAGTGGTACGATCCGAGACTTCGCTATTCGAATCAGAGCCAGTACAGCTATCTGAACGCGATCCATCATCACAACGACATCTGGATCCCGGATACCTATTTCATTATGCACGGCGATTTCAAGGATCCGATCATTCCGATGCATTTCTCCCTCAGGATATACAGGAACGGCAGCGTAAATTATCTCATGCGGTGAGGGGGAATGGGGATTATTAATTTTGGGACCTATACGTCGTTCCATTGGTTTTGAAATTAATGAAAAATAACTTGATCCGACTTTATCAAAACCTTGTAATTTTAACAAAAATCAGCTATTAGATAAGTATTAATTTGGAAAAAAATGTCATCTATTATAGCTAAACAAGATTTAAACTTTTTTTGTCCGAATTTTCGTATATCCCTTAGCTTAGAATTTCATTTCAATGGAACTGCACATATTTTTTTTCACAGGAGACATCTGATATTATCGTGCCAGGGGAGTTTGAACATTTTTCCATTTGATGATCCCAAATGTACGTTTTCAATGGAAAGTAGTAAGTATCGATATCACCACAACATGAATGTTTCGAATGAAAAATAATATGCCGAGTTTCTTTTTCGCATTTCCAATTGAATTTTTGAATTTGAACTTTGTATAACTGAAACTTGTGATATGCTCAAGAATGTGTCGAAATTTCATAATCCCTGTTTGGATGTTAAGTTCTCATTCCTAGAACGAAATAAACGTCATAAATGCATTTCTTCAACCTTCCCTAGACGATACCTAAATTAATAAAAATAACACACTTCATGTTTATTTCCAAAATTTCTAGAGAAGTGAGTACAGATATGTGAAAACAACAACGATTTTGATATCAATGAAAATTTCATAAATTTTGAACCAATTAGAAGGCTCCTTTTTGTATACGTTGCTTATAGCAACTGGCGATTACCGTGATTATTTCCATTCATGCTGAAATACACGTTTTTGATTGGTTGAAATGATTGTGTTGATAAGCAATAACACCATGTTTTCGATTTTGTATTTCGGCTCCTGATTGGCTATTGGATACCTACATGCTGTGTTTTCGTTTCTGTATTTCGCTTTCTGATTCGTAGGCAGTAGGGTAGTTTAATTAAACAACGACTTACAAGTTGCAATCTGTCATAGTATTTTTCGATTGCCTGGTAAATAAATGAATGCCACTACACCAAATTTTCGTCCGAACCATGATAAACACACACTATTAATATGTATCCACTTCATTTTCCACAAATTTTAGACAATTTCAGCATTAATAGAATTAGAATTAGTCTAATGTAACCTAACCACACAAATTGTGACAACAATCATAATGAATTTAGCTCAGTAGTACCGAGTGCTTAGGTAATCTTGCCTACATCATACAATGGCATAAATGTATTGTTGGTTGCATAACGAATCTTGTTGTGTCGAAATACAATGCTAATCAAAATAACTAATTCCATAAACTGTACGTTTAAAATAGGAAATCATCAAAATGGCTTTGATTTTATTCATGAAATAATCTGAACAAATGCAACTTGTGTTATTGATGATTATCGAAAATTCCTTCTCTTTTTCGGAACAATTCATGTTGCTTTGGGAAACCACACTTGCGCTGTGCGCTCGTGTAGTTTCCCAAAATCGAAAACTTTAATAATTAACCTCAGTTACTATCTACAGTATCTACGCAGAATGGGTCGTATAGGGTTCATCTTCTTATCATATTAACTGCAACTTCAATTTATTAAATTTTCTTACCGAATCTCCCACGCAGCAGAATTAATTCCCTATAATTTTTTTCTCGGTTTCACTCATGTTTTTGTGGATAGAAAATTTCCCTCGTCTATTCGTGACCTTGAAAAAAGTTATCGGTAATAATTCTGCTGCTAGGGAGATTATAAGTGATTATTGTGTATATTTGAACGAGTGAATCAACTAGGGACTAATTGAAACATATAACATTATGATCCTGGTGTCCTTGAACTACATGCTTCTTCACAATGATGTGAATGATGTACCTACATGATTGTTTGTATCTGACATCTCAATGATGTGTACACAATATTGATTTCTTCGTATTTTACAGTATCTTACGAGACGACATCGCTTCTTTACGTATGGAAAAACGGTGAAGACGTTCTTCGAAAATCGCCCAGTCTGATGACTCTAAATGCTTACCTCATCAATAATTCAACGCTGATTTGCCCTACGAAGTCGAGTTGGCGAGGTGAGTAGACAGTTTTCTTCAGGCGGAAATTGCGATAAAAAATTCATAGGTAAATTATGGTTTTTATGCTATGGATTTTTGTATTCAAAAAATCATATACTTAGATTGTTCTTTCTTTCTACTTTTTTCTCTTGGTTTATTTTTGGTATACCATTAATACCAAAGGTTATAACATCAACACTCTATATTCTGCGCCTTGGACTTCAAGTTCCAAATTCCACTACAGTTTGATTTTCAATTCAGATTAAAAAAAAAAAGATTCGACGAGGATGGGATTCGAACCCACGCGGGCAGAGCCCATTGGATTAGCAGTCCAACGCCTTAACCACTCGGCCACCTCGTCACTGAAGGGTAAATGACGGTATTATGGATCAGTGGAGGGGGTTACCATTTACAGTGATTTTGAAATGATCATCGGCGGGGAATAGAAGGGAGCAAGAGGCACCGATTCGATCAATGTCCAAACGCATCCATTATGCACAAACTCTTTTTCCTTTTGCTAGTAAATTTCTTCACAAAGCAGAGGCCATTAAAGGAACCATGTAGAACTAGAACTACTTTCTTCAAAACCTAGATATATGTATCGATCTCTAGTATAGGTATAGATTTAGGTAGGTTCAATAATTAATTTTTATTTTCAGGTAACTATAGCTGTCTCACGGTGGAACTAATTTTCACCAGAGATCGAGCGTTTTATTTCACAACAGTATTCATACCGGGTATAATATTAGTGACGTCATCTTTCATAACCTTTTGGTTAGAATGGAACGCAGTGCCTGCTAGAGTTATGATTGGTAAGCTATAAATTTTCATCGAAGTTCAAAAATGATCTAATAGCGGACATATCTAGACCAAAATACAAAGTTAACATATTTTTTCATTTTTCGCTTTCCGATTACCCCTTATTTTTTACAGCGTTTATAATCACCGTCAACTTGTTTCTTTAGACCGACGATTTAGATATATTTTCTAAATTTTACTCTAGAGATAATTGTTCTATACATAGATCTTATTGCTTACTCTAGATCCGGCATTCTTCAGTAATTTTTTGGTCTAGAGGGGTCTGCAAGAAAGTAGGTATTATGATCATGTGGTACAACACAAATGTATGGACAAAAAAAAAACAATAAAAATCAATGGCTTAGTACTTTCAACCCTCCCGGACCTACAAAACAAGTAACCTTGATGGTTCTATATAATCCAAGAGAATCTTTGTTTGGTCCAAAAAGTTTCTGCGTTCTAGGAGTGACTTTCATTGGGAAGCTCCTTTAGAAATTATACTGATGGGTAATACAGTTATCAGGATACCTGATGACATATTTCGAGAGTAGCGAAAGAACGCTTATATCTAAAAAATATTTAGCGAACATTTGTATCTGTCTTGGAGTTAATGGCATTTAACCTTGTCAATATTCGCAACATTTTTTTTCCTCTGTTCTTGGATATAGCTCCCCTGTGGTGCTTTTATCCAGCTCTCCTTCGATTACGTATGTCTCGTAATCAAAGCTTTGTCTGTTGGATGCAAAAGTCTTGCTCGAAGCAATATTGCATCCAATTTTCTGAAGAGGTTTGTTATTCTGTCTTGTACAGATTTTCTTTTTTCTGTCTGATTTTATTTACTTGTTCTTGTGTTTTTTTTGTGCTGTTTGAAGCCGACTTCTCTGGATTTGGTTTCTAGTTGAAATTGGTTTGGTTTTTTTGTCTTCAGTTTGTTTTTTGTTCTCTTCCAACGCTCTTCAATTGCTTCCTTCCTTTTCGAAAGTTCACCTCGGAATCCTGTGGTGCTTTTATCCAGCTCTCCTTCGATTACGTATGTCTCGTTATCAAAGCTTTGTCTGTCTGTATTTGTTGACCAACCAACCCATTTTAGCACAAGAAAACACAACGATCTTATTTCACATCAACTTGACTTCCAACCTCGAGGACGCCGTCTGTCCTCTACCATGGTCAGAAGGGAAGTCCATTCGCAACATTATAACTGTTTTTTAGTATTAAAATTCTGTCAACTAATAAATGTTCTGTCAAAGAGAAGGGGTTGGTTCTGTGTCAAATGTCTCCCTACAACTGTTCAACTGTTAATAAATGTAAGGTTCAGTTTTTGCTACAAAAATTTTGAGTGTACATCAAGTATTCATTTCAAAATACAGAAACCAACAATCCTGAACCAGAATGAACTTATTCTCTCTACATTTTCAGTCGACTAGCTAGCTCTCTATTTTTTCGTCAAAATAAGGTCAAATGTTGTATTATTTCTCAACATTATTCACAACATAATTAAAACTGTAGCTCGCGACACGTGAAGATGCGGCACTTGTACGTCATTTCAATTTTCCAGGTGTGACAACAATGCTCAACTTTTTCACGACGTCGAACGGATTTCGTTCGACGTTGCCTGTCGTCTCGAATTTGACAGCGATGAACGTTTGGGATGGGGTGTGCATGTGCTTCATATATGCTTCGTTGTTGGAATTCGTTTGCGTCAACTACGTCGGCCGCAAGAGGCCGCTGCACAACGTTGTGTACAGGCCCGGGGAAAATCCCGTCACGCAGGTCAGTTTTCACCTGGACAACTACGTTTTCAATTGTTCGTAAGGTGGATATAGGATGGTGAAACAGCTTCCTATTATAACTAGCACTAGAAAAAACTGTAGACTTTTGCCTACTTGATTTCATACCGTATAGTAATATTTCATGAAGTTACCAGAGATGGCGCCATACCTTGTATTGGTAGAACAGAAACTGTGCATCTGTCAGTGTCATTCATATATCTATTGACTACGAATATTGATAATATAAGGACAGCCTATCTGAAGCCGAAACAAAAGAGCATCGCTGGCAATGATTAATTTATGCGCATGCGTCAAAATAAAAGTAGATGATGACAGTCAAGAGCGACTCTCTAAGTGTTGTTTCCCTCTTATGTCCTTGCTGATACTGAAATTGGAAATGATCGTATGTCGGGTATCACTTTTGCGATCTTTTTCAAACAAGCAGGTTATAAGTATCTGTGTTTTGTTGATGTGAATTTCCTCGTTTTTCGTTATTGTTTTTCGATTGCGTGTTGAGTGTTTGTGTTTCATTAATTCATAGTTGTTCAGGTGATACTATTCTTCCGTAAATTTAATCAGTGTCGGTGTCCAGGTCGTGTACAGCCCCCAGGCGTTGATCTCCAGGTTGTCTTCCACGATTCCAGAAATCAAAATATTGCAAAGATCAGGATAATTCACATGCCTACCAATATTTATTTACATATAAAGTAAATTTTTCCTATGAATATAAGATCACGAATTTTAAACATTTTATGATTTCAATTTCGCGCATGCGCCCTCAATCATAGTTGCCAATTAAAAAAGGAAAGATATATGGAATTCGGCTTCACTTTGCTATCATTGTCTCTTATGGCGTATGATCAATATTGTAATCTCTGTTGTAGTTAATAGATATTAAGGTGTCATCTGTTCTAATAGAAAAAAAACAAAAGATTAAAAATTACGCTTACTATTCCAGACTTACCGAAAATATAGTATTTCAATGTCGTTATAATTCACGTCTGTCAGATGCGAACCACAGAAATACATAGGAAACAGAAATCTTCCTTGATAATTGATCTTACCGCCATCTTCATTCAAGTCGAGGAAATATCACTACTCAAACGGTCTACAAGTTTTTCGCAGAGTTTCACCATCCTATATCCACCTTGTTTGTAACCATATTCGTAACGAGGTGATTCTGATCGGAAGCTGAACTGAAAGGTTCCATTCCTGATACTGTTTATATAGATTTATTACTGGAATAACACAAGATGCTCAAATGCGAATTTGGAGTCGATTTGTAGCTTCTTATACAAAATATCCATTCACATTATCAAATGAGTCAGATCCCAACATTGAAATTGAACTATCGTAAACTGACTCAGGAATTGAATATAAAATATTTACATAAATATTCGGAGAATATTATGAGATTTTGAGTTGTTTTTTGGTGAATAACTCAGAAACTCCAATGATAACGGAATAAAAGTTTGTATAGGTATAACAATAAGTACTTTATTGAGTCCTTTTCATCATGAGGATCGTAAATGTATCATTTGTTTCCCCTTATGTCGCATTTTCACGAAAATATAGGAAAGCTTTTTTTAGAGTGCCTGGGGGAAAGACTCGAAAGAAACCTCACTAGAGGAAAAACTTTATGAGCATTTCATATTTACACAATACACATACAGTCCCGATTCCGATGATCCTACTTCTAGAAGAATATATATATAGGTATCTGAAACTTTTATTAGTTACCATCGGAAAATAAATCATTTCCTCTGTTATTCATTGATATTATCAACTATCTGTCTTATTTTTGCTCGGCATCTGAGGTCCTTCCATTGCATCCTGAAGATTTTTTTGAAGTGAAAATAACCAAATTTTTCATGAGAAAAACTTTCTCCTGCTGCTATTGAAGTCACAACAATAAAATTTGTTTTCTATCAAGGATCAAAGGCCTAATAATGAATAGCAGTAATGAATTGAGTTGAGTGAAGATTACACATGCTTTTGTCTAGAGAAAGAGCATGAGGTAATAAATTAAAAATCGAAAAGTTAACAGCTACTTCAAATACTCTACTCGACTGTTTCATTAATTGATGACTTTGCTTGCCATCACTTATTTGCTTCATATAGTTGTATATTTTCATAATCCTCGGGTGCATTTATTCGAGATATAGTCTACTGGGTGTCCAGAAATTCCTGTCGTGAACAAAATGAAATTGGTTGTAGAGCATGCCAGCACAAGTATTTTTTGCCCACACATTTGAATTTGGCCCCAGTCTAGGGCAACAATTTCAGAACATCCTGTACATGATTTGTGAACGATTGGAAACCGGGTGTATTTCGTTTTGATATCGGGGTAGCAGATCAGTATAAATAATTGTATTCGTTACATTTATTATTTATAGGAGCGATGTATTTCGTTCTAATCTCTTCAGAATATACACATCTATCAATATTATTTATACTGTTTGTCCTATCGTGGATCCTTAAAATACGGAAATGTTCATTTAATATTTATAAGCAATTATTTTCCCTGTTCTATTTTTTTGTTGAGATCTATAGAAACATAAAATGCTGTTAAGACTCGAATTCTCATTTGTAGAGTTTGTATGAGGTTAAAAATAACTACCTATATAATAATGTGATCACGGTCCTAATTTGGAACTTGTGATATGGAATATCGTACTAACTATTATAATAGTAAGTAGGTAGGTTGATTGCATGAATGAACGATGAACCATCACGATGAATGAATCCGATAAACATGAATTATGCAAAATATCAAGTACCTATTGCCTATACCTACCAAGGGAATCGCAATCCATTGCGATAATAACTACCAATATAAACAACCAAAATAGCTCACTTATATGTGATAATCATGTCATCAGCTTTGAAATCACTTTTTGTGTCAGTGTGTGACCAATGTTTGTTCAATACACTTTTCTTGCAATATGTCTATGTTCTATTTTCTTCTCTTCTCTCTGCATGTGCTAGAAATGCATGTGTGTATGAATTCATACAAAAGATATTCAGGCTGTCACAATTACTATTTTATTGAAAATATGCAGAGTTATAGGTATATAATTTGAGATTTTCACCAGTTGATCTTGATCAAGAATGTCAAAACCACCAATAAAGTATCAATATAAGAGCTGACTCAGACAAATCAGCAGCAGAATTTCATGAAATCGATCATGAAACATACCTCAAAAGACTAGGAATCAACTTCCCCCTAGTATAATGTAGAATAATTCAGAGTACGAATAATAACATTCGAATGATTTCACAACAGTTGAATGCATGTATAAATCCATAATAGTAAATGTGACATCCAGATGGTCAGTGTGTGGTGTACCCAAAATTAATCGTAGTGTTCACGTTTGTAGAAAATATAAATTTGGGCGATGAAATAGAATTTTGTTCCCTGAAAATTTGCAGTAAGTAAATCACATTTCAAGAAAAATTGCACTAATTCCATGAATTACCTAATAAATTATATTATACCATTTCCGAAAAATACCTATATACCTACCTTAAAAACTACCAATAAATTCATTCATATTAACATCCTATTACGCTATAGTAGTATAAGAGAAGAAACTAGAATTTTTAGTATTTGATTAAGTTGAGAAAACTTAGTTAGATATAGTTAATATGTATAGTTCCTTCATAGGGTAATCCGTTTCGAATTAAAATCCTATCTGAATAGGATATAAACATTATCTATTCATCTTCAGCAACGTATAATTCCATCAATTATTCATTTACCAAACCCGCCAATAACAGACAATCGTAACGAAATTACTATTCCATCCTCAACTCGAGTGATTCATTATTGTTTGAAAAAATTGAATCAACTATCAGAAAATTAATTGAAGGTAAAAGAGTAACAGTTAAGGCGGGTTTAGCCAGCTCACAGTGCATAATGGATAACTCATAATGCGTAATGCATAATTTTGAAATTGAAGTTCTTTATCCACCCGTTTATACAACTCATAGTGCACAACTCGTAATTCAATACATAACGCACAATTCACAAAGTTTACCAGCTTTTAACTTTTATGCATTATTCACTATGTGAATTGAAGACGCGTCTGACAAAAATGTCAACTTTTCACATACAGTGAGATATTTCTGTTGTGTGGTTGTAAAAAAGCAGAAATAATGGCCAATCAGCCATTATATTTGAATTGTTTCAACATATCTTTGAACGGCGTATCGAAGAGTCTTTCCGGTTTTTTGCACTATGAGTTATCCATTATGCATTTTGAGCTAGCTAAACCCGCCTTAAGTGTACAATTTCAAATAATCAGCTGAAATAATTATATAATAGTATATTATGATACAAGTTTCATAAGACGCTATTTTGTCGCACGCGTTGTTTGGAGTACGACGGGCGAAGCGAGGAGTGCTCCAAGTGAACAAGTGCGACAACGTGTCTTATAAAACGTGTGTCATATGCAATTTTTTCTATTTTGAATTGATTTGAAGAAAAAAATTGATTCAATATCGATAAATCACAGAAACATCTTCGATTGGTAACAATGATGACATTAAAATAATTAAAATCTGACGCACAAGCGTAAAGCCCAGTTTACCGTTGAGCGATTTTGATTATTGCAATACCAGCGGTGAAAAATTCAATGTTGTTATTGTTTTTATTGATCAATTTAAATCAAATTACACTCTGAATTGAAATTTACCAATTGAAACATTGAGTTTTTCACTGCTAATATCACCAAATCCAAATCGCTAAGAAGTAAACTGGGCATAACTTTTCTGACTTTCATTTGACAGTTCGATTGTACCAATCTCCGAATAATAAAAAATGCGTATCGAAATAGAGGCTATTTCGACACGCATTTGCGTTGCACAGTGACTTCATTATACAACCAAAATAGAAAAAGTTATTGGTGATCATCATGAAAAATATCTTTAAATTATTCCTCAGATTTTTTATGTATATATAGGTATAGGTGGTCATGAGTTTGTTACGACTTCTTGTGTTTCGATTTGTTTGGGTTTCTCATCATTTCCGAAATCACAATAAGTACCCTGTGAACATGAACATAATAAAACTGTCGTTTTTGATATGTTTGTCTCGTAACATACATGTTCTCACGAAATTGAATCAAAAATTCGATATACATATAAACCAATCATGATATTTCGGGTTTGTATTCTCTCTTATCTGAAAACTGACATGGAGCTAGAATAATTGTATTAATTGGGCTATGCCACGCTATGCGTACGCTTTTCGTTTATTTTGAGGAAACTCGATTAAAACGTTCGCTGAATTCATCAGATTCAAATGGCATTCTCATCGCGAATGAACCAATGAGCTACTGGAACAGTTAGAGCAAACTTCAACAGTTGAAGTTTTCAGTGTGATCACTCTTGGTAAACAAGTTTCTAATTCACTTTCATTTGACTTTCTGATCATACCGGTTGGAATTTGCTAGGAATATGATTTTTCAATAAGAATATAAACTGTAAATTGTACCTAATATTTTAAATGCAGTTCATAGTATGATTGAGATAGTACATCAGTGGTACGTTATGACAGGTAATTTTCAATACAGGTGAACAAAAAAAAAGATCAGTTGGTATTGTCATATCACATACCGTCAAACGTGGTAATATTGACCTTGGGGTTTTTTTATGGAACATCAATACAAATTTGATAGCAGGCGCCATCTCTTCGTTGGTAGATTGACTGATCGGTTACTTATGGGCGATTCCTTCGATTGGATTGTTATATTTCGGACAGTTTCGTAGTGCTCAATAGTTTCTACTGGTATAGGTGAGTTCAAACATTTGAATAAAATGTATCAGGACTCATGACTACCTTGAACATATTTCTTTCCGGGAAACTGAACAGATTTAATGAAAAACATTTATTGAAAATTTCTGATCATCAATAGAGATTTTCCGTTTTTTCATGGGTAATTTGGAACGATGCCGAAAAAGTATTCTAGGAGACCTGGTGCCAGTTTACGACGTGATTATGACCCGGAAAACTTGGAAAAAGCCCTGAATGACTTTTTCAATGGTCGTCGGACTTTGTCCAATGCTGCCAAGCATATAACAAAGAATCAAAGGAGACTGAAAAAAACTATGTAGCAAAAGTACTACAAAAGTCAAACGACAACAAATTCAAAGTCAGCTGTCTAAACAATGTGGTCTTAACAGCAAAACATTCATTTTTCCACAAGTGTAAGACGTTTTGGAAAGTCACTTCAAACAAATAAAATCTGTTCTGAGTAATCCAGCGATTTCTCGTGGAAGACATATTTTCGATGATGTTTAAGGCTTCAAACGCAGAATAAGCATTCTTTAGTTTGTATTTTCTCACATCTACAATGTGAAATTAGTATTTTTTTGTTGATATTTATAATTTCACGAGTTATAAACTCTTTAATATCGGTTAATGTTTTCATACTCCTTTCCTGTCCCAAGAAACAATTATTTTCAAATTTGTCTTCGTTAGTTGTCGAAAAGAATCGTTTCCCTTCCCCAGGTTAATATGGAACAACACCTATTTTAAGTTTTTTATAGTCATGAATAGTTGATTTTATCATTTCCTTCAACAGTACATGAAACTCCCCGTCATCAATGTCATACAATGTTAATTTTTGAAGGGAATTAAAATTAAAGACAAGAAATATACAAAGATTCAAAAATTTTGTTCTATATTACCCCGTTTGACGGTACCTGATACCTTTATGTCACAAAGAAAAATTCTCAATTCCTAGAAAAAATTGGTTAAACAGCTTGGTATCTTGTTTAAATGGAATTGTATGTGTATATAGGTATATTGGCACTTTACGTACTTAACTATGATTTCAAAGATAATTATTCAAGATGAATACGAATTTCGACAATACACAGATAGATTCTCCTGTATGAGAGACAGAAGATTGTTCATAAGCTATCGAAATATTTGCCAAAGAGGACACACAAAAGATTCGTATATATTCACAATCAATATCCCAATCTAAATATTTCACATGGGGGAACATGATATGTATCACTTCATCATGATATATCAACTTTTTGGACACAAAAACGGTTCCAAATTAAAAAATAAAAATTGTCTTATTCTTACAAACCAGAACATTCTAAAGTCGCCACACCATTATCATCAACCCGACATAACGTTCACACTTTCAAACATTGTTCAATGCGTATCTTCCAAGGGTTCTAATAATTCAAATTGTAACAACCAGGGCAAGTGGCCCGCGGCATAAGATTGTACGTACTTTGGTCTGTCATGTTGCAGCGACTGCCCGCTGTTCTCAGCAGGATAGGCATTATACTGGCCAGTCCACTGGTAAGCCCAATAGGTTACGAACTGCTATGCTATCCCCCCATTCAGAGTTCGATGATCGCCGCACCAACCCACCAAAGCAGGGCTGATGGTCGCTTATTATCCTGCTGCATGAGCATGTGTCATTTTTTAACAGTAGATACCTGGTGTAGTTCTTCTGGCGAGATGAACGGTGTACGGTCAGGTATAAATGAGCGACAATGTCAAAAGGGATTTGGGTCAGGTTGAGAAAGTTTGCCTCAACACATGAGATTTTATATCATTGATTGACTTAGTGCCGGTTGCAAATACGCGAGCTATAAGGCATGCGTGGCTGTGGTTATAAACAAATTAAATATTTAATCGTCTGTTAAATCTTTATGCAACCGGCCCTTAGACTCATTTACTTACTATAACATACTAGATACTCAATGTTATTTTAATTTAGGAAGCTCTTGTTTGAGCTTTATCTACTGAAAATAAAGAATAATAGTTAAAATAGCTTCAATGTCCTGATATCGGTTTGATATTGAGCTGATTAATTCGATTTTCTTTCACTTGAGAGAGAAGATGTAGTTTCTATATTCATAAAATGAAAGGTTTCACATTTTCGAAATATGGATTTTATGGACATAACAAACAGGAACTGTTCTCGGTTTCAACATAAATGGTGTTGATGCGAAGAGTATATTTGACTGTTTGCCATCATCTTTACAGATGGACTAATCTGATTAGCGATGTTAAAAATTTAAGGTTCGTCATTAAATTTCGGTTCTTTTCAAAATTATTTAGGAATTTCACTCATTGCCTTAGTAACAGGGAACAAGATTTTTTTATTTCTATCGCGAGCCTGTGGGTAAATTTATTACTGTAATTTTTAAAATAACTATATAAGCGCACTAAGCGATTTTTCAAAAAACTCTCCAGATAATCAATTTTGCACATTTATTTTATATTCTGGAAAAAAAATTGAATAATTGGATTTTTTAATCCAACACCTCAACCATTTAATATAAAACAAGAGGCTAATATAAAACCTCTCAATGCACCAACGTTTGGTGAGCTGTTGAAATAATTATAAATTTTTCAATGGAAACAAGCATATTATTATGAATATTTGAATTCCAATGAGTCGTTCTCGAATTATAATTGAAAAAAATTGTTTATATTTTTGTTTATGAAGCGAATTCTATCCACAGGTTCACTGAAAGAATATCTAAACGTTTTTATTCTACTATCCCTGTAGCTTGATTATATGGTAATTCCTAGGTTCTATGTGAAATTAGTACAAACCATTATGTACAGAAACAAATGTTTCATTAAACCGAATGATCACAATTTTTTTTATTCATCGTTTTCATTAAAAGAAAATATATATTCTACTTATTATTTAGGAGACTGCGGAGCAAGAATATTATTCCACATTCTGTGAGAGTCCCTTGTATACTAGAGTAAGTTTGTGTGGAAAATATGCCCTACATCCAAATAACAACCTGAACCATATATTTCTAATGGGAGTGACCAACGAACATCATTTTTGTTTGCATTTGCTTGTTTCCTCTACCACAAAAATTGATCTATGATGCGTGAAGGAGGAATATGGATTAGGTATCTACTCAATTATACCATCAAACCGACGTGTTATGTTTTAAGTAAATACATTGTAAAAAGAATAGATGAGTATTTATACAATGATTAATCGTACAAAGAAGCGATACAGCCGGGATTATTGAACACAATATAATTCATGGATATCAGTATTGACATATCTCTGTTGTTACCAATGTATTTCCTGTGACAAATTATTTGTGAATACCGTGAGATGACCCAATAATCACAATGTGTAAAGGAAATCTCTTGTCAAAAAAATTAGTAAGATAGGTATATACTTGACAAGTTCAGCCAGCTTCGAGAGAGAAAAAAATATGTCTGCCCTAGTGTTGTCTTTTTCGTCAAGATTGCAACTTTAAAAAATGAAAATGTTAAGATTGGGACGTAGAAAAGAAGAAGACTTATATAACCTGTATATAACTGGTTTGTTTGTTTTTCTTGTAGTTTATTTTCGTTATTCCGATTATTTAGAATATTTTGTAAGCATTGTTAGATTATGATTCCAAACACATTTTAAATGTGTTTTCAGATTTCTTCTCTTTTTTTACGTCGCAATCATAACATTTTCTTTATTCTAAGTTGCGATCTTGATGACAAAGACAACACTAGGGCAGACACATTCTCTCTCTCTCAAAGCTGGCTGAACTTGTCAACTAATTGAGTATCATCTGATATACCGGTTGATGAAGCAAGAGTATATGCGTGAATAATTCAATATGCTTTGTTGTCTACATTTTTTTAACAATATAGTGTGAAATTTTGAGTTCCACCATTGTGAGTAAAATTTCACTTCTATAGTTAGATTCTCCAACTGCTCCTCATGGAGTAAAAAAATTGGCATTTTTTGGCACCGGTAATTTTTATAGGTGAGGCTTTTATTCTGAGGCTCGGTATGAAGATAAGCCAATCACAAGTTTCGATATAATTATTGTCACTTGGGTGTCCTAGATACATAAATTAATCCAAGGTATATGATAAGACACATTTTTATCTTTTGCACCTCAAAATAATTTCTAACAATATCATTATAATTTCATTGTTTGGACTGATTTCTACCAACTGTACAATTGCTTGAAAATATGAGAACCTTAAGAAACTGGAACATTGATTTTTCGTTCTACAGGGTGATAAAAAGAGGGAATCTGCGGTACCAAACGAGATTGTCTCTTGTACCAACTGTGGACCAAATCCGTGTACACATGCAGCCAATAATGGATGTGCTGAGGTAAATATTATGTTTTTTATCAATAACCTATTTCATAATTCATTGTATTACCAACGAGAAACAATCAAAATCCCTAATGAGGTCAGCTTTATGAAAGCCAAACGTCTGCAATAGTTCTGTCACAAAACAATATACAGAAATGTACTATACTAAAATAGTAGTAGTAATAGTTTGTCGCTATGACGAGGTTTTTATTATGCTTCAGAATTAACTTCAGAACGGAAAGACCGATCTTTTTGTTCGGAAATATCATTTTGCTCGTAGAATCCATTTCTCCAATAGAAACAACCGAAATCATGAATATTGTTCATCAGTAGGCGACACAAATGTGACTTACTAGCGAAAATATGTCACCCAGTGAATGAAATTGAACACGAAACAATAAAAAATATAGAACATTTTGCCTCTGGTATGTGAAAATTTACCTCACCTTGTAATCCGTTGTATCCGAATGTATAATAATAAATACCTATCATAATTAAAAATAATTTTCATCTTATTATTTTGAAGTTCCTTTCATACAGATAATTCAAAACGATTCATAAGATAGACTATATTTGGAAAAAATATTATTTTTATTTATTTCAAAATTCCTCTCCATGAAACCTTCAAGAATGTTTTGTCTGCATATTATGAGCTTTGTCGCCCAGGGATTTTGGTTTAAAAAATGCAATGATCTGAAATGGGAGTTGCCACCGGCACGAATATTTCGACTGTCTTCAGCGATTCTGCGGCGATTCATTTTGTTTCGTTGCAAGCACGGTTTTTATCGCAGTCGTCGACATCAAGATGGCGAAAACGGATAAACCAAATATTGAATTAGTGAAAGATTACCCTACTATGGTCGAGTTCCAAAATTCCCAACCAGTACTGTTCAGTGCTTTAGATCGTTCTGAAATTAAGTACTGAATTATTCTGGTAGTAGTTTACTCAACCTGAATTCGTTTCGATATTGCTGACTGTCATCAGTAAATTCAATAATATCGGAACGCGACTTGTATTTCACCTGTCAAACGATGATTACAAAAATGTGAGGAAGGACAAAGTGTTCCGTTCCAAATTTATTTCATTAACCTACTTCCTCGTCTTCTTCCTAAAAAATGTTTCTTGGAAAATAATTTTCATATTAAAATCATACATAAGGTAGTGAAATACAAACCTTGAATTTAGTTTATCCTCAAACGCAAGAACTAAATAATGCATCTTCTTAATCTGATGATGAATAAATTTTCGCAACACAAATCTGTCGCTCTAGTATGGATCAAGCGACAGCTACGAATGTTTTGCGTTGGTTTGGGGAGACCTCAATAATTGTGTTTGCAACAACATAACTGCTACTCATCTCCCACTATATACTCATAAAACCACTAATTCACGATCGCATATAGGATTGACAGGTTTAATTAATAATAATAATAATAATAATTACTGATTATTCATTTAACAATACTGCATTAGCAATTTCCATTCCACAATATCTAACCTTGAGTAGGCATGTGTTTTGCAGGTGAGGAAAAAGGAACCTCCACACCCGATACGAGTAGCAAAAACCATAGATGTGATCGCCAGGATAACATTTCCCACAGCATTCGCAGTTTTTCTCATTTTCTTCTTCTACCACTACAAAAGCTTCACAAACGTCGCCCATGATGAATGAATCAACGGAAGACGTTTGAGAAAAGCACGCACCAACTTGTCACACGTACATATCAGGACTTGAAAATCATATGAACTAAGGTGTACGAAAACTGAATAGTGTAGTTATATTTTCAGTTACGGTAATGTTATGAATTGATCATTTTCGCAATTTGGATCATGGTTCGCAAAACGTGTAGCTGTATCAGCACTGTACATAACAAGATGATATTTTCAAGAATAGTTTAACTATGCATAAAACACTTTTAATTATTACCTACTCGGCATATGTAAATCAGATTAATTTAGCAAAATGGAGTTTTTCTTTTGGAAATATCAAACGCTTTGCTTCCAAATCCGATATTATTGATTCATGATGAAATATTATATTGATAAAGACTTTCATTATTTCATCGATAAAATGGTTTTGAAAATGCCGAAAGAGCTCCGAGGTTGGTATGTCCATTTGTTATCGTTTTATTTTTCATATCATACCTATATGATATGAATAGGTAAAATTGTGATATTCGTCTGAAATTCATTTTCATTGTTGCAAATAATGGTTAGTATACATAGTATACAATATATTGAAAACTACTCAAAAATATGTGCCTATAATAATTCTAAATACATCGTCACTACCATATAATTCAATTGCATTATCCCTCCTTGCATCATTTTGAGTAGTATTTGAAAATTTATGCACTTAATACTGTTAACCAGAATAAAATCTTAATTTAGTTGATTTTCAAGTAAATTCTCCCCAACTTGTATCTCTATATAGGATTGTCTGAAGTGCATAGTTTATTTGCAATATTTGAATTGAAATTTGTCCGATTAATTTGAATCTCAATATTAAGTTAATTATGCCTACCCACTTCTGTGATTATTGTAAACCGAAGTTGTACCTGAATTTATTATATTTATGTTAAGGTTGAGTATTTGAGTTTAAGATATATTAAATATATTATGTCTTATGTCTTGGATTATATTTTATATAATTCGTTAAAAGCTTGTTGATCGTTTTAAATCATTTTTCTGAATTGCTTTAGAATACTATATACAATTTAAATCTACCCAATAGAAAAAATTAAAAACGTTCATAAATGCTACGTTGAATGGCCCCATATTATACTATTGTGCAATATAAGGCAGCCCAAGTCTGAAGATATGGTTTTTGAATCTTAAAATAACATCTCGAAACATAATCGATATGAAATGCAGAGGATTCAGAATTGATAATTCAATACATTTGCTTATTAGAAACATTGAAATTCGCAGTAACATCTCTCATTATCAAACTATACAATTGCAGTAAAATCGAGGATATGATATGAAGAACGCGATTTTAAGCAAGGTTGAATCTAGCTTCTTCCATATCCAGATAAAGCAAATTATCTTTTTGCTTATTCCTTCCTGATGCACAATCCTCATTGAATATATCTAGACATTTTAAGGTAAACCCATTCGAACAATTTTTCAGATTACATAAATATAGGTATATACTGCTTTCAAAATATATTCACCATTATTAAAGAAAACCTCGTTGTTTCTGATGAATTCAATAGAGTAAAAGATCATATGACAACAAAGTATAAAAATGTAAATGTAGGTCCATATCAAACTGAAGTTGGAATCAAGATGATCTATTTGTTGGTCAGATGTTAGATATCCAATCATTTATAAATTAGTATTTCAACTATCATACTTAATACTCATCAGAAATTCATTTGCTTGACATCTGATGTGGATACAGTTATCGATTGATATTTTTGAAGGAATTGGACTGTTTCATTCAAACAAGCACGGATAGAGCGAAATACTGTAATTATTGACTGAAAAATGGATTATTTTGAACCAATTCTGAAGAAGACATGAATACTCTTAAATAACTTCAAAGTATTGCATTATACCATCTATTATAGTTATAATGCTAAAATGAGCTGAAATGGGGGAAGTTCACCTGTTCTATATAGATGAAATATTTTCTGTATGTAGAATTTTTTGTTTCTCATGTTTCTGAACCACTCCGGAAAAGTAAGATTCAACCGGTTATGTTCACTTTTCGCTAGCCAGCCAGCTTCAAGTGGTAGGTACCTACTTCTCCAAATGATTTCACAAATTTCATTAATTGATCAAAGTATTGGGTGGACAGTATTCCAATGATTTGATTCATTTGATGGAGAGATATAAAAATAATCCTATTTTTTGTTCGACTTTATGGTTTCATGGTCGAAATGTACCTACTTAAGATTGTTATCCTGACAGATCATTGACTTTTCACTATACCAAAAATGTAGTGTTTGTGTGGCTACACGTCACGTTGACGTTTAAAAAAACGCGATGTTCTTGTCCGAATGACTTCATCCAAAGATGAATATATTTCAGCTGGATAGAACTGGTGACCTTTGACCATCTCAGCAATCCTCAGAAATGCTTAATCTTTCATTTTCCGAATGGATATCGCTTCAACTTTAACACGTCGAAATATATTTACCCTATACGATATACACTGTGTGCAAGAGCACAGCATCTTGAAAAACGGTAGGAGTTATGAAGTTGCGTAGATCATATAAGTTGCAATTAGAAGATTTTGCAAACATTGCACCAACTGAAAAAATTACAAAAATATCATTGTCATTTACCGAGTCTACACTTGGCTGTAATTCGATGGAATTTTTCATAACGATACCAAAGATAAATTAAGACTGAATTGATTGAATTTGGCTTCAACATATCCTATATCTTCTGCTGTTTTCAAGAAACCATGTTATGCTTCTTGAACACAGTGCTATCATAGATACATCCTAGATCAACACCGTTTATGTATCAACTTTTAATGCTCTGATTACATTGGCTTAATAGGTTAGGTTTAAGCCGCTGATGTAGGTCTGATGGATCTTAACATGGCCATCTAGCGGAGAAAGTGAGAATTTAGAAGACGCTGTTTTTAATTATCATCAGTAAATAATATTAGATATTCTGAAATAGTATATTTGCAACGAAGATATTAGAAAATTGAGTTCGGCACTGGAACTGACGGAAGACGGAACCAGAATAGATGGTATTCTTGGTATCTAGTTCGTTTAAAACCAGAAGGGTATATTGACGGTGTTTATCTAGGTTGCAGATATTGCTAATAATTGTGGTCTTCGTTATTCCATGTTATTGCTGAAATTATAATAAGCAATAAGAAAATTGTGAGATGCCAATTATTTCTGAACATGAACTGTCGGATGAAAGGACCATTATTTTCGAATAAATTTGGGAACAATTGTTATTGAAACAGGGTTTGATTAAATTTTATCGTTTTGGGACAAAAACAATCAGTTTTCCAATTGATATTCATTGTCTACGTTGTAAGAAGAATAGAGAATCTCCTAATCTGATACAAGTTCAAATTGTGCAATGATAATCAGAATTTTGATTCAGCAATAACGTGAAAAACGTGAAAAATCATGACACCAATTATCTACAAATTTGTATATATCACAAATAACATGTACATAATTTATACAAATTTATATCTCTATGTTCAAGTATATTCGAAATATTTTATATGATATAAACTATGAAGGATGAATAAGTCATAAATAACGCGCCCCTATTCCAATACCAAAAAGTACATAATTTTTAAAATATTTTCTTTCAATGAAATTCCTTCGTCTGCGACTAACATTTTTTCTAAATTAAACTGTATACTGGATGTTACACATTCGATTATGAGTATTTCAGGTTCGGTATTAGAAATTGAAAATTGGCTGTTTTTCATGAATATTGAAAAAGTGTAATCTCACATCAGGGTATTTCTTTTGAATTTAAATTTATGGATGTTATATAATCAATTTATTGAATCATATGATTTGTCTCACCTCAATTTTGATCTTGTTCAATTTTTTCAAATCAGATTTAGGTTATTTATAATTTTCGTAGGTACCTTATATCATATATTATATTCGATAAGTACTTCTCAAATTGCTACTTGCAGCTTCAAAGTGACCTCATATTTAAATTTCACGAACATATAGAAAAAAATGTAGTACCTTGGCTTTAATATTTGCCTTTGAAAATGCACCATATTCTATAAATTTTACCTGAATAATATGTCTACAAAACGTTTCATTCAATATGATTGAATATTGTTGTTCATTATTTAGTTGTACATATTTCCTTCTATAATGTATATAAATTACATCGAATTTTTAAAATTACATAATTTTGTCATTATAAGTGTTTATTCGTTAAATAAAACATTTTCATCCGCAAGAGTCTGATTCCCCGAAATGATCGTGAAATAATAAGGATTTTTTGACTCAAGAGTTAAGAAAATGCAATCACAAATATTATAATGATGACAACCAAAATCCGAAATTTCATATTCCAAAGAATACCAACGAAAGTCGCTACAATGTCATTTTTAATTAGGTTATAACAACAATCAACAATGTTCACAATCTATCACTCAATTTTTCAATTCTTTTATTAGTATAATAAGCGTGGCATCATTCAATGATAGATGACGTTAGAATCAAGTTTATCTTCAACATGTTTCTTCAATTATCATGCAAAATTTTCTAACAGTAGAATCTCCATTGATTTTCTAGACACATTCCGCTTAAGGCTGGGAAAGGCCAGACACTTTGTCCAAATCCGGGACAGGGGGGGTTTGGAGGAAACAGCAGTGGGCGGTTACCAAATCGTCATAAATCAACGGTTATCCTTGTTCAACGAACGATCTTCTCATCTAGTACGGGTGATATCGCGACTGACGTTTTTATTCGCATTGCTCGATAATCTAATATGCGAGTAATACTGGGATGCTGTCTCTCAGTTTTCGAGAAAACAAAACTGGCGTAGATTCAAATCAGACTTGCTGCGGATCTTCAACTTGATGATTGTGTATACCAAATCACTTTTTACGACATTTTCTCTAGGCCAAGAACTTTTTTATTCTGAAAAAACACAAAAAGTACGATTTTTCTGTAGAACACATTTTTTATCGTTCCTACCGTTATATTTCTGGAAATAATTGAGCGATCGGACTGATTTTTTTTTCAAATTGAAGTATACATGATAGCGCTTCTTGCCATATACAATATTGGTGAAAAATTCATGTTCATCAATTTCTAGAACTGTAGCAAATTTCAACTTGTTATTTTCGGAATGACAATTTTCAGTAATCGAGAAAAAATTTTATTTATGAAAATTTTTGTATACATGCTGCGAACAAAATTGAGCCAATAGATGAAATAAGTTTCCAGAATGAAAATTTTTCATGTAGCAGATATCTACATGTACTTATTTAATGAGACAATACTACATTATCGCGCGCTCGGCGCTCGGCTCTCTCCTCACACAGTCAGCCAACTGGTCTTTGTGTTCATAATGTGTAGTCGAGCTTTCATCAGTATATCAAATGAGAGGAAAATATACATTATTGGTATGAATAAAGTATCTACCTATTTAATGAGTTGGTATTAAATAACTCCATTCATTTTTTTATGTTGACAAAATAATAGTTGAACACATTGCTGCCTCATGATGGCATATTATGCCTTCTTCCAGTCCAATTCTGGCATCGTATAGGTTAGATAATTCTCCTTCGGTTAGGTATGCCATCATGTGAAATCTGTATAACTTCATAAAACATTGTGTATACTAAACGTTTGTGGTATACTTATCCGATTTATCATGAAAGTTTCATGGTATAATATAATGGAAATTGCATTGTAATTAAAAAATCAGACAAATGTTAATTGAAAAGAAAAAAACACGTAAGTTGCGATATAAAATTTTAAAGAATCAAGCATTGTCTTATATCACTCACTGAATATCGAATTTTTTCGTAAAACTGACAGATGCCACTCGGTAAACATTCAGAGGACAACTATTATGCTTCCGTGGAACAAACAAATCTCTCCGAAATATTCGACGAAAGTAGAAAAATGGCGTCTATACCTATTTGGAACTATGTCTAGTTGGGCAGTATCCCCTACCATCATTTTTTCAAAAAGTTCAAAAGGAGGTACCCATTAAAAATGAACTTATGAATTTCGTGATTTTATTTTCAATTTCTGAAAATTGAGATTCTGAAAATATTTTCCTGACTTCTTTAGGTTGGATTTCAAAAATGACATTGTTTAGATTTCGGGAATTCAATAATATTCCATTTCTGGTATTACCGAAGTTTACACGAAACGGAAATTATTATGGTTGAAACGAGCAATTTTGAAAATCCATGTTAACGAGTTTTCAAAAAATACACGTTCAATGTATTACTGACACCTCTTCAATTGTTTATATTTTCAAACCATTTGTCGTCATTTAAATGCTACAAAGGATATTCAACAATTTATTTTTAATAAGCATTTTGCATGTTTGAAAAAACCTGTGACTCCACACAGTCCCAAACAATGAGTGAGAGTAGATGCGATACATTCGCCTGCATGTGTGCGGAACGAGGATCGAACACTTTATCTGATAATCGACGGTATATTCACCAGTAGGTAGGTACCTATGATGAATATTTGTATTCTATAAACATTATGAAAAACCAGGGTTGCGACGTTTTGAATCGAATAATGAAAATATAAGTAATTGATTTGTGCATTATTTCCATATTTGAAAAATTATGAAAAATCAATATGAATAGAAAAAATCAATCTTTAAATCGAAAAAATCTTATTTTGTTGATTTGAAAAAAATCATGATGCTTCGCAACTCTTACAAAATTTGGATAATTCTGTATCTATTTATATGAACAGCTTTTCAAGAGTCATATAAATTACGAGGTATAACATTAAAATAGCCATACGGAGTGATTGGGAGATTGAGAGCTACTTTCAATAACGTTGATAAGTTATATTCTCGGTTATTATCAAAGACATTCAAATACAGGTTATTATGAATATTATTTATTTACGAATAATAATGAATAATGACTATATTTTCCTAAGGCCTTCATTCTTCTACTTTTTATTTCTTTGATTTTTGAGGACTGCTTTCACTACATATTTTGTATTTTGGATATTCATCTCCCGTTGGTCCCAATATATGTACCATTTTCAGAATCATATACATTCCACATGAGAATACAATATCATTTTCTTCTCATTACACCTTTGAATTTCAAAATTTCAAGCTTTTCCTATGCAAATCCGCAAATTCATCATTAGTTGCACCAATAATTTCATAATACTTATTATGGTTCCAATCTATGATATTGTGTTGACTGACTCGTTTTTTCATCTTCATATTTTGGAGTATCACCAGAGGGCGCAAATATCATCGGACAATTCGCGCTCTGGACTTCTTGTGAAAACACCAGTCCATATTTCGATGTGATTTTTTTCTGTAGGAAGATGGGGATTCAAACTAGGTCCGATACTATTTGAAAAGTGTTTTTTTTTATTATTCGCCAAATTCGATATGTTCAAGAATATTTGTATACCTTTTGTATTTCATATTTTTGAAAATAAAATAGTATTTCCATTAGCTGGATCACTTATCTACTTGATGAAGTCAATAAGTCATGAAAATATTGATTACTTCACTTTATGACAAGTCTATAGAGAAAGAGTGCTATTCGTTATTGCTCACTTCTTCAGCACCCTCTACTTCAAAATTTAGACCTTTAGGATATTACATACAGTATGGTGGAAATGTATGGAATAAATTCATTATCTCTAACGTTTATGAATTTTAAGGAAAATCCCGAGACAGGTCGATTTTTATTTTCAAATTGACATCTCTTGATATACATACGGAGTATGTGACGTCATCCGCGTAGTTGTGGTGACGTCATCGATTAATTTTTTTAAATTAGAACATACCCCGTCCATTTTTTTTTCGGAAGGTATATTCATTATCTATCTGACGGTATACTAATATTAGGAAAATAAAGTAATACAGGGTGAGAAAAAATTATTTTATTTAATATTTACAACGGAAATCGTTACAATAAATAATCAAATTCGTGATGTTCTGCAAGAATACAATGTAATAGACAGATAACTTTGCTATCGTTTCTGAATATATATGTGAAATATTCACTCGTATTCGTTCTTTCAAATTATCTGATCTTTCCGGCTTCTTACATAAACTTTTCTCTTCAAATAACCTCTGAGGAAAAAATCGAGAGGAGTTGAATCAGGAGATCTAGTTGGCCATTCGATTTACCCTCTCCGACCTATTTAGGTAACTGTGTACATTGATAGCATAATTATTAGCTTGTAAATATAAAATAAATTTTTCTCACCCTGTATCACTTTATTTTCCTAATATTAGTATATGGTCAGATAGACAACGGAAACACCTTCCAGAAAAAAAATTGAACAGGGTGTCTTCCTATTTAAAAAATAATCGATGACGTCACCACAACTACGCGGATGACGTCACAAACTCCGTATGTATATCAAGAGATGTCAATTTGAAAATGAAAATCGACCTGTCTCAGGATTTCCCTTAAAATTCATATGCGTTAGAGATAATGAATTTATTCCATACATTTCCACCATACTGTAAATATTTTTTTGAATAGATTTAAGAATTCCTATATTAAAATGCCATTAGGTAGCATCCTGTATATATAGTGTCAATACCCGATTGCAAATTATCATTCAGTTATACAATGTTAAATACAACACGGTTTCATATTTATACTGTTCCCTCTCTACTTTTACGTATTGAGATCTGTTCAACATTCAAATCATCGCAATGATAAATCCTAAATCGATCCCCGGTAAATAGAAGCGACCTTTGTCGATAGGTTTCTATTCATTCATATTGTATACCTTCTGGGTGTATATATAAATATTCTTATTTGAATATCATACATACCTATTCCTCATTATGTATGAGAATTTTTTCATTGTGAACAATTCAGAATATTTTTATTTTCCACGCAATGTATAATTATTTTATACATATAATATACCATATTTACTAGCAAACCTAGCAAACTGATTCATATAAATTTCTATTTCCTATTCTAATTTCATAATATCACCCGTACTATCGATTGTATCGTGTTTATAATATATATAATCTACTTCGTTGAGTTTCACCAGAGGGCGCAAATATCATCGGATAAATCGTGCGTATTTCTGACGTTGTAGAGCCTCGGCTCTTGACTTCCTGTGACGATACTAATCCATATTTTGATCTGATTTTTTTTGTGTAGAAAGATGAAGGTTCGACCGAGGGAGGATGCTATCTCAAAATTGATTATTTGATGTAGAAATATTTTTTTTTGATTCGCCAAATTGGCTAAAAATTTGCTATGTTCAGATATATTTTTATATCTTTTCTTTTCGAAATTTCGAAAAAAGAGATAGTATCCTCCCTAGCTTGATCCTTTATCTACATGATGGGATCAAAAAATCATGAAAATATTGATTGGTTTTCAAATGAGAAGTCAAGAGCGGGAGTGCTGCATTCGGTATTCTGCGCGTCCCATTGCCCACTCTTAACCTCAAATATCTTTTAATTTCATGAATTCACAAAGCTATGAACAAAAACGGCTAATTATTAAAAAATAGTTTTGTCTACGTAGTTCGGGGGGTAGGAGCTAAGAACAAAAATTGGATTATCAACTGTTTTATTACACACAAATTAACCACGAATACAAAAGCTACAGATTTTTCAATTTCATAATATATTGTATGAATATCTTTGGCAGCGCAATTATGTAATCGGAGCACGATACGGTAATATAATTCTATATTAAGAAATCATATTATGCATTTTATATGGAATAATTATCAATTATTTTTGCCCACATTATGTCATATAAATGAAACTCTCTTCTGCGGGTTTTGGAAATCCATTGATTATACAAGCACCAACACTCAACACTACTTGATTTTATAACCAAGAAACTGATTCAAACATGTGAAGATGACTAGACTGGGAGTACTGAGTAGCTATTGTCACTTCAGATTGTTTCTATATATTTTGTTGACAACACTTATGCATTATCAACATCCCAATGTCATGATCATTAATCGCTTGGAGCCACTAACCTAATATTTATTTGACAAGAAAGAATAGGTTTTCTTTCATCTCTTGCAAAAAAAGTATCTGAATCTGAAGAAAAATGTGTTGGAACTGTGAATTGTAAACAATATATTGAATGCCAGCTAAAATTGGTGGGTTGCAATCTCATATTTCCAGTATTGGGGCTTGTATATTTCAATCAAAAAACCATCAGTTTATTTTACATGATATTGTCAACTTTTCATGTACAAGATACAACATAAATATATTATAGAATATTATAGGGAAAACATGCAACAATAACAATATCTTATGTATAATACTCACTACTGAGCAGTCTTCAAGAATACTTACACATTACATTTTAATAAACTCTGAGGAGGGGATGTTTACAAGTAAAAAAACAGATGAAAAAGGCTTCATCTGTAAATATAGATCTATTCATAAATACTCGAAAATATCTCAATTCAGACGAGGTGTTTTCTTTATGATGTACTTATTGTAATTGAAAAAATGTTTCTATACTTGTTGAATGAATAATAACTCATCACCTTTTTATTGAATATAATTATAATAACGTCAACCTTGTTGAGACCTTTTCAATTGTATAAACTGATATGATGAATTATAAACCTAGTTCTCTTGGTTGTAAAATGTAATCTAGTAAATGCAATAACATTTTCATAATACAACAATACATACATCTTTTATGAAAATATTCATAGTGCTTTTCAATACTTATTAGGAATAGTTTAGTTTAGAGATTAACATCACAATTGGAATTCATATAGGTACTTGAAATTAATACTTTCTATTTTCGATATAGAAAATTTATCTGCCGTCCTATTTCTCTGAATGGGAATGAAAAAACCTCCATTAACTGAAGAATAAATTTCCGAATTACACCTTGACTTGCTTTATGAATAAAAGACATATGATATCGACTTCAATTTGTCAAGAGTTTTTTGATGCATAAAGAATGTCTTAGAATAATGAAAATACTTCGGTTTTGAATATAGTGAAAATTATTGAATGAATTCAACAAGGGTCTCTGTTGGAAGTTGAATAATTACTACATTCTTCATTGCAAAAGTAGTCGTGTCATCGTAAACAGATTGTAAATTTTCATTGTGTTGTGGAGGAATAATATCAAAATAAAAATTATGTTATGTAGAATAATGTGAACTGAACATGATAAATCAAAATAAACTCAGCATTGCTCTTGTTTTTTTCGAAAAAATTAACAAAGATAAATATGAAAGCAACTGTAATGTTATCATTGAAATTAAGTTAAAATCAAATTCATGATTCTTGATGTTCACGAAATTCATGGAGATATTATTCTTCAGCATTCACCACCACAACATAATTTTTGTGCAATAAATTCATGATACTTTCTATTTTGACAGAAATAGACAACTAGTATTTGCTATGTTTGTTAGACCGTGAAACAATTCGATTATTCCGATGATACCAAATAAGAAAACAATTTTCAATCAATATTCCTTTGATAATTTTCCTAGACCATGCACTCACTAAGGGGTTGACGAGTAGAAGTAGTGATGCCTCATAGCATATTTATTATTAACCGAATAGATTGGTCATTTTTACAACACAGCAGTATCATGATAAATTTGTATTGAATATAAATTCAATGACAAACCGAATATCAGCAAGAGCATTTTTGGTTCGGTGGGCCAATCAACTGAGAGTCTGTTATGTCTCTAGGCCTTCCTCGTCGACCTGGCAACATGGCCTTATCTACTGCAGACTCCATTCGAATCATCACCTTTTCCAATAAAGTTTCTACGGCTCTATTGACATTTTGTCCAGTTGCAGCACTCGTTTCCAAATAGGAAAGACTATAAATTGGTTTATAAGATTTTATGGATACTGTAATATGTGATATGAATCTGATTCTAGTAGATACATTTTTACGAAGAAAAGGCTTTTTTGAGACTCGTACGTTTTTGCCTGTTTATTTAACCTACTAAAGTGCGATAATCAAGGCACACGATAAATTTATTATTTAAAAGAAAAAAACTATAATATGAAAGTATTGTGCGCCAATATTATTTAGTGAAATATAACGCCAGTTCAGCCTAAGAATAAATCTAAACTACAACAGAATTATCCGCTCTATAATGTGATTTATATGTACCATACAGCTTGCAGTGCCTAAAAACTAGTATGTTGAACAATTTTGTGTTGTCATTACCTACATAAGTTTTAATTCGATTTTTTTCTGTTACTGACTCCTATATTTCACATATTTTCAACAAATGCTTTTTGTGTGAGCAAATTGAAATAAAGAGGAATAACAACTGAGGATATGATAAGTGAGTTAAGAAAGGTGTAAAATCTCCACACAACTATCTAAAGAGATAAAACAACGATTTTTTTCTGTTACTGACTCCTATATTTCACATATTTTCAACAAATGCTTTTTGTGTGAGCAAATTGAAATAAAGAGGAATAACAACTGAGGATATGATAAGTGAGTTAAGAAAGGTGTAAAATCTCCACACAACTATCTAAAGAGATAAAACAACGATTTTTTTCTGTTACTGACTCCTATATTTCACATATTTTCAACAAATGCTTTTTGTGTGAGCAAATTGAAATAAAGAGGAATAACAACTGAGGATATGATAAGTGAGTTAAGAAAGGTGTAAAATCTCCACACAACTATCTAAAGAGATAAAACAACGATTTTTTTCTGTTACTGACTCCTATATTTCACATATTTTAAACAAATGCTTTTTGTGTGAGCAAATTGAAATAAAGAGGAATAACAACTGAGGATATGATAAGTGAGTTTAAGAAAGGTGTAAAATCTCCACACAACTATCTAAAGAGATAAAACAACGATTTTTTTCTGTTACTGACTCCTATATTTCACATATTTTCAACAAATGCTTTTTGTGTGAGCAAATTGAAATAAAGAGGAATAACAACTGAGGATATGATAAGTGAGTTAAGAAAGGTGTAAAATCTCCACACAACTATCTAAAGAGATAAAACAACGATTTTTTTCTGTTACTGACTCCTATATTTCACATATTTTCAACAAATGCTTTTTGTGTGAGCAAATTGAAATAAAGAGGAATAACAACTGAGGATATGATAAGTGAGTTGAGAAAGGTGTAAAATCTCCACACAACTATCTAAAGAGATAAAACAACAGGTTGGCCATCAAGTTATTTATAGCCAAAAGGCCCCTCAGAAGTCAAAGCCACTACACAGAGGCCCAAGATTAGGTTAGGTTATCTTATCTTAGAGAATTGTTGTTCTTTGATAGCCTTCAGGCAAACATTTTCTCCTATGTTCAATGAAACATGTTTTATGGAACAAACAAAAACACTGCATATCTGACATTGATGGTGACAACCTCCGTTGTAGAGAGGGATTAATTACCGATACCAAAGCCGATACGGTATCCTTGAAAGGGTATGTAGCGTGCTTTTGTGCTCTTGTAAAAATTAAAACGGTTTTGGCCCTTGGAACCTACTGGAGTGAACATTATGGCCCTAAGGCTGGAAAGTTTGGAGACCCCTGATCTAATGCACTATTTGTATAAACATAATATTAAAATAAAGAGGATTAGCGAGTTGAGAAAGGTGATCAGATATACTCAATACATAAATTAGTACCTTTCAAAATAAAATCCAAATCAATCATTTCAAGATGATATCACAGTGAATCAGCATTAGTAGCGAAATACTGTGACTCAACTATTACGAAGATGTTCACAAAAAATTTCGTTATACACATACCCATGTTTTTCTGCAACTTCTCTAGCTCTCCATTCGGTAATAACTCTTTTTTCCTCCAAATCAGCTTTGTTACCACATAACACTACATCAGGGCATTCACAATATGCATGTAACTGCAAGATACAAAGATCGTGTCAAAGACTATGAGCAAATATCATGTCTTGAAAAGAAGATGAAAAACTGACTACTAGGACAGAATCACGTGACTTTCGCTACTTGTCAATAGTAGGCTTGATGTTTGTATTGAATAAAAATCAGAAAAAATGTTACTTAATATTTCACATGTGTATCAGATTTCATCTCTAACAAATTTTAATATTCATTTAATTACTGGAATTTTGAAAAATATGTAATTATTTTTTTATTTTTAAATTTTATTGCTTCAAAAAACACAGAAAGTGTTTGGTATACAACAAATGAAAATATAACCAAAAAACCAGAAAATATTTAAGAAAAATCGAATATGTACATATTTCCTACAACTAATAAGTTGTCATCTTCAGTGGAAAAACCAATCAATCTACTTTAAGGGTTTGGTATTCTAGTATGTATACATCAAATAGATAGATAGATAATATATTTATTTCAACAGAGTTGTGGTCTGGGAAATACGTCATTGAGTTACAAAACACCATACATGAAATACATAAAATACATACGATTAAAAAATGAGAATATACAGGTACAAATATTCTTAAATTCTTAAATAACAGTATTGGAGAAGAAATCATTGACACAATAAGGCTCCATATTGCATAGATATTTTCGCAGAGATCTCAACAAGCTACTAGAGTCTTCAAGGCTTTTAATTTCATTGGGAATATTATTAAAAAAATTTATTGCTTTATATAATGGACTTTTCTCGAAAGCTGTCTTTGAATGTATAGGATAGTTATAGTCGTTTTTGAACCGAGTGCTGTGATCATGGGTCATTTTATAGTTGTGAAAATATTCTTTATGTTTGATTAAAAATGTGATTGACTCCATGATATAAATTGCAGGAACTGTCAACATCTTGTTTGTTCTGAATATTCCCCTACAGGACCCATTATAAGCTATGCCAAATATTGTTCTTATCACTTTTTTCTGACACTTAAAAATTTTAATCAATCCTGAGCAACTTCCCCATGTTGCGATACCAAATTTCATTCTAGAGTAAAAATTTGCATAATAGACCGAGAGCAGCACTGTTATATTCAAGTTTGGCTTCAGTACTCGAATTGCATAAGTTATTGATGACAGTGTGTAACATAGCCTCTCCACCTGAGTTGTCCATGTCATGGTGTCATCGATGTGAACTCCCAAGAATCGAACTGAAGAACTACATTTTATGTTTTGGCTATTGATTGATATTGTGTCTGGCTTTTGAATGTTATTGAACGTCAGTAACATACAGTCAGTTTTCTCCTTATTAATTGTCAACTTATTTTCATGAAAATATTGTTCGGTTCTATTCATAAGTGAGGTACCCACATCGGTGACACTCATTAGATTTGGACCCCTCAAAATGAGATTGGTGTCATCCGCATAATTTATGATTTTTATGTTGTTGTTATCAACTACGTTTCTTAGATCATTTATGAAAATTAGGAAGAGTATTGGGCCCAAGATACTGCCCTGTGGAACCCCCATGGACGTCTCCAAGGCACTGGACCTAACTGAACCTTGTTCAGTCGTTATTTCTACCACCTGCTTTCTTTGTTTCAAGTAAGATTTTAGCCAGTTGTGTGAATTACCTCTGATCCCATACTTAAATAGCTTATCAAGTAATATGTTATGGTCAATGGTGTCAAATGCCTTCGAGAGATCCACAAAGATTCCACAGGACAGATCACCATCATCCAATGCTTCCAATACCTCGGTACTAAAATGAAACAATGCAGTTTCTATTGATCTGTTTTTCAGGTATCTGTGTTGACTGTCTGAGAGTAACTTGAAGTTTTCAAAAAATGATATTAGCCTTCGTGCCATTAGGATTTCAAGGATTTTTGCAAAACAAGTTAGCAAACTAATAGGCCTATAGTTGGATATAATATCGGTGCTACCCTTTTTATAGAGTGGTTTCACTATAGCCAATTTCAAGATTTCTGGAAAAACTCCTTGAGCGAAAGATTTGTTAGCCAAAAACGTTAAAATTTCGGCTATTTCCAGTGCACAGGCCTTTAGGACATGAATGGGTACTTCATCAATACCTGTGCTTCTTTTGTTTTTCATATTCTTGATGACAGCTATTACTTCTTCTGTTGTTACTGGATATAGGAAAAGAGTGAACTCATGAAAGTCAATCAAACTAAAGAAGTCATTCTGCTCATCGGATACAGGATTCCAGTTCATAGTAGATGTAATACTCACGAAATGTTTGTTGAATTGGTTAGCTTTTTCTATTGGATTTTTTGCTTCAAAATGAGTTTGACTGTTTGGTTGTACTATTTCTTTTACTGTCTGCCACATAGCTTTCATTTTATTATCTGATTGAGCAATTCTTTTTTCATAATGTTGTTTTTTGGCATTTTTCAAGAGGTCATTGTAATTTGCTTTTATTATGTTGTAATTGTTTTTATACTTTGAATCAGAATTTGATAATGTTTGAAAAAGTACAAGTTGATCTTTCATGAATTTTAGCTCTTCCGATATTACCATGGTTGTTTCGCTCTTTTGAATTCTACTTTTAATTTTAGGAAAGTTTATATCAAAATAATAAAGAAATATACGTAGAAAACACGAAGAGGACTCATTCATATCCCTTTCGCCATATACATCTGCCCAAGTTTCATCCCGAATCTGTTGGCAGAAATTGAGAACAGTCTCATTGTTATATTTCCGTTTTTCCCTGTACATACATTTTACTGTTTTTATTAAGTTACCTTCCAAAAGTTGCCCCAGATGATCAGAGAAACCGGTGGGAATAACAGTTCCGGATATTTTACCATTAAAGTTCGTGATAATATTATCTAGACACTTGCTAGTCGTAGGTGTTACTCTAGTTGCTTGGAAGATTGTTAACTCCGCACCGAAACTACTTAGGAGTTGTAAAAGATATATATAATATAAAAGAAAGAAAAAGTAACATTCTATAAATATGCTCGCCTTGATCCAGTGAAAATATGTAATTTTGACAACTGCTCAATACCAGATGAGGCTATTATGATACTAATTTCAATTACTAATCATCGATTGAAATGAGATTTCCCTCAAGATAATCATATATTGAAATTAGATTTCCTTCCAGATAATGAGCACACATAAGAATTTCTGTTGTTTGCATAAAAAAGGTGTAACTTTCGAGAGGTAGTGAATAAACCATATTTCATATTTTTTAATAAAACTGAGTTCAACAACTTTTCGAAGGATTGATTATCTAAATTCTAAATGACATTCAAAGTAGATCTTGTGTGATTTGTGGTATACCAAAGGTGGATATAGATAATATTCACCTTGGGTATACCAATAAAATATAAAGCCTGCTATGACATTTTACAAAGCTACTCAACGAAATCAATATGGTATATCCTATTTCATCTTACAATTGAATCGAGAAGTAAATGGTCAATACCTCATTCAGTATTTTGATTGAAAATACGAATTTTCAAATTCTATATCTTCGATATTTATAGTCATTTATTGTAGGTTTGGATATTGTGGTTGAGTATACAAATACTAGAAGGAAACACCGAAAAATATAAAAATATAACATCAAGACATTTTAGAAACTGCATTGTTATTATATTCAGTAGACCCGAAAAATAGCCAAACTGAACTATCTTTACAGTTACACATTATCACTATTAGGCTAATCAATAACTTAAATTTGCCAAAATCACTGCAAACCTCAATATGGTACCAAATGGATTACATGGTGAAACATAAAAATCATCCACCTCTTCTGGAACCTGATTAGTTCAAATTTATCACTATAAGCAGTTGATATACATATAATAGCTTCAAAAAAACTTTCAGGTGGGATATATTTGTTTTTGATTTTTCAATGCTGACGTCTTTCCAGGAAACTTAAATGCTTCACAATGAAGTTCCATAAATAAATAACGGTTAATCAGATCATTGGGCGTTTCCTACTAGCATGCAAAAATACCATATCCTGATACAGAGGATACTGGGAAATGAGAGAAAAAATGTGTGGTCTATGCTTCAGCTATTACGATATGTTTGGAGCGAAATGTGCTAAATATCATACAGTGCATCGGTAAAAGCTGCAAAATAAGGAAGCACTGGATAAAATCATAAGAAAAAAAGGCACACCCAAAATATTTATTTGATGCTATTCATACCCTCAGCTGTTCTATCCAATTACGTATTTCTAGAAATGATTGCTCATTCGTGAGGTCGAAGAGAAGCAAAAATCCCATCGCATCTCTATAGAATGCTGTTGTTAAGCTGCGAAATCTAATTGAGAACAATATTCATTGCAGCACTACTAAAAATCACCTCAATTATTTGGTGGTACTTACGTATTTGAACCCCCTGATCACAAATCTGAAGTCAAAACACAAGTCATAAGTTTAGTATTTCGGAAATATGGGCCTATTTCGTTTCTTTCAACTTAAACACATGCTTATATTTACATATTTTCATTACTCTTTAGCAGAAAATTTCACCCTTCTTTGAAACGTAAATAAATCAGGTGACCTTAATTTTTATTTTATTCAACATTGTTTTGGCTTACTTGATTGTTCAGCTCCCGTTGGGCTCGGTTTTTTAAAAAATATTAGCTAAATATTGTTAAATAGGAGTTAATGTAAGCGTGTGTGATGATTTAGTTGTTAGTAAGAATTTTGTGTTTTCAATAAAAATTGTTTGGCATGTGGCAAATGGTGTATTTTTGAAACAAAATATGCCCATATATATGAAAATGAAACCGCGTTTTGTAACCGCCACGTTTGACTTGGGATTCGAGTTCAGAGGAGGCCAAAAATAAATAGGTACAACCAAAAATGTTGAAAACATTTGATTTTTGGATTATCTCACAACCCAGAAACAATAATTTTTCATTATTTTGCAAAATATTTTTGAAACTGAAGGAAGCTCAGGGCCAGTATTCTTGAATTCTTGACAGATTAATACATATATATTTCCGTCTCACTTCTCTATCAGTTTTTCTGTTCCTAGAATTCAAGAATAGGGGGCCTTGGTACTACTTTCCTCAGCCATATTTGAAGAATATTATTGATGACAATAAAATTCATGGATCTATCAACTTCATCATTTTGAAGAATTTTTACTGCACAGAAACAAAACATTGAAATATCATGATATATTTTACAAACATTTTTTTATCTTGCAAATTCATATCATTTCCATATCTAAAAAACTAGAATTATTTGCAAAAATGTTGAAAACATTTGATTTTTGGATTATCTCACAACCCAGAAACCAACCAGAAGCCCATTGAAATAAAATTTTTCATTATTCTGCAAAATATTTTTGAAACTGAAGGAAGCTCAGGGCCAGTATTCTTGAATTCTTGACAGATTAATAATATATTTCCGTCTCACTTTTCTATCAGTTTTTCTATTCCTAGAATTCAAGAATAGGGGCCTTGGTACTACTTTCCTCAGCCATATTTGAAGAATATTATTGATGACAATAAAATTCATGGATCTATCAACTTCATCATTTTGAAGAATTTTTACTGCACAGAAACAAAACATTGAAATATCATGATATATTTTACAAACATTTTTTTATCTTGCAAATTCATATCATTTCCATATCTAAAAAACTAGAATTATTTGGAGGTAAATTTTTAAATAACAGACTTAAAAAAATGGACTATGAAACTGTGACTACCCTATATTCACTAGTTCAACTGGAACCAAACAAAAATAGAATCAAAATTGCATTTCAGGGTGAATCAGCACACCAGTTGATCATTGAATTCTATATTGTAGACAAGGTGGATATAGGATGGTGAAACAGCTCTTCAATTGTTTCTGCGAAAAACTTGTAGACCCTTTGAGAAGGTACTAATATTTCCACGACTTGAATAAAGATGGCGGTGAGATCGATTATCCAAGAAAATTTCTGTTGCTTATGTATTTCTGTGGTTCGCATCTGACAGACGTGACTTGAAATGACATTAAAACACAATATTTTCAGTGAATCTGGAATAATTATCAATATTTTGACTCTTCTCAGTCATTTTTCATCTAGAATAGATGAAACTGATAGAATGATGACAGGTGCACAGTTTCTGTTTTACCAACATAAGGTATGTCGCCATCTCTGATAACTTCAGGAAATATTACTATGGTATGAAATCAAGTAGGCAAAAGTCAACAGTTTATTCTAGTGCTTGTTAATAGGAAGCTGTTTCACCATACTATATCCACCTTGATTGTAGATAATATTCTGATAAGGAAAACATATACTTAGCTTGTTACCTTTCTTGTCCTGCAGTATCCCAAAGTTGTAAGTGAATCCTATGGTTTCTTCCTTTTGATTGGTAAATCTGAAAAAAAAAATCAATATCCGATTATTTTGAACAGTTATAGATATTGAGAAATTACCATTCTTTTTTCTCGAAAATCTATACCAACAGTTGAAATGAATCGGGAGTTGAAGAGGCCATCTGTGTATTGATATAGAAAACTAGTTTTTCCCACACCAGAATCGCCCAGAGCAAGAAATTTAATCAGATAGTCATAATCCATATTGTCCTAGGATACTGTACTGCACAACTACCTGTTTGACCTGACCTACCTGTTGATTGAAAGCATTTCATGTCACTTAATAGGCTATTTTTTCACTTCATTGAAAAGAACAACAATACCTTGCCTTGGTACTTATTATTTAACAGGAACCTAAAAAAACCTTTTATTTTCTGTTATTTTACTTGCCTGTTGGCTTGTTTTGAAGTTCTAAGTTATGTAGTTATGATTTATGAATGTTATGATAATTGACAAGTTATGACATGCATGACAAAATTGACACTTGTGTTGTGACAGTTGTGACGTGACAACTGACCTCTCTGTCAAAGTCACAACACACTTATAGGTGCTTATAGATTTCAATATGCCAAACCAAAAACGTGTCTGAAAGTTATTTCGATTGATGAATGCGCCTAGTAAACCAATAAATAAACAGTGTTTTGTTAAATGCTGAGAATTTCAACTGAAAAAATCAAAATATATCTATATGGGGGTTTTGTTCATTTCACCAAACTTCAAATTGACCAGAGATCAGCACATCACACAGCAGTTTAGCCAACCTAATTTCCCATCAACCTCTCCCTTTATTCAAGAACCACCCTACCTTGCCGTAAGTCCATCTCATTTCGTAGAAAGAACTCGCCACTCAACTCAACTGTACACGACTGTACTTGATAAAATTCGAATAAATGGTAGGGTACCCAAAAAAATACAGTTGGAACCACTGAACTCAAACAAGTTCAGTGGTTGGAACAGGTTGGAACTGTTGAAAGTTATACCGAGTTGTACCCAGTTGTACCCATAGAAATCATATTATATTGGTTGTACCTTGTACCCAAGAGTTGTACCCAAGGTTAGTACTAACCTTGAGTTGTACCCACATGACCTGCAATGACACTTGACTTGATAGCTCTTGACACAGAACAGACTCTTGATGTGATGTGATAATTATGACAACTTGACAATTATGTCAAAATATTGCTATGTATTTATGTATTTGCCAAATTGTCACCAGTGTCACTTTTACAACTCAAATTTATGTATTTCTACCATATTTTTGTACTAAACTTCTCTTTGGTACTGTACTGCGACCTGGGAAAACGAAATTTTAAAATATAACTCAGATCCTTAGATCAGTCATCAGTCAGATCGCTGCGTTGGAGCACGGGTCCTGTTGTGGTGAAGGAAGGAGGAAGGAAAGGAGGAGTCGAGGTGAGGTGAGAGGTGGAGATTATCAGCTGTCAACGAGTTCCAAGATCTAAAAATGTTCGCTCTTGTTCCCCGGTCAGTTATGTGAGTACCTACATCTTACGTTATTCTGATATTATATTTTATTATTTAAGAACCAGTGATAAATTGAAAGTTCAATCGCAATAATATCTATATATATATATATATATATATATTTATATATATATATGTACTTCCATCAGTTTCATCTGCTGCAAAAACTACTCATCCCAGAGTGGATCAATAATAAAATAACGCGCTCCTGTGTGATATAACACCAGGACACAGTTTAAGCATTAAACTGTGACCAGGACTTCCCGTATGTTCATGTATCATTGTCATGGTGTCATGATCACCTATTGGAAATGTTCAAGTTATTTTTCTTATTTTTCTTAAAATTGATGAAAGTAAAGTAGGTGTTATTTGTACATTGTACTCACTTCCAGTCTGGTTAATTTGCCTTCAAACCAGTAAACTGACTACTGAGATGATTTTGATTATTCAAGTTTGTTTTGTTTAAATACCATACCCCCTCGCATACCCCATATCTACTATACATACCGCATACCTATCACTTACGCGTATAATGTTGATATGACATACCTATTCAACTTTTCCATTTTATTTCCAGCCAAAAAGTTTTCCTAGTCTTAAAATTAATTTAAATAGTAACCATGGGTCTGTTTGTGTGTATGATTAAATTGAATCAACATGGTGCAATGTGCAATAAGAATAATAATTAACTTCTGAAATATGCTACTTTGCCCCCATTTAACCAACCCTCTATCTATTACCGTTATCGAAATCCCCATGCATAGACTCGAATTAGAATAGCCCTGTATATTTATATCATGTGCATGTGGTATGTTGGGTATGTGGTAGTGAAGATGTCAAACTGATCTGCATCTCTGTTTGCCGTGTACCTACCGGTATACCCTCGGGTATACCCAAAAGTGGCAACCCTCTAATAGCAACTTTGGTATGAATACCTCATCTGTATCTGAATGAGATAATTTCATATCATTTTCAAATTTCCATTTCCTAGTTCTCTCGCTATTTCCCCATATAATTTGTTTCTTCCAACAATTTTTTTTTTATAAAATATCACGTTTGCTTTTTTGCTAATATAGCGATAATCCATTCTTCCTCCATTTTGAAGATAATCGAAATCGTCTGGAAATGAAATTTGATTGCATCAGGAAATATACTGTTCATAAAAATTCGGAATGTATCAATACATATAATATTTTTAACATTTCTTCCAAATCAAACGCTAACTTCAATATGATTCATCAATGTTATAATGATTAATGATCATCTTCATCTTTATAAGGTATAATATTATTTTTATGTTAGCATTTTATTATGTTAGTAAATTCATGATTCAGCATTGGCATGGACTCCTATATATCCACCCTACCTATGTATATATTTTTTGATTATGTCATCAAAAAGAATCCATTGTATGTTTCGCTGAACTCCTTTGCTTCTATCACAATGAAACCGGTTGAACACACTTCTGAACAATCTCTAGCTTATACATTGTTTCCGAATTCTATTCTGGGTATTCTTACTCATACGCTGGTCGACCCATTTCCAAAATTCGTATTTCAATTATTTTATTAGGTTTGTGAAGAGGACTTCTCGAATTTCACATCAGAAAATTGGAACCCTAAGCCCTCTAAAGTATCTACCTATATATAAATAATAAAAGCGATTTCCGTCTATAATATCACCGTACTAAAGAATCAAAAGTTGCTGTATTCATTGTGTGTCGAGTTAAAATTCTAGTTATCATAAATGAAACAAGAATTGTCTATCGCGATAATTGCTGCTAAATATTTTTGCCTACCTAGATGTTATTCGATATGCTTTAGCAAGGTATTGTTATGTGTACATAGCGGGTGGCCACAATCACCATGCCAACCTTGGTTTTTGTCAGATTCACATAAAGTCAACTCCATATTTGATGGTATTAAAAAGGACAATCTATATCTGACATAATTTATGCAGCCATACAGGACGGAATAAACATTTTTAATCACTTTTCGAAAACTCATTTCTATTATCAATATAATTTATATTCGATTATACATACAAAATTCTTTAATTACCTCAAGTAAATCTCAGCTTAGTGATAAGAATCATCAGATTCAAATCGTACAATGGAGAATAAAAATAGTCAACCTCTAATACCGAACAAACAATTCAAAATTGCATAAAAAAATTCAAGTACATACTTGCATAGATTATCATGTCAAGTAACAGATGCTAACTTCATAGGAATTATAATCATCATTGCAGTTTTTTTTACCTAAATGACCCCTACGCTGTTATGTGTATTTCACAATATTTTTGAGAAAAATCAACTTTTGTATTTACATTATTATTACTGTCTAGCTTTCCTATTGAAACAATGAATATAGATTTCAACATTTACTTATGAATAGGAAATATTGAATATCTCACTCCTATCTGATCTCTTATGAATCTCGAAAAATAAATTTGCTTATGACAGATTTGTCAAGTGGTGCAATCAAATCGATTAAGGTGAAATTTCCAGTACAACTTCATCTAGAATTATCTATGCATCGAAAGTTGATACCATTCAGAAAAATGGTGTTTCATAACCAGCTTCCTTCTAATATCCCGCCCAGTCCCGTTTGCAAAAAAGGCAACATTTTGTTTTTCCAGGTTGCATTAATGTATGTAATGTAATTCCTTTGATTATTATCATTACTTTGAAAAATTTTATGTATATCAAAATATTTGCCACTCGGTATGATCATAGATTAAGAAAAAGCTGTCGCGGTTGAGATTGCGAACCAGATGAATTTATTTGTCCTATAATGGTCTGTTCATTTCGTCACTGTTGTTAATTTTTGGCTTAACTATTTCATCCTCTTCACACGGATATCATTCTCGATATTCATGTGTTAACAGTTTGATTACAATCGACCTTGTACAGCACGATCTACCGTTTGGACGTTGTCCAGAATTTTCAGTTCCAAACAATTATTTATATCACTCTGCATGACGAATCAGGGACATTCGAAAAATTCATTCACTGACAGAAGGCGAAAAAACTTACTAAAATACTACATAATTTTTGTCTACCTTACTTTTTGTCAAATACAATCTGAGAATCATCCATTGACATTCGTTCGTGATTCATTTCAGTTATATGAGAATAGGAAAGGAGCCAAAACTGTATTTTTAATTGTCATTGTGTCAAATTCAATTGCTTCGAATCTCGCTTTGAAATGTTTCAACTGATTTTTGTTCCCATTACTATTTTTTCCTTGATCCTGAAAGCTAAAATTATATAATTTTGACATGATTTTATGACTTGTGTTTCGCTTAGCGGCCATATTGAATTTTAAACATTGAAAATAGTGAAATACAAATGAGAATCATGTATATTTTTTTATTTGTCAATTAAATCAAGAAAACTAGAAAACTTTTTTTGTAAAAAAAAACATTTGACAATAAAAAACGTGATTTGGAAAATGTCAAACTTTAAGAAAACTATCAGTAATATAAAGAAATGTATATTGGCATTACCTGGCTTGAATTTTTTTTGGCACCATAATACGTATTTGATTTTTCAATGCAGTTTTGACGTTTTTATTTTATTATTTCATTCATCAGATAAAAACAAAAATGATTTATGAACTGCATAGTCTGTCAAAGCCAAAAATAACTACCGTCTAGGTTGGCGATTTTGCACTCACCAAACTAGCTGACCTCCATAGAACAGATGAGAGAGATAAAAAAGGATCTGTATATTTTTGAGAAGAATAAATACATAGATCTTATAACGCTAGATCCGGTACCCAGATTATTTGTTTTGTAGGTCCGGGGGGTTGAAAGTACTAAGCCATTGATTGGTCGTTTCTATTTTTGTCCATACTTATGTGTTGTACCACATGATCATAGTATCTACTTTCTTGCAGACCCCTCTATACCAAAAAAATACTACAGGATGCCGGATCTAGCGTTATGAGATCTGTGATAAAATACATTGTTACACTTATCAGGTTGTTTATGTTTAGTAAACAGTAAATCCTGCTGATAAAAGCGAGACCCTAGGTAGGTCAAGACAAAAAGTTCAAGAGTCTTGACGCCTATTGAATTTCTTTCACATTTTTGAAAAATACTTTGTGATGATTTTATGGTTTTCCTATGAGTATATTCCTTTTGCCTGACGTGTATATACTTCCGTTTATGCAATAATTATCCTGTTCTAATTCGATTCTATTGGCTGCAGATCGAGATCGGCGACAGCCGGTCAGAAAGCCCTATTGGTGGAAACGTTTAAGGTTCTCAAAGCTGATGAATCACAAAAACGGCATGTCACTGGTGACATCATTTCACCTAGCCAGGTCCTGGGAATTGACCATCTCAGAGACCCACGGCTTAACAAGGTAGGAAAATGTATGTAACTTTTTTTTTTCTTATTATTATGGTGATGAATAGTATATTATTATGGTAAATTCATGGATAATTAAATATATGGTATGGTCACTGACTAGAAGAGCTTTCTAATCTGTGGTAGGGTTATAAGTTTCAATAAGATCATTGACGCAAGCGAGGTCGCAATTAAATTTTATTTAGCCGATTGTTGACCATATGTTTTTATTTTTACCAAACTAAAAATACCATATATTCCTTTTTAAAATTATCTATTTTTCATCAACCATCTGATCTGAATTGTTCAATTGTTCTTATATGGAGATTGAAACTTTGAATTTTCAACACATCGTTTTTTTCTTATCTACAGTATCAGTTATCTTTGCAAAAATTCATTTTATCTTTTCATATCTTATATCAAGTGGCACACACGCAAAATTAGAATCTGGTGAGATTATATACTTTTTTCTAGGCAATCTCTTATTTTTATATTATTTCAATACATGATAAAAATATTGTAAGAAAATTTAGCAGTGGAAATATTTGCAAGAGTTGTAGACAACTTTATATTTTGATACAATAAATATTGATTTCACTTTTTAAGTCGCGTTCATTCAAAATCAGGTTGAAAATGTGATTAAAAATCATGTTCCATTTGAAATTAGCATATGTCCACTTCATTTCAAATCGATTGTTTTTTCACAAATGTATATTTTCCTGAGTTTTCAGAAATATCAATCGTCATAAGAGCTAATTAAGGGTACGGACATGCCAAAAATGCCGGTTCGGCGGTTTTTTGAAAAACATGTTTCGGAAAATTTTGATAAATAGTTAACTAGATTTTCGAATGGCCAGTTAAGTGCTCATTCAATTAACCAAAAGATACAACATTTAGGTGTTTATCCCACACAGCAGGATCACTATAGAACCAAATCTATCAATTTATCCTCCATTGCCTTGTGAAGATCAACCAAACAATTTTTCAACAGTCAGAACCTTTCGCAATGAGAAACATAATGAGTAAGTATCTCCAGTGGGTGTCACGTGGTTCGAAGAGCACCAATGAACGTGCAATATTTTTTTACCACGATGATAGGCGGCGAGGGTTAAAGGGTGAAACATGTTTGGTATGTTCGGGACAAAATAAATATGTTTGATTTGACATCGATGTACCTTCGGCATGTCCGTACGAGTAGTAATCAATAACATCAAACAGACTGGTCTCTAATCTCTCTAGGGCCTTGCCTTCACTTTGGAAGAGCGCCAAGCCCTCGGCATCCACGGTTTACAACCGGCGCGCTTTAAATCCCAAGAAGAGCAGATCGAGCTGTGCAGGATATCGCTGGAACGGTACCAAGAAGACTTGAACAAATACCTCTATCTGACGGAACTGCACGACAGGAACGAGAAGCTGTTTTTCAGACTCTTGTCCGAGAACATCGAGAGGCTGATGCCCATCGTCTATACCCCCACGGTCGGGTTGGCGTGTCAGAAGTTTGGATTGATCTACAGGAGGCCCAGGGGATTGTTCATCACCATCAATGATATCGGGCATGTTTATGAAGTCATCAAGAATTGGTGAGTTAATGAATTCTATGTTGTGTTGTGTGTCTGATGAATACTTTTTTGTTTCAGGCCTGAACCTAATGTGAAAGCAATTGTGGTGACAGATGGCGAACGTATTCTGGGTCTTGGTGACTTGGGGGCGTGTGGAATGGGCATTCCAGTCGGAAAACTAGCTTTGTACACAGCTCTGGCTGGATTCAAACCACATGAATGTCTGCCCATAGTGTTGGACGTTGGTACAAATAACCAGGTAAAGTCCACGCGCTTCCGGATGGCGAAATGGCAATAAAACTTTGGTGAGCGATGATATATTGCTCACACTTCGCCTTCCGAAAACGCTTGAAATTTATTTTTGTGGTCCGTTCTGCCAACTGTAATTTTTTTCAATCCCGCAGTCTCTCCTGGAAGATCCCCTGTACGTCGGTCTGCGTCAAAAGAGGACCACCGGCAAACTCTACGATGACTTTGTGGACGAGTTCATGGAGGGCATCGTGAAACGTTACGGCCAGAACACGCTCATCCAGTTCGAGGATTTCGGGAACCACAACGCCTTCAGGTTCCTCGACAAATACAGGATAAAGTACTGCACGTTTAATGACGACATTCAGGGCACCGCGAGCGTTGCTGTTTCCGGTTTGTTGGCATCCAAGAAGTTGACGGGGAAGAATCTTGCCGACCACAAGTTTCTCTTCTTAGGCGCAGGTGAGAAAACGTCAGAGAATTGGTGGAATGTCTCAAGAAATAATTTATAATCTTGAACGTATTCATTGTTGAATACTAATATTATGTTACAGCATCATGCAAATAAATGATAATGAACTTGTCCCTCATAATTGAAATACTTCAATATGACTCTTCCGGGTGTTAATAGTTCCTGATGGTCTTATGTTGTTCCTAACTCTACATTAATGAGTAATAATGATAATAATGTGTTTGCGTTTGACTTTAGGTGAAGCCGCTATTGGTATCGCTGATTTGACGGTGAAAGCCCTGGAGAACGAGGGCCTCAGTCTTGAGGAAGCGAGAGCTAAAATTTGGATGGTAGATATCGACGGCTTGCTGGCAATAGAACGACCTGAAGGCAATCTTGAGGGTCACAAAAAATACTATGCTAAGAAGCATGCGCCAATCAAAGATTTCGCCGCTATCGTTCAAGAGTACAAGCCGTCTATACTCATAGGTGAGGAAACTCTTTTTTTTTTCATCGTTAAATATGAAACGTTAATAAATTTTCTCCATCTTCAGGTGCTTCTGCAGCTGCTGGTGCATTCACTCCGGAAATTTTAAACTCCATGGCATCATTCAATGACAGACCTATTATTTTCGCCTTGAGTAACCCAACCAGCAAAGCTGAGTGTACTGCAGAGCAGGCATATTTCAATACAGAAGTTAGTAACTCTTTCAAATAATCTATTTCATTTGATTACTGCTACATTGTTGCAAATGGAAATATTCGGGGTGTCAATGATAGCAAAATTGAACAACTAATAATTGTGGAATATCATGTGAAACTTGAAAAAACTTATTGCATAGGAATTTAAACATTATTTAACTCAGGATCCCCTACGATAGATATTTTGTTGACTTATCTTCAGGTATTTCATAGCTAAGTGCTATTTTTAGTGGTATAATTTTCGGGAGACCATTCGAGTAGGAAGAAAATGGTAGGTAGGTATTTCGTTTTGGTGACATTCAGCGTTTCTCACCCTCTGTTCTCTGACTGATAAATAATTTGTTCTTTGATAATGCGAACTTTTTTTTTTCATCCGGGGTTTGACTCCCTTTTTTCACACTATTGATAACTCAATAAGTTGCGAAATTTATAAGATACCCATCTTTCAGAAAAACGCTCAAAAAAGTTGCAGCCTTATTTTGATACTTATCAAAAAGTGTCACATTGACAATATCCATCAATGAAAGATCCATTATATGTATTTTTCAACCTGAGGTCGTGGCATAATCAAATAATGAATTGATTCAAAAACGAAGAAAAACACTATTAATTCAGATTATTGAGATATTGGATATTTTTCAGTCTTTGATTACATATGGAAATTTTTTTTTACTGAAATTCCTGAAAATTTCTTATGGCCATTTTTCTCAGCTGTCTGACAACTGACTTATGCGACTTATATCACGTGACCTTAGATTTGGCGGGAATTTAAAAAAGTCTGTCTTGCCGAAAAATATTGAATTTATCAAGCATAGGTAATGCATTAAGAAGTTTTAATTACAATATTAGTTGGTTAACAATTCATTCACGGGTTGGGAATATTGAATAAGCTCTTGTGTATCAATATTCATAATCAATCTTCCGCAAATTGTCTATTCCACAAATATTTGGTTAGTTTCGACCCAAACTTATGTGATTTAGGTTACTGAAGCTGTTTCTAGATGAAGTGGTATAATTATTATCTGAAGTTAAATGTGAATGTCATTTAACCTATAAACGTCAAAAAATTTCCAGTGTAATACCATGCTTCTTCCCCAGAGGAAGAGAGTTTACGGAAATCGTTCTAGTTGCTTTGGTAACGATACAAAGTATAGGCTTTTGATTGGTCAATAAAACGCCGTGTTCTCTTAAGAGAAATGTTTTTTTTATTAAAAAATAAAATTGAATATTGGTTGATTGATAATTCATTCTTCAAACTTGAGGAAATCCATCAAATCAAAAATAGCAACTGATTATAGGTTATATATCATCAAATCTGAAGAGAAGCTGAAGAATAATCCGCGCGACTTTTGGAATTATATAAATTCGAAAAAAAATAAGACTCGCATTCCGGGTCAAATGACTTATAATAATCAGACACATTCGTCGGCACATTCTATCGTAAATGCATTTGCAACACACTTCAGTAGTGTATATAGTCGGGATGACGATGATGTCAACAGTGATACGTGCCTGCCAAATCACATAAACCATCCTTACTTGAATTTAACAACAATTACAACTCAGCAAATTATTGAAGCTACTAAAAAACTGAAGAATAAGTTGTCATGTGGCCCTGATGGAATTCCAGCCAAAACTGCTAAATCATTAATAGATAGCCTTTCGGTGCCGCTAGAGATTATATATAACTCCATCATAAAACATCGCCATTTCCCAAAAATTTGGAAATTGTCAAAAGTATGCCCTGTATTCAAGTCTGGAAAAGTAACAAGTGTTGAAAATTATAGGCCAATAACATTAATATCAGTTTTTTCTAAAATACTGGAAATTATACTATCAGATATGATTTATAACCATGTTCGTTCTTCACTGTCTATTTTTCAACATGGATTTATCAAGGCACGTAGCACTGCAACTAATCTTTGTATTTTCACCCAATTTGTTTCTGATGTACTTGATAATAAAAATCAAGTTGATGTTATCTACACGGATTTCAGTAAGGCATTTGATCGAGTATCACATCAACAACTGCTGATGAAATTGTTAAACTTTGGCATATCATCCGATATTCTGTTGCTCCTGAAATCATATTTATCTGACCGATGTAGTTATGTTGAATGTGATGGTATAAAATCCTCCTGCTTTGTAGCGAGTTCAGGTGTCCCGCAAGGGTCAAATCTTGGGCCATTATTATTCATACTATTTATAAATGACATAGCCGATGGCATCACTTCTCACAAACTACTATTTGCAGATGACATGAAGATATATCGTGAAATACGTAGTGAAGCTGACTGTTACACATTGCAGGAGGACTTAAATTCTTTGACTGATTGGTGTGCTCGTAATAAATTGTACTTGAATACAAATAAATGTAAAATAATGACATTCACTCGTAAAATCCTACCAGTAACATTCAACTATGTACTAGATGGTGAAAGTTTAATGAGGATCACGGAATCAAAGGATCTAGGGGTGCTGTTTGATCAAAAACTCACGTTTTCCAATCATTTTCAGAATGTGATATCTACTTCAATGAAAAGTTTGGGCTTTTTGATACGCAACTGCAAGGAATTTAGAACCTTTGAATCCTTGAAAACCATTTATTTCACACTGATCAGAAGCAAATTAGAGTACTGCAGTGTCGTTTGGAATCCGTCTCGCATGAACCATATATCTAATTTAGAAAATGTTCAGAAAAAATTCTTGAAATATGCATATTTCAAAAAACATGGTGTTTACCCCAAGAGAGGTTATAGCTATGATTCATTGTTGGACGAGTTTCATATGATATCTCTAAAGAAATTAAGGGAAAGCCGAGATATGTGTTTTGCATATAAAATCATACATGGACAAATAGATTGTTCACCCCTATTGTCTCATATGCTATTCAGTGTACCGCGTGTTTCATCTAGGTTCTGTAGCACATTTCATATTCCTGTTTCTAATACAGTACATCATTTTCATTCTCCTATATCTACTATATCTAGAAGTGTCAATCAGGTTCCTAGTGTAGATATATTTTTTCTAACGTTTAAACAATTCAAAAAAGAGATTTTCCGTTTCATTCATAATTAATTCTGTTATATGTGTAGTTAATCATAATTTCAAATTGTATACACCTGTAAATGGGCTTTTGGGCCTGCTGGATGTATTGTACCAATAAATAAATAAATAAATTCATGCATATTAAATTTGATTTATGTGTATGTAAATTGAGGCTTGATAATTTTTTACTATGCATCTACATAATCATCGACATCAAGCTCACATTATGTTTACAAATGAATATTTCTTCATTATTATGGACTACCACATTGTATTCATTTTGAGATGAATGAAACACACTTCCTAGCGAAAACCGCGCTTATACACGAACCCCCCCTCGCTGTTCCAGGGGCGCGCCATCTTCTGCAGCGGCTCCCCCTTCGGCAAGGTGGTCCTCGGCGACAAGACCTTCTACCCCGGGCAGGGCAACAACGCGTACATCTTCCCGGGCGTCGCGCTCGGCGTCCTCCTCTCCGGCATCCACCACATCAACGAGCAGATCTTCCTGATAGCGTCGGAGACGGTGGCGCAGCGCGTGTCAGACGACGACCTCGCCAGAGGCAGTCTCTACCCGCCGCTCAGCTCCATCAAGGACTGCTCGGTGGAGATCGCGTGCCGCATCCTCGAGTACGCCTACCAAGAACGTGAGTGCGAACAAACGAATTCTGAACCTCCGAACAATGAACCCACTAGAATAGTGTTTGAAAAGTGTTTGTAACCGTCAAGGTGGATATAGGATGGTGAAACAGCTTCCTATTAACAAGCACTAGAATAAACTGTAGACCTTTGCCTACTTGATTTCATACCGTAGTAATATTTCCTGAAATTGACAGAGATGGCGACATACCTTGTGTCGGTAAAACAGAAACTCTGCATCTGTCATACTTTCATCAGTTTCATCTGTTCTAGATGAAAAATGACTGAGAAGAGTCAAAATATCAATATTCATCCCAGATTTATAGAAAATATTGTGTTTTGATGTCATTTCAACTCATGTCTGTCAGATGCGAACCACAGAAATACATGAGCAACAGAAATCTTCTTCGATAATCGATCTCACCGCCATCTTCATTCAAGTCGTGGAAATATTACTACCTTCTCAAACGGTCTACAAGTTTTTCGCAGCAACAATTGAAGAGCTGTTTCACCATCCTATATCCACCTTGCTCTGATAATATAACTTTGATAGACATACAGGGTGCCCGTTTTTCGAGCTTAACCATGGAGATCTCAGTTGTTATAAGATATACGAGGTCGGTTAAATTGGGGCAAAGTTGAGCATTTTCATGCTGAACAATTATGTGAAAGAAAATTGTATGTATCATTTTTAGTTTTTTTCAAGCAAAAACCATAAGAAGTGGACGTTTCTAAGACGTTCTTAAGGCACTTTCTAACAAGGAATCCAAATCTGTCATCGTATTTTCCAAGGCGTTCTTGATGTCAGAGATACAACAATCATCTTTGGTTTTTCTTATGGGCGCCATATTGGATTTTTGCATATTTGAAAAGTATGTCACTTTCTGAATACGATGATGTGACACACGATCGATACGTTTGAATCTTACATGCTAGTCAAAATTGAGAAAATATCGTTTTTACGCAGAGTGCTTAGAAAATAACGCCAGCAATTTTGTTTAACAAGCTTACCTTCTCAAAAACTAAGGTTTAAAGTTAGGAACGAACTTGACAGGAAAGCTGAAAATTTTTTTACCGCAAAACGAAACAATAAGATTATTAAATACATAACAAAGTTATAAAAGATGCTCGATTACTCCACCATTCTCTCCTAGACTCAATTTTACTCGATCTTCCCAGCTCAGCAATATCATCGATGGGTACAATTTTAAGAAATCTTTCTTCATTCCCCATTCCCCTACCGTAGTAATATTTCCAGAAGTTATCAGAGATGGCGACATACCTTGTGTCGGTAAAACAGAAACTATGCTTCTGTCACCTTTTTATCAGTTTCATCTATTCTAGATGAAAAATGACTGAGAAGAGTCAAAATATCGATAATTATTCCAGATTCACTGAAAATATTGTGTTTTGATGTAATTTCAACTCATGTCTGTCAGATGCGAACCACAGAAATACATGAGCAACAGAAATCTTCTTCGATAATCGATCTCACCGCCATCTTCATTCAAGTCGTGGAAATATTACTACCTTCTCAAACGGTCTACAAGTTTTTCGCAGAAACAATTGAAGATCTGTTTCACCATCCTATATCCACCTTGGTAACCGCCAAGTTAGTTGCTAAGCAACTAACTTGAAAGCCCGTGAAGCCTTCTGTTAACTTAACGTGGTATTAACTCTGCTAATGCGCGAGCTAAGGCATGCGTTGTCGTGGTTTCAAACAAATTGAATATTTAATCGTCTGTTAAATCTTTATGCAACCGATCCTTTAGACTTGTATGAGTTAGGAGGACGGGGACAATAGCTTTTTGAGTGTCATCCGAAGCACTACTCGATTGGTTACCGTTGAGAGTCCGAAGGATTGAAGTATAGGTACCAAGAATATTCGGTTGGTCACCTATCTCCCCCCTCTAAACGATACTATAGAAATAAATAAATATTTCCAAAAGCCGCTGGGATTCGAACCGCGGACCCTCTGGGCCATAGATCAGCGCAGTCGGCCACCAACCCAGTTCATAGTAATGAAACATATTGTTTGGAGCCAACATGAAATTCATATTCATGTTTTTCCCTCACATCGTTACATTTGAAAGTGATAATCATCCCATGACCGCATTTTTTAAGGTTTCCAAATATATATAATACAGTGCCTCATTTATCTATAGCACGTATTTCTGGAGATTGCGGCATATTTGGTGAATGCTCAAATGCCACTTATTTCGTTCAACCGATAATTAACCGAACGCTGACAGTAACAGCGCGAAACGTCTCGTTTTCAAATCAAATTTTGTTTGATGGTTTATTAATCATGTTTCCAGTTTTGTGAAAATTTTAACAAGATTCCACTTGAAAACTGTGTAAAAGGCAATTTAAAAGTAGTGACCAGAACACATCATTTCACTGGTGAGTTACTCAGTGTCGTATTATTCCTTGTATAAACATTATATACCCATCCTAATATGCAAAACAATTTGTGGTAATTTGAAAACATTTTCGGATTTCCCCGAGATGAAAAGTTAGTGGAAGAGAATATTTCTAGATACGCTAGAGTATTCTCGCGTCATTTTACTACAAGTGATAAAATGATTGGCCCAAGTAGTAAGAAAATGCTCAGAGTAGTAGAAAAACATTTATTTAGTGGAATTGAAAGGTTATAACAATATGTTTGATGTTATATTTTTCAAGTTTGAAACTTGGAAACTTTTATATTACCAGAAAATATATAGTTAGACAGTGAATTAAATCTATTATCATTCGAGTAATAAAACTGAGATATATATTTTCAGATATCTTTGATTTAAGATTGTTTTCATTTACTTTTAGGAAGAATGGATATTATAATATTGTTAGTTAGTCAATTTATTAAAATTCAGACCCTTCCAAGATAACAAGACACTGGTACTGGGGGATTATGTTGTTGCTATCCTTGTTTGATAATGAGGTAACCATAGTAACTAATTCAGATGTGCACTTCGAATAACTACTACTGTGCCATCAGTTTTCCTTGGGAACTAAAATTCAGGCTAATATTCAGAAACATAAATCTACGATTTGGACGAAATTTCACCAAAATCGTACTCGAGTTGAAGAAGTTACAGGGTAATCAATTGGGTATTTCTTTACTGGCTGGTTTCGTTGATGGAATTTAATTATCTTTTGAAAAATCCACGAAGTTCTGAGGAAAAACGGTTTTAAGTAGTGAATGGGTTAATATTTTCGAATCATGGAATATTAATTGAGCAACAACAAGATACAATCATGACACATTACAGGATTCATAGCATGCGTATCAATCAGTTCAGATATTTATGACGAGGAGATCGTAATGAATTCATCCACATAGGGTGACTGAAAAAAATCGTCGATAATTATGCTTTGTCCTTGTTCAATACAAAATGTCGGTCATCAAACGTTTCAAATTTTCTTAGGTATAGCATCGGTGTATCCCAAACCCAAGGACATGAGAAAGTACGTCGAATCTCACCAATACAACTACAATTACGAACCATCGTTACCGCAGACCTGGCAGTGGCCCAATCCGCCTTACATAAAGACGAAACCCATGGAACCCATCAAGCTGAAGGCATAACTACTGTGAATCGCAATAGATAATAATATTGAGTGGTCTTACTAGATGTAGCAAGAGATTTGGAAGGACCCTCACAGACACCTGTTTATCCACTGCAAATCTTTTGCTTTTGCCGATAAGCGATAGTTGTGAAAAATGAACAAGGAATGCCTTTTGGATAGCAACAAAAATGTATTCAAGGGGCGTTCAGGTCTTTTGTTTGTTTTCAACAATTCATTGTAAGTATTATAAATTTTAGGTAAATTATTTCCCGTTATGTAAAGTTTATCGATCTTGTGATTCAGATTATTTATTTGTTGTTATTCAACGAAATTTGAGAATATACATAATTATATATATGAATGTACAGTATGAGACATATATTAATTGATATATAAATGTACTTATTTGCATATGCATCATATAGTATTATTATGTGTATGTTCCGAAAATAATAATTTTTATTTATTTAACGAATTCGAATCAGTATTTTGTTCTGGTCATGTATTTGATAATAGCAAGATGTAGAATAATACAATGAATAATAAATGTTTTACTTTTATTTATTCATATTTGATTGAACAGTGACCCCTAATTGAAAAACTACCCGGAAATGAAAAGCAGCTCAAATCTTGCAACATGAATTTTGACCCACTTCTAGTCGTCTGATTTATTCAAAATTTGGTGGATTTTATGATGTTGACAATGCATTATGGAATTTTTGTTAAAAAAACAATATGACGGACGAGTTTTGTGTTTATGGTCCGATTCTATTCAAAATTGGAATGTGATGGTTTCGGGATCATAGATTGGCTGGTTCAAGCTCATACGAATTTCCCAAAATTTATGCGAAAAAAATGGCCGCCGAAAAGAATTATCGCAATATAGTTGAAATATTTGAACTTTTTTGCAGATTTTTTTATGCAATGATATCACATATTGCATAAATCAAATTTTGCGAAATTCGTTAAAGCATGAACCTACCTTTACAGTATGTTGTCAAATTCAAATATTTTGTTTTTGTCATCGTTTTCGAAGAGGAATTCCACAAAAATCAATACTTTGTCAACCATTCTCATACCCTTCTTTTCATGCAGGGTTGTTTGAGGAAAAATATTCAAATCATAAATTTATATAGGTATGTAGATATTCTTTAGATTACCTTAATAATTCTAATGACTAGATCAGAAATGGGATGACAGATTAGTGAAAAATTCATATTATTTAATTTTCTTATCAATAGAGGAATGGAGATATTTAGACACTGAAATGTTTTCATCATTCTCAATTACTTCTACTGCACATCTTCTTGGAAACCATCCTCGTATTCTTTGGGAAGCATCTTGATCTGCTGAATTATTTTGAACTTTCTCACCAAACAACCAGTGCCTACAAACAATGGATGAAAATTAAAATTTCTCACAGTACCATTGAGCATTATTTTCTGGGGTTAAGAATTACATTGTTTGAAACTGTTCCATAATGTGATCAAGGTTGTGTAATTATGAAGCATCTTTTGAATAAAAATGCAAGAATTTGATCATGGGTGCTAGGATAAGGAGGAGGCGCTAAGAAAGGCGAGGCTAGAAATTTAGAGTATAATTTCTTTATAATAATTCTAGGTGTGATCCTTGTTTTCAAAATTTCCTCTTTTGCCCCTCTCTGATTTTCTTGTGCCCCCCTGATTTTTTCCTGATGGCGCCTATGTCTGAAGTATTTATGAATAACAATAGTTGTATGTAATGTATTTACCTTCTCCATCGTGTTACCATTACAGTATCTCCAATATTCAGTTTTATTCTTGGTTCATCAGTGAATGGATAACTCAGGCATACCCGGATTCCATGAGTTATCGGAAACCAAGCTCCAGAAGCTTGTTTTATAATGCTATATATCCTAGTTTTCAGTCTTTTCTCATTTTTCTGTTCAATTTGCTCCAACTAAAATTAACTATTTTCAGAAATAAAAACTTTTCAGAAATAAAAACTGAAAACTACTTTTTACTAATTGAGACTAAATTGAAATATTTTCCATTTGCAGTACCCATTGAAAATATGTTCTGTTTATATTTTCATAACCAACTTATGAAATATTTCTTCATACTTCTGCTGATGTCAACTTGGATCAATACTTACTGTCAGACAAAACTGATCACATCCAGCAATAACTGGCCAACATTTTCCATTACCAATAGGGTGGCAACTGAAATTTATAACTTGGCAAAAATTCTTCCACATCCCTAGGTCATAGGGAAATACAAATTTTTCATTTGTTCCTCTTCTTCTGAATGCTGCTTTCTCTATAATCCAGTCTTCAATACCAGTACGATTTTTCAGGATAGACCTCAACTAAAGAATATAAAAAGAAACTCCAAATAATTTTGATTTATGTTGGTGGTATTTGATTGAAATTCTTCAGTTTTGAGAGTTTGTCCTCTCTGTAGTATATTGGAGGATATCCTGTTGAAATAATGTCAACATCCTATGTTGCATACCTGAAAATATAGCAGCATTCCAACTGCTGCAACAACACCAATTGCAAATCCAAGTGCAATCACACACAAAATCAATCCATAAAGTCCCAGTTGAACTATGGGTTCACTTACTGTACCATCATAAATATGGTGTACCCTATGTATGGCTCTATAAAGTGAACATCCTAGGACAACTGATGCTTGTGAGCAACCAAGTGTTGCAAATAAAAGGAAATAAGTGAAATGTGCATGGTTACCCCAACCTACACAGTTGTTGATCCAAGGGCAGTGATGATCCATTTTCAAAACACATCTTCCACCTAGAAATGCAATAGCATTCATCAAATCATCAACTCTTTCCATAACAAATTTGTTCTCTGTCACTTACATTTACGACAATGATGTGATCTGGGTGCCTTAAATCCATTACAAACCTTGCAGAATTGAAGATAATCACAATGTTCTAGTTTCATCTGAAAATCATACATCTATTTAAGCAGTCTTTGAAAAAGTACTAGTACTCACAGGTTTCCATTCTAATGGCAAGTAACCAGGTCCATGGTTCATTGAGGATAAGAAATTGTAGATGGTTAGACCTGAGAAACTTATGAACACCATTACATTCAGCTTTCCTCCAAATGTATCTCTGGGCCACCACATATTTGAACAGTGGATGGTCATTGCAGTCACTAAGTTGACAATACCTAAAGATAATATAATTCAGATGATAACAAATCAATACCTATTGGACTGCTGGAATATATTACCAACAGCAGTAAGTGGGCCCCAATGACATATTCGAGAAAATGGTCCAAAACACATTTTACTAATAGAAAATTTGTAGTAATCATTAAACTATCTATCTAGGGAGAACCCTAGATACGGATAATAGTAGAATTTTGAAACATATCGAAATAATAAACGAAGAATGAAAAGCCGAACTAATGTCAAACAAAACAAGAGCAACTCACATAAACATAACCTCAACCACAAGCAAGAGTCAAAAAGTCAAAACGTAAAACAAACGTCAGTCAGGTGCAAGGATGCAAGCAAAGATTGCTTGTGGTTCGTGGTCATTAGGGACTGTGGTCTGTGGAAGAGATGGGGCATGCGAAGAAATGGAACCAGTGACCAAAAGTAAATAATATGACAACTTGACAACAGATAACCTATAAAAATATATTATATTTTTACTTTATTTTTAATCGATATCTGTGATATGAATTTTATCTTACATTGAAAATCTTTCATTTTTGCATAATATATTTTCCGTTGCTGTTCACTGTATCGTACTACTTGTATTCGTTATGTCTGATCCAGAAGATAATAATACAGAAGAAAAGCCATTCGCTGCCGAAATTGCAAAGCAAGGCAGAGCAGTCTGTAAAAAATGTAAGCAAAAGTGTTTACAAGGAGAACTGAGGTTAGCCAAGTTAGTCTATAATCCTTTTGGGGCTGGTAAAATGAAGGCTTGGCATCATACACATTGCCTTTTTGAATCATTCTTGAAGCAACGACAGACAACAAAACGACTAGAAAGTCCAGATGAAATTGAAGGTTGGGATGTTCTTTGTAAAGAAGACCAAAACATAATATTAGACAAAATTAAGGAGTGCGCTGATTTTTTTCATACAAAATTTGGTATCAAACCCAAATCACCTATAAAACAACCTAAGGCAGGAACATCAAAAAGTCCTAAAAATGAAAAAACAGACAAAATTAAGGATGTATCTAAGACTTTATCAAATTCAAATAGCACTGAATTACCAAGCATTTCTGAGAAAAATTCTAAAGATCATTATTTCAAGCAATTCAGGAGGCTAGTTGCTGACATCACTAATACACCCAGTTATTTGGATAAGACTAATTGTGTTAAAAAACTATTCAATGAAGGGTCTGATGGTAGTGGGTTCAAAGATGATATAGTTCTCTGGTGCAGACTTTTACTACCAGGTGTTGTCAAAAGAGTCTATAACCTTCAAAGTAAACAGCTGATAAAATTATTCAGCAGATTGTTCATGGCAGATCATAATGAAATGCTAGAACACTTAGAACAAGGTGACATTGGTGAAACAATACAAAAATTCTTCGAAGAGAGCCTGAAAGCTAAACCTGCAAAAAAGGCAACATTAACTGTGAGAGAAGTAGACCATTTCCTCAATAATCTATGTAAACTGACTAAAGAAGATGATCAGCTGGAACATTTCAGATTGTTCATTCCTAAATGTACATCAAATGATTTGAAAACTGTTATAAGACTGATAAAAGGTGACTTGAGAATGGGGGCTGGTGCAAAACATATCTTAGAGGGTGTGCATTCTGATGCATATGAAGCATACCAAGCTTCAAGGGACTTGGATTCAGTAATAACGAAATGTCTGAATGAACCATCAAAAACCACAGATGAAAAAAAATCAAAGAAAAATGGTAATGTTAATATCAGTGTGATGACACCAGTTTTACCAATGTTGGCAGAAGCTTGTAAATCTGTTGAACAGGCTATGAAAAAATGCCCCAATGGTATGTATTCAGAGATAAAATATGATGGTGAAAGAGTACAGGTACACAAACATGGTTCAGAATTCAAATATTTTTCAAGATCTCTGAAACCTGTGATGCCACACAAAATCCAACACTTCAAAGATTATATCCCTAAAGCTTTTCCCCATGCAAAAGATTTGATTCTAGATAGTGAGATACTAATGATAGACACCCAAACTGGAAAACCCCTGCCTTTTGGTACTCTTGGAGTTCACAAGAAAGCTGAATTCAAAGATGCAAATGTTTGTCTATTTGTTTTTGATTGTATCTTCTATAATGGAGAAGACTTGTCAAACAAACCATTGAATTATAGAAAAAGAGTATTACATGAGAATATGATTGAAATTGAAAATCATATTGTTTTTTCTGAAAAAGAAGAAATTCATCAACCACAAGACCTATCAAAAATGATTGCCAAAGTTCTACAACTTGGTTTAGAAGGTTTGGTGTTGAAAGACCTGAAGAGTATATATGAACCAGGCAAGAGGCACTGGTTAAAAGTCAAAAAAGACTACTTGTTTGATGGAGCAATGGCTGATAGTGCTGATTTGCTAGTTTTGGGAGCTTGGTATGGAACAGGAAAAAAAGGTGGTATGATGTCTGTTTTTCTTATGGGTTGTCTCAACCCCAAAACTGGAAGATTCTGTACTGTGACCAAAGTTCATACTGGTCATGATGATAAAACCCTAGAGAAGCTCCAGGATGAACTTGATATGGTCAAAATCAGCCAAGATATTGCAAAGGTTCCAAGTTGGTTGCTGTGTACAAAAACTATGGTGCCTGATTTTGTAGCCAGAGATCCAAAAAAACAACCTGTTTGGGAGATAACTGGGGCAGAGTTCACTCAACATGATGTTCACACTGCAGATGGTATTTCTATAAGATTTCCAAGAGTAACAAAGATCAGGGATGACAAAAACTGGGAAACTGCAACAAATCTTCCTGAGCTTCAGACCCTTTATAAGACTTCAAAAGAACATACTGATGTTAGTTTATTGATGAAAGGTATCTACCAAAGCAATGAGGATGATTCACCTAAAAAGAGACCAAATGAATTGGAATCTCCAGTAGATACCTCACCAAAAAAGAAAAGATATGATCTAAGTACATCAGAAACCAAAACTGCAAGGAAAAATAAAGGTACTTCTGAGACCACTATCAAGAGTGTAAAGGAAGAGAAAGATGACAGTATCAATATGATGGATGTTTCATGCATCAAAACAACAATAAAAGAACATAATGTGGGTGTTGAAATCAAAAGTGAAAACAAACATCCTGTTCACTTTTATGGTATCAAGTTTCTACTTGAAGATAAACTTAGAAAATCAAAACAAAGGGATACAGTCAGGTAAGTCACTTATTAATAATCCTATATTTTAATTTATTCTTCATTTTGTACCTACCTAATGTGTCAGTTAACAATCATAGTAGTACCCTTAGACCATACATAGTCTAAGTAGTACCAAATAATTATGATAAGGAAAAGCAGACAGATATTCATAATATTGAAATAACAACAAAATTCACACTAGACATTACATTTTGCAAAACGGTTTTTTCTTTGAATTTATCTAGCAATACTGCTCTGCTATCAAATCTGATAATCCTGATAACATATTATAAATATTTTTAAAAATCCCACAGCTCTGTGAAAATTGTCTCTTTGAATCAGTGAATGAGAATAATTTATCTTTTTTTCAGTTACATCCTAGACCATGGAGGTGAAATTCTGACAGAAGATGAATGGAAAAATGCTACTCATGTATTACACTACAACAAGGTCATTCATAAACCAGAACTGAAAAGTCCTTACTCTGCCAAGCATTTAGGATATGAGTGGGTCAGTGATTCTGTAAAGGAAGGTAGTTTGAGGGATTATAGACAGTATACTGTACTGTGGGATCCAGATTCTTAATATCATATAAACAGCTACTTTTCTGAAATTATCTAATGATAGTATTATATATATATTATATAGTATTATTAGATTATTATTGTTAAAAAAACTCCACCCAAGCATTTTCAGATATTGTTGTGTATTCATGTTTTAATAACTCTGGATGGGGCCTAGACAGCTGGAATTGAAAACAAGAACGGACCGAGGGCATCATATCTAGAAATTGAAATCTAGTTTTAATTTTATCATATGTATTTCGCAGTTTTTATAACAGTTTTTATGCATAATTATAGTTTGATTCAATAGGTCTTATGAATATTCATTGATGAATGGCCAGCTCATTGAAATCATTTCTATTATGAAAAAGTTTGATTGTCAAAGTTTGTCACCGCAAGACTGATAAGCGATTCTTCACTCTATTCAAAATAACTACTAATAATTTATGGAAACCCTGTATAGAAAAATTAGCGTGGTCTTTGATTTAATGCGGTAATATTTCGTACGAGTACCCGGCATGTGTTGCAATGCATCGTATATAATATAAAAAATTTATATCATAGGTTTATATTTCGCTTGATTACATTCAATTTCGAAGAATTATATTCAGTAACTAGAAATAAATGGAATGAAAACGATTGTTATGACCTAACCCAGTGTGCTTGAAGACGCTCCCCGTTCAATACAGCAGATTAATAGGTCATAATGGAATAATGACCTTTATAATTGTGTTGGTCGTCTTGCATGACGAGAAAACTCAGAAATGAGGTCAGTATATACCTATAAGTAAAGCTAAAATACGTAAAATTTGTTTATGAAAAAAAAAGTGTTTCATACCCAAGCCTAGCTGCATAAATGGTTACCTGATGCTCTTTCATGATCCCATCATTCGCAATTCAAGTCATTGCTTTTATCTTGATTCATAGTAATCTTGCTTTATCTCTATGACCCATTATGGACAAAAAATAGAAGAATTTCGCCGTATTATTGATTTTTGATTCATCAGTTGTCTGAACAGGTGCTAAAAATAAATTGCAAGCAGTGGTACCTACTCGAAAATACGACAATACACAAATTGACTCATGCCATGGACATATTCTGTGATTCACATCCATGCACTAATGCCTTCACCTTTCGGTAGTAATGATATACAAAGTCGACTATCATGAATATACCCTTTATGCAGATAATTACTTCCAGCACAGCTTACAGCAAGTCCAGTTGATAACGCATTTGTCAAATCAAATCCATTTTGTAGATAATTATAAGTTGAATCATTGAATTTCCGCGTTATACTTATCGCGCAGGTCAATTTTATTTATATTTTATATTGTTAATTTCTTATTATTGAAATATCACACATGGTGTATCTTTTATTATTTATTGATGTTAGAATAATAGGATTACGGTTGAGTAGAAAAATAAAATCTGTGCACGACGAATCTGTTGAACTTTTACCTTTCATAAATTCATATATTTCTTCTAATTATTCTTCTGTTCAATGTATTGTTTATTACTATACAATATACATAATATGATTATAGTATAGTGTCCTCTAAAAAGCGGGATATTTCACATATAGCAATGTCACCTTACTCTAAGTGAAATGAGATTATCGGCTGCATGTCACTGATAACAACGGCTACGCGAACTTTTATAAAGAATGGCATTTTCTGAGAAACTATTAACAAAAAATTTTCACATATGCTATGGTTCCAATATTTTGGCGGACACTATCTCTATACTTTAATTTTTACTTTATTCACTTTGTACATACATATCTACAATATGCATCTAATTTCTTTAATCATTCGTAATACTCTTGAAGAATAACAAGACAAGCTCTTTTTTATTTCCATTGTATTTTTTTATCCTAATGAAGTGTTTCTAATCTAATAAGGATGTTTCTATTGCATGATTTTATATAATTATTGATAACAGCAATAAACTATTCATCTACCAATATTTCGTATCGCGTTATCCAAGTATATTTTCCAATTCAGTTGCTTTTTAAAGAATATTACGAAAGCAGCAGATGAAAAATTCTCAACTAGTTTTTCTGTGTGGGCAATATTGATATCAAAGTTGAGAAAAGATAAAATGTAACTACAATAGAAAATTATATATATATAGGTACCTGATGCTCAAGAACCTTCGATATGACAACCTATATTATTCAGAGTGAGCTGTACTCAATCGGCTTTAGGAGTAATTTCAACGATATGCCCAAACATATGGGTACAGATCATATTGTTTTATATGCTGACGCGATACTACATCACTTGCAGCTGACTCTGACAGTACGACATGGTGTTGCAAAAACTCTCCGATCGTGAATGCTGGTAAAACGGTTCTTATGCAGTTTTTGTTCAGAAATGAAAGAAAAATTAATAATTTTCGAGTGAGGGTGGGCAAAGAATATGTCGAATCTTCTGATCGCACCAGATTCCTTGGTACCTCTATCGATAGTAGAATGACATTCGATTCTAGCATATAGCCACATAAGTAAAAAAAATCAATCGTGGATATTACGCGATAAGACAATTGAAGTTAATTCTAAGTAAAGATCAACTTCTCGCAACGTGTATTATGCAATTGTACATTCGCATATCATACAACATAGCTTTGTGGGGTTGCTCTACAAATGTAAATAAAATATTTGTTTCTCTTGTGAATAATATTTCATAGATCACGGAATTATGTGCCTACCCTGTATTTACATTTATGAATGTGTATTGTCACACAAAAAAAATAAGCAAGTATAATATAGAATATCAGATATTCATAATTCATAATAAGAGCACAGAAACACAAAACCGAATCTTTTGAGAATTGTCTATCACATGCATCATTAGGGGTGACATTTTTCAATAATCTTCCTGAAGATATAAGAAATGAGTCAACAGAAAAAAGATTATTTGAAAGAAAATTGAAGGAATTTCGACTCAAAAGTTGTTTTTACAGTATTGATGAATATCTTGGTAGGTAGGTGAAGCCTTTTCTAATCAAATTATCAACTGACTGTTTGTTTTAAAGCGTTTCATCTATTCATAACAATGTTTCGTGAAATAGGATCGTTTTGTGTTATACTATGTATGGAATGATTGTATATACCTTTATATCTTTGTTTTATATTTTCATTATTGATTAAAATATCTACTTTTATTTGTTGACGTATCCCATATATCATTTTGTGATCTAGAAGCATTTAATAAAGATTTATTAATATTATTATTATTATTGCCAATGAAAATATATATCTGGCCTCCGGAATTTGAAAACAAGGATAGAAATGATTCAATTCTTAATTTTTCAAATGTGTAATATGTTAAGCTGGTATATATGATAGATAGAGAACTAATTTGGTATTTTTTTAGATTTATTGAACAATCATTTTCATTGATTTATTTTAAACTTCCGATCGCGAATATGAACCATATAATTATCATGTTGTTTTGACTTTGGGATTTGAATGAATGGAAAAGACATACGAAACATAACAAGGTCATAAAGGGCGCTATTATCGATATTTTTCCAGTCACCTGTGATTACCTCCGGAAATCTGACAATCAAATGTTCATGCATTATTAAATTTGTCTTCATTACCCGTGAAACTTTCATTGATTAATAGTTGCCAAGCTGAAAACTCAACATGATTTTTTATACTTATTTGATATTTCGACCTCAGCGGTTCTCAGTTCTGTTGAGATGGAATTATGGCCTCCACTAACACTTTGATACCAGGATTCAAGCACACTTTGAAGCGATTCGTAGTTAATTCCGGTATACCTGGATATAAATATTTGTCAGGAGATTTCGCATTTGAAAGGTAACATATATATTTTATTAATCCATCAGTGGGTGTTCAGTTTTGTTGTTCACTTCATTCAACATATACGGGGGGTGATGAGTATTTCGATTCCAAAAGAATATACTCAAATCTTTTTAAGTTTCATTCAATTTCAGTAATGCGCTATAGAATAGCTCATTAAATGTATCTATGCGCTATACTTGTATCCAACCATAACGAAAATAAGACACCCCAGAAATCCTCTGCACAACCCACCCAATAACCTACTGTATGAAACAACAGGAATTGTCCCCATAAATCAACGAATACACAACCTCTCTGAAAAGTTTGCACATAAAGAACACAACCTAGAGACTCTAAGCCAGTTATGTATGAACAGGAATCAAGAAAGAAGACCGCACAGAATATTCCCACTCGATACCATATGGGAGCACATCCAAAATTTCAATAACTAAGGATTAAGAAGACTACATAAAATTTTTTTTTCCTTCTCGCATATTTTTAATATTTTATTATCTAATAATTACACATACCACCTATAATATATTGTAACAGGCTGAAGGACCTTGGTCGATGGCCTATTGGGTGACCCAATAAAGTACACTAATTATTATTATTATTATTATTACTTGTATCCTGCTATGATGATACCAGGCAGTCGTTTTGTTTTTCTATAGGTGAAGCGTATAGAAAGGGTACTAAGATAAATTCCATAGATCGCAATTTAGGTACTGATGGCAACTTGAAAATCATGTACCTTGAGTTTTATGCATGTATTATCACTTTGTTTCGTTCCAGGTATATTTGGTACGTGATTCATATCATCACCCTCGTACTCACCTTTTTCATGATAAATTTCACTTGGGAACAATTCATGGTTAGTCCGACAGTCACGACTTTGGAATCTTTCAAACTTCCACTAATCGATGTTATGATGCCCGGTATTTCGATTTGTAATTATAATAAAATCAGCAAGATGAAAGCAGAGGGATATGCTAAAAATTTGTAGGTATATCGTTAACACTTATTTTGCAAAATCCCACCAATAATCGTACTCATACAATATGCATGTCATTATATTATACATATAATATATGCTTGGTATTTTAGAGCTGAAATCTCTGGCTATTCGGAGAATGAAATTTTTAAGAATATCGTCTTACTTGGGAGACTTTATGAGAATACTTTGCAATACGAATATGAAATGGAGAACTTGATTCAGTTCCAGCAGTTTTTGAACAAATTCGGTGGCGATCCAGAAGGAATCTTCGATACGCATGAGATATTAAAGATGGTAGGTTTTTGCAAAAAGTAACACCACCCATCATCGGTTACTCCATAGTTTTCAAGAAACACGCATTATTTTAAAATTGTTATGCTCAGTGGGAATTTGAAACAATGGTAAGGTTGATATTTTCGGTCCAAAATACAGCCCAAAAATTTTTTGATTGATTCCACTCGATGAGTTCAATACGATTTTCACTGTTTCAGCTGTTACAGCCATGTTCAGACGTGTTGAGAAAGTGTAATTGGCAAGGAGAGGAAAGAAGCTGTGATGATTTGTTCGTTTCTGAGTCAACAATGGAAGGCGATTGTTGTGTTTTCAACTATATGTCAGCAAAGAGCACAACTACGATATCGCAAGTTTTGTAAGTTCTGGCATAGATTAAATGCTCTGGTTATAATACATATTTGGTTCCCTCCGAATAAATGAAAATTATTGCCTAATAAACCAGAAGAACGTTTTTTCGAAATCGTCAAAGAATCAAACATTAAAAAATCTACTTTTTGAGCATGCTGGAAAAATTTGGATCGGTTGTTATATGTTATATTATATGTATAAGAAAAAAACTATCGAAATTGGTGAATTTTTCAGAAAAGAAAACGACAAGAGACCACTGACATTTGGAAATGGTCTTGGATTGCATTTCCAAATCGTGACAAATACTGCTGACTATTATTCCTACATGCTCCCTGCTACTTACACTGCAGCAAAGGTAGGTTTATTATTTCAAAATATCGTTCTGCACTTCAGAGCGCTCAAAATATGTCAGATTAAGCATTCACTGACATAATTTTTTGATTGGAGGTAGCGAATAAAAAAAATCTATGGGGGTAAATTGTTTTCGGGTCACTGAATATGAAAAATAACTATAACTTGCATATCATATAAAACCATTGATATAATAAATTTGGACCTCTGAAGTTTATATGCAAGAATTGAAAAGGAAAAATATCCATATCGTTAACTTTATAAGGAACTAAGTATAATATAAGACTATAACATTCCATGGTCGGCATATTATATTATAGATGCTGATATCATTGCCTACTGATTTTCCTGATACAACGTCTGGTGGATTGAGAGAAGAAATAATAGATATTGGTTTCGAAACTTCCATACTCATTTCTACTATAACTACCTCTACTATACGAGAAGTGAAGAAATATTCTATACAAAAGGTGAGATGCTAGCCAGCCTGAACGTTTGTATTCTACTCTTCAATTTGAGTACGCTCATTTTTATTCTGTGCTTCATCTGGGTACATATGGACATATCGCCGAAAATAATGCAATAATTTTTTTAAGTCGATTGAACATCACATCACTTTTCGAACTTCTACAATGAAGAATAGTGAGAAATCTCTACTTAATTCTTGTTTCAGAGGGGTTGTATTTTTAATGACGAAATTGAAACTATATTTGGAAGCTATAGCAATAGCGATTGCATTATGGACTGTAAGATAAAAAGTATACTCGCATTGTGCCAATGTGTTCCATTCAACTACATTCAGGTCTTTCCGAACAATTCATATTACCAATGTACTCTTGCAGATCTACTTTGTCTAAACCGACATGCAAGTAAGTTGATTATGCATTACGTTTTAGAAAAATTCCAGTTTCCAGATGAAATGCATATTATGCAACCATAATGTTACAAAGAAATATTTCATTGCTATTTGCTGACAGGTATATCTTTCAAATTTTCAAACTAACCAGAGTTTCCAGAATCCTCAATATCCATGCAGACCTGCAGATTTCGTATAATATATATTAATCAATTTAATCAGTTCATAAATTATAGTCCCATTCGAAGATATTATTTGAAGGTAAATGGAGAACGATGTATCCAACTGAATATCAAGGATCCTCACTGGACAGGGAGATGCAAGATTCACTTCATTGTACACATTGTTATCCAGCATGTTCAGATACCTTATACAATGTTGTTAGCGAATCGGCGGATATAATTATAAATGGGTGAATATGATGTGAAAAACATCAAAATTATAGTGGATATTCAAAGAACCAGATGTAAACTTACTGTTGTTATAAGTTGGTTTTCTCTCCGGTCACCTTTTTATATTATTATCAATTATTATTTATTTTAGAACCCGCGCCGACAATTTGAGTGTCGTTCATATCAATTTTGAAACGCCATACGGATTATACAACAAACGGGACGTTTTATTTTACTGGTATGAAATAATAGGTAAGGAGGAATACTTACTAATCTAATGTATTCGTTCAAATATGTCAGTATGTATAGGGTCTTCATGTAAATTTTGGAACCCTCCCCCCACTATTAGGAGCACAGTTTGTATAGGGTCTTCATGTAAATTTTGGAACCCTCCCCCCACTACTATGAGCACAGTTTTTAACACACCAAAATTTGCCAAAACGTTATTTTTGTCATCTCGACTCGACTATGATTCCATCTTCAGCAGAAGATTAAAAAAAGCAGTTTTTTATGGATGCATATTATTGAACTGAAACTTTTCAAGACGTGTTAATTGTTTCAGGAATGTTTGGAGGAATATGCAGTCTGACGATGGGTTTAACATTCATCAGTATTTTCGACGTAATATACTTCATCATCTGCATTCTGTGCAAGAAACTCCCATAGAATTTTCAGGAAATCATAAAACAGTTACGAATTTCTATGCGAATTGAATTTTTATCATTAATGAATACATAAATAAAAATCATTCATACTATATCATTATTTGATACAAAAATGATGTTATACAAATTCCTATTTCACAATAATTGGGCTTCATTGGTGTCGAAACATTTTTAGATTAGAACTATACAGGGTGCCCGTTTTTCGAGCTTAACCATGGGGATCTCAGTTATTATAAGAGATACAAGGTTGGTTAAATTGGGGCAAAGTTACAAAATTGTATGCTGAAAAATCAGGTGAAAGAAAGTTTCATGTATCATTTTTCCTTTTTAAAATATAAAAAAAACGGAAATTTGTAGTTTTCGTTTTTATTTTTTCAATCGAAAACGAAACAATATAGGACGTTCTAGAGGCACTTCTTCACAAGGAAACTAAATCTGTCATTGTATTTTCCATTGCGTTGTTGATGTCAGAGACACAACACTCAACTTTGGTTTTTCTTATGGTCGCCATTTTGGATTTTTACATTTTTGAATAGTTTTTTTTTCTGTTTACTGTGACGTATCACTCGATAAGTTCGAATCTGACATGCTGGTCAATATTGGCAACAAATCGTTTTTGGAAACAATATCAAAAATTTTGTTTAAGAAATTAAATTCTGATAGTTCAACCAAGGTTATTTTGAATTAGGAACGACATTTAAAGTTATAAAAATGTTTTCCTCGCAAAACAAAATAGTCATAAAAGATGCTCGAATATTCCATCTGAACACAATTTCACTCTTCAATAGCTCAATAGATGGTCCTACAATTCCAAGAATAAGACCTCCGAAGTAATGATACTAGATTATTGTTTATGGGGAATGAAGAAAGATTTCTTAAAATTGTACCCATCGATGATATTGCTGAGCTGGGAAGAAGAACGAGTGAAATTGTCTCTAGAAGAGAATGGTGGAGTAATCGAGCATCTTTTATAACTTTGTTATGTATTTAATAATCTTATTGTTTCGTTTTGCGGTGAAAAAATTTCCAGCTTTCCTGTCGAGTTCGTTCCTAACTTTAAACCTTAGTTTTTGAGAAGGTAAGCTTGACAGAAATGTGAACGTTTCTTATTATCAATTGAACTATCAAAATTTAGTTTTTGTTGAACAAAATTGCTAGCGTTATTTTCTAAGCACTCTGCGTAAAAACGATGTTTTCTCAATTTTGATTAGCATGTAAGATTCAAACGTATCGATCGTGAGTCACATCATCGTATTCAGAAAGTGACATACTTTTCAAATATGCAAAAATCCAATATGGCGCCCATAAGAAAAACCAAAGATGATTGTTGTATCTCTGACATCAAGAACGCCTTGGAAAATACGATGACAGATTTGGATTCCTTGTTAGAAAGTGCCTGATGAACGTCTTAGAAACGTTCACTTCTTATGGTTTTCGCTTGAAAAAAACTAAAAATGATACATACAATTTTCATTCACATAATTGTTCAGCATGAAAATGCTCAACTTTGCCCCAATTCAACCGACCTCGTATATCTTATAACAACTGAGATCCCCATGGTTAAAGAGGTACAAACGTGACATAGATAGGTTTTCCTTTTGTGCAGTCAAAAGATTTTAAAAAATGATAATGTTATTTATGTATTTTCTTTTTGGTAAAGTTTAGAAACAGCTTATGCTGACACTTCACCATTTCATGATAATATTTTTTTCCTGTTCATGTGATGAATAAAGACATTATTATTATTATTATCATCCTGTTCTTCCCTCGGGACTCTCAAACCCATTCTCTTCAATGATGAATGACATGCGCGGTACCAGGGCCGTTTGCTGGAAGTCTAGAAAAGCACGAGACCCGCGGAGAAGACTTCATACTGACTCACTGGTGTTGCATCACTGACATCGATAGTGAATCGGTTGTTCTCTCTGATCCAGTTCCTCTTCGAGTAATCCAAACTCCTAACTGAACTTCCTGGTCAAAATGGTGAGTACATAAAATATGTTAGATTTGAGCGAAAAACTTGTCTTCATTATAAATTATTGTAGGGGTAGAAAATGGTACATTTTTTAAATCAGGAACGAATGATCATTAAAAAATGCAATAATAATATACCGAGTAGGTATACCTATTCCATTGAAAAAACACATAATTCTTTTACGCTGAAATCTGAAACTCAGTCATAACCATGTACACCACTTTTGATAGAAACTTCTATTTCCATCGGCAATAATAATAATGATAATAGCGTTAATAAGTGGTCGATTATTTAATTAATAACCCTGTTCAATCAGGCTGTGATACAGAATTTCGTTCAGATCTCTATCTTATTTCACCTTTCAGAGATTTTCATTCGGAATTAAATTTTTTTATACACTGAGTTAATACTTGTCATGTAATGAAAAATATGCGATCTAAGCAACAATAGAACATTTTTCCAAAAACTCGTCGTGGAAAGGAATTAGATCATTCACAATTTTGAGAAGAAATATTTTTTTGCGTGAAGTTTGACAATCCACTTGAATAATTCAATAAAAATTCGCGATGATTTTTTTCCCGTTTTTTTTTCATTTGTTTGTCAAAATGTCGAAATGACATTGCCATCAAGTTTTTGAAAAACTTTTTTTCACGAAAATGGTTTAAATTCAAATATATTTTGAAATATATTTTATAGTTCCAAAGTCGTTGGTTTTCAACATAATAGACGCTGTACCACCCGTTAGATTTGGATATTATGATAAGAACAGATTAGTTCGGCGAAATTATTTTCCTAGAAAAAATATGTCTTCACGTGACTTCGTTTACCCAGAATAAATCAGATCTTTGAACCACGAGAGTAATCTTCTTACCTCGCTTTTAGAAGTGAAATAATGTGCATTTTTTAACTTGTGAATAGTACTTGTAACATATATCAGTACCTTATACTTATGTCACCCTACACGGTTTCCCAATTAGTTAAAAAATATATATATATATTCTGAGCATACCTGACACATACAAGTATGCCTTTCATGTATTATTATATAGACATTTTTGTTTCTATCATTTTGTATAAAAACTCCTAATCCTGAATATAGAACAGCGATGTTTTGTTAATAAAACAATAAAAAGCAGGCATCTGTCAGATTTCCTCTTTGTCTGTTTAAAATTGTCATTCGAGGACATTCAGACTAAATCCAGAATTTCTAATATTATCTGGGTAGTTCGTTTACCGTCAATTCATTCCGGATATTTATTCGCAGAAGAATGTTGCTCATAGTCACCAACCCATTATTATAGATACCTACTTTGTCCTAAAATAGATTTGATATTGTCATAGGCGAACTCACTTTCCTCAAACTTGTGAGGAAGTCAGTAGTAGTTAATAAATTTTTCACTTATAATGCCACTGAAAAGAATTTTCTGTTTTTAATTGAGGCTAGAGTGGCATATTCGTTAAGAAAATGAATGGATGGATGTGACAATGCAAATGATTTTTTTTTCAACTAACTCAATATCTATAAGAATCTAGGTATAACTTAGTTTGGATTTCACATCTAGTAATATATCCACTTTTTGATTCAAGTTGTCGAAATAATAGCCAACAGAATACCTACTTTTTGAATTCTCTCGTAAAATGTTTTTGGTTCATCTAAACCCAACTTGGATGAAGTATTATATGGTTCTCGGAAATCATACTTTTTATGGTGGACATGTTTATATTTTGTTAGTCTTCGAGTTACACTAAATAAGGCATTATGACGTCAGAATAAAGGCAAATACAGAATATGTTTAGAGTGTATGTCAATGGCTATATTGAGATAAGTAATGACTTCTATATTTGTTTAATGTTTTAATATAAAACTACTTTTATTAATTTTTTCATAAATGTGCACGATTTTATTTCCCACATCCTTTATTTGGGATCGAATTAATTCCGTAATTAGTTCCATATACAGGGCCATTCAAATTCGGTCTACAATAAATTATAGTCTCGATCGATCGCTATCTCCATAATTTGTGAACCTGAAGTCGAATAGTTCTTCATAAATACGGTGGTATCATTTTTGAGTTTTCAATAAGTAAATGTGAACTTGATTGTGGAATACCTCAGGATGTGAATAATATAACTGAATCTTTTATGCAAAAAAGCTCCCTTGGAACCAAATTGCTTATCTCTTGAAAGAGAAGCTTACTATATGTATTTAAGAAAATTAAGGAAAAATGAATTAATAGAAAATGATATCAAATAAGAAGGTTTAGTAGATTTATTTCAAGGTAGGTAGGTATCTCAATTACACATGATGATGCAATAATTTTATGGCAATTAAATAACGATATATCCAAGAATTACTATTCCGGAGTAGGTAAGTGTAAGTATAAAAAGTTATTATCTCTTTTCGAGAAATGAAAGTACCTCTAATACTCTCACCTTGTTTAATTGTTGTTAATTCAAACTATCGACTTCCATTGGGAAACATTTGACCTTGGTGAGAGCGCCGAATTTTCAAATCTTACTCTATCAAAGGCAGCGGAGTGAAATTCATAAAAATAAAAAAAATATATCAACAGAGAAATATATTTATCCAGTTATGATTTATCTCATAATTGAGTACTTATTTAGTTCATATAACTCACAGTCGATTTGAATAAAATATTTAATATTAGACAATCATATAACCCCATGAATTTGATGTTAATCGTATATATAACTGATGACTTGGAGTTCTAAAGGTGTCAGATAAATGTCTATATTGAATTATGGTGAGAACGTTATTATGTTACTCATTCAGAAAAAAATCTGCAATTATGAGACAAAAATATAGTTCAATGACTGATTGTTATTATACTCCTCAATCAACGATTATACGATTAGTTCCACTTCAGTACAATTGTAAATTGTATTATGTTGTTCTCATTTATACCACAATGTATTATTATTGTTATACCTTATGAATTATCAAAGATTATTTGGTACGATCGACTTTGAACTCTACCCTTGTTTTTATTATTCAATCATCCAAGTCGATGATACCATTCGATAATAATCTTAGATCATCAAATAAAGATCTTGGAGGATCATTCGTGAAGCTCTTCAACCATGAAATAATCATTAAATAGCGGATATAGCCTTATATCACGGGACAATTATTTTATTCAACCGATAAACAGGCAATGATTATTCCTTGGTTAGGTTTCTTCTCTAATGATCAAAGAGATCAACCAATCATTGAACCAAATCTTCTAGTTATAGACGATTTCAATATATCTTTACATTGGGATAATTATTTTTATATTATTTCAGAAGTGATACTGATCTCTGAGTAGGGATGGCAGATTGAATTGAATAAAAATGAAATTTATATTGAAATAATTCGATAAGATATAAAATATTTTCAAGATCAACCTGGTTTGTAAATGAATCTGATAAATAATTATGAAGATAGTTGAAAATTTTTTGAAACAAATTTGTCTATGCTATTTGATTGATTGATCTCATTTCACAAACTTCATCGGAGATGATTCAAAAATTCTGAATGAACCATTCAAGCACTTCAAATTCAAGGATCATCTGGTTATTATCCACTTTTTTTATACACATTTTTTTACTACAAGACTGCTATCTGCTATCGTCTTCCCTGCATCTAGTTCTAATTCTAATCCAGAATTAAACATGAACGAGTCTTAATTTTTATTGTCGTAGGAGGGAAGTATAATTCGTTAATTTTGGACAATTTGGGATGCCTACATCTATGGTATATAATTCCTGTCGATAAAGACATATTTATAATGATTTAATTATAAATAGAAAACTCCTTCATACAATTCATTCATCCCGTAAATTTTTCGTTAATCTTCTAAAAATGTACCAGTTAAAGGTGACCTTGTCCACCACCTCAATTTTATATTAAAACATGGATTAGGACCATTAATTCTCATGAAACTCTTTTTACCCTATACTTCATTTGCTCTACCTATTTATATGAAGAGTTCTTATAACTTCTATAGAAATATTCGGTATCAATTATGATTCGAGAATAGAAAATCAATTATGATTTATTATACTTATACATTCAGTTGTTCTGAACATAAATAAGTTTCATCAATTTATCATCCTTCTTGATGGTATACCTCGTCATATATTTCCGTACCAGGCATTTATTCACTACCATCACCAATCAATTTTTATTAGGAATATCATGAAAGGATTTTCATAACCTATTCTTTCCTCGATAGGAGCTCACGAATAAGCAAAGGTCTTTGACGTCTAGATTACCTACCTATTCGCGAAAATAAACATCCGATGCACGGAATAATTGTGTATACAGGGTGCTCGTATTCCGAGCTTAACCATGGGGATCTCCATGGCATATACCGCCTAATAGATTCATCCAACACGCAGAGATGTTTAGAAACACAAAAATCTACGTGAATCCACTCCTACGACACGACCTGACAATCATCGAACTGAATCAATACCCAACATTTAGAAGAATCAAATACAAAAGAACAATATACCAATTACGAAATCAATAAAATAGACTTACAAACGAAACACAGAGACTCAAATCAGACAAACATCTACAAGAATACAAACTACTAAAACTCGGGGAACTCAATCTCAAAAGTTTTTTGAAATTTTCAAATATATTTTTTTCAACTAACGTATTCGGTGAGCTGGGTCTTTATTGTGACCCATACTTTTTTTCTGTTTTGTTTTGTTATACTGTAATGAAAATATCTTAGGAATGTTTTTGTTTAAGAAAAATGAAAAAGGATTATTTTCATACAACTTTATTTGAAAAAATATGGATTTGTTTTGAACAAATCAAAACATATCAGGCTATGAACAGAAAAATACTATACAGCAGCAAGATATCTTCCAGAAAAAAACTCTGGTGTGCCTGCTACAATCATTACAAATGATTTTTCTACATTTCGCACTAGCATATGAGGCCTTCTTGTATGGACATAAAGCACAGATTTTCCTTTTGTAGAGTTTGTTATCGACATTTGGTGGCTCCTCCAGTAGCGTTCCACCATATACCATATGAAATGGTATGATATTTGGTGATGAGGGGTCAACATGATTTTTTTTCGAGAACATGGCCTTTCAATTTGGTTTTCTCACGCAAAATTTTTGACTACTGAAAGAAAAAAAGATCTGGACGTATCCAGAATGACAGATCCTTTCGAAAACAAGTTGGTTTTCATTTAATTCTCCTCGCTGCCGGGATTTGGGTCACCTTTGTGGAAACCTTCGATCTTGAATGTTCATCTTGAGTTAATTCTGATTTTTATACCTTCTCATGAAAGGTTTCAGCTTCAAAATGAGCCTGGGATTTCAAAAATCGGTTATTGAAGAGGAAAAAAGTTATGATTGCAAAACCAAAAAATTGATTTTTTGATTTCACTCCGTAGATAAAAGAGATAAGAAGACAATTTTAGGAATGGCACAAGGTAATGAGATAATCTTCATGCCTCTGCTGTTAAAGTTGAAAAAAAAACTGTTTTTCTTCATCTGGGATCCTTTTGAAAATCCCGACATTTTGCACAGTTTCAAAAAACATCCTGTAGCAATTTTATGGAAAAACCCTCATGTAAAAGTACGAGATTATAGCTGAAGGACTGAGCTATCGAACAGTGTAAACAGAATTCGAATTGTTCAAATCAGAAAAAAGTTATTCTAATTTCAACAGGGTCAAAATTTCGTGGTGCGACGTAATTATAGTGTTGCTTAGTTTATATTACTACTATATATTAAAATTAACGTTAAAGAGTTCGTAAAATACCTAATTATTTTTATGACGTGACGAAATCGAGTTTTAGATTTTCAAATGGAAATGAAGCATAGTCTAAACGGGGCCCCCAAATTCGCGGGTCCCGTATAACATTTGCTACTCTTGCTACTGGCTAATCCGCACTGAACCGCAGGTGAAAACCCGCTTGTCCCCAGTGCTATTAAGCTCGATTTATAAACTCCGCTGCCGTAGCTACAGTTGACGCTGCAGTTACTGTTCGTAGATGGAATATGCTGAAAATAAACATCTGTTCATAAACTATACGCAGCTGTCGCAAGTGCCGTCTGATATCTCCTCAATATATTTTGGAACGGAAACGTCAACTGTAGCTACGGCCGCGGAGTTTATAAAATGAGCTTTATTAGAGTTCCTTGCTGGAGTTAGCTGATTTCTAACTATAGTTTTAGTAGAAACTTTCCTCAGTGCGCTTTTTTTTTCTTGCAGAGGGAATGCATCTCCGTCCACATCGGACAGGCGGGAGTCCAGATCGGCAACGCCTGCTGGGAGCTGTACTGCCTCGAGCACGGCATCCAGCCGGATGGGCAGATGCCCTCAGACAAGACCGTCGGCGGAGGCGATGACAGCTTCAACACCTTCTTCAGCGAGACGGGCGCCGGCAAGCACGTACCCAGGGCGGTGTTTATCGACCTCGAGCCCACCGTTGTCGGTGCGTATGGTGTACTGGATACGGGGTGTTGGCGACAGTGTTGCCAACTCAAAATCTCAAAAATCTCAAAATGGCTTCTTTGAAAACACCAGAAAATCACAATTCCTGGTTAAATGAAAAATTTTTGAAAATCTAGTGGTTTTCTGGTGGTTTACTACGATTTAAACCACTAGATTAACACCAGATAATAGCTAGTTCTATAATGGTAAAACTGGAGCGCACTCGGTGTAAATGTTTCTGCTTAATCGAAAAGGGTGCTAGTGGTGCTACTATAATAATGTAATTTATGTCAAACTCAAGGTGGATATAGGATGGTGAAACAGCTTCCTATTAACAAGCACTTGAATAAACTGTAGACCTTTGCCTACTTGATTTCATATCGTAGTAATATTTCCTGAAGTTATCAGAGATGGCGACATACCTTGTGTCGGTAAAACAGAAACTGTGCTTCTGTCATACTTTTATCAGTTTCATCTGTTCTAGATGAAAAATGATTGAGAAGAGTCAAAATATCAATATTAATTCAAGATTTATCGAAAATTTATTGTTTTAATGTCGTTTCAAGTCACGTCTGTCAGATGTGAACCACAGAAATACGTAAGCAACAGGAATCTTCTTCGATAATCGATCTTACCGCCATCTTCTTTCAAGCCGTGGAAATATTAGTACCTTCTCAAACGGTCTACAAGTTTTTCGCAGAAACAATTGAAGAGCTGTTTCACCATCCTATATCCACCTTGGTCAAACTAAAATCTATGCTCAGCATCAGCATGAAACATGAGAGCTCAACATGACGTTGACGATTTGACGAATATATCGAAATCGTGATCCGTGTCATGCGCATGCGTCAACTGTCAATTAGTAGTGAAATCTGTGGCAGAAATCAAATATGGAAGAAATCTTAGAAATCACCAGATTTTGCACATGTGTCATGAAAAATTCACAAAAATAACCACCAGCCACTAGATGCAATTTTTTGTCACAAAACTCAAACCCATAGAAATCATATTATATATAACCAGTTTTGGTGTAAAATCAACTAAGATGGCAACACTGGTTGGAGAATTGGTGACCCGCAGGGCCGAATTAACCCTGTCGGGGCCCCCTAGGCAATGCAATTCTCGGGGCCCTTTCCTTTACCGTTTTTTTACTATTCAAAATATATTTTTTCTAGGACAAAAGTCGAGTCTATCAGATCGACTCCTGCTTTTTGCTTTCATTGAATGAAATGATTTTGATCAAAAAAATATTTTCACAACCAGAGAAAATATTTTTGTGGAGTAGGTACAATATAAGTTCAAATAGAAATTCTTGTAACCTTTTAGATACATAGTCATAACATCATTTTCAATCGCCATTATCGACAATGTATTTTAACGGTACTGTGATTGTATTGAACGAAGTTTTTATTAATTTTATTTTGAAAAATTTCGTTCATCTGTGGCGTTTGATATCATCAGACTTCTATATATTTGCAATGCTATAATTACATTCGGAAAAGTTGATTGTAACATATTATCAAAAATCAAACCAAACGAAGTTATCTGTCCCCGCATCCATCATTTTTTCTATGGTGATATTACCGGATGTTAATAATCGGAAATGTCACGAATGAAACCAAATGAAACGTTTTTTTCTTGGTGCGTTCAACATCGACTATGCCCCCGTGGGCCCCTAGTCGGTGCGGGGCCCCTAGGCAGTTGCCTAATCCGCCGAGTAGAGATTTGGAGACTTTGGCTTGAGAATATACAAAAAAAAGGAAAATATAACCCCGGATTTGAACTGTTTGATAGAGGTTTCTGATAGATATTGTCTCAGTGTTAAAGCTTCAAAATCATATGTCATGTTATTTGGAAGAACAGCAGCAAGAAACCGCTGCAAACATTTGGTGAATATAGCCGTTAATGGAGTTAGATTGCCAACTACAGAGGTAACAAAAAATTTAGGGTTATATATCGACAGTGCTCTTAGATTCAGGACACACATTTCTCACATTCTAAAACGAGGGTATATGAATCCCAAAATAATGTAATTAAATGAAATATTTTGAACAAAAAGAGTAAGATTATATTATGTGATTCATTAGTTCTTTCACATGCTCATTATGCAGACGTGGTTTATGGCCCTGTAATACTGAAATGAGACAAAATGAGACTACAAAAACTTCAGAATTCATGTGTCAGACTCGTCACCGGAACAAGAAGGCGGAAACATATTTCACATCATTTTAAAAATGTTGGTTGGCTAAATATGGAAGCTAGATGCACACTCCATTCCGCTGTGACTTTCCATAAAATTATTTCAACTAGGAAACCCCTTTACCTATTCAGATAGTTATCTTTCAGAACCGATATACACAATCTGAACCTGAGGTTTCGGTATCAATTGACAGCGCCCAAAAACAGGACTTCTTTTTTTCGTGGTTCTTTCTCGTATCAAATCTTTCGCCTGTACAACCATTTACCTCCTAAATACAAATTACTTCCACTCAAAACATTGAAAAAAAAAACTCAAAAAATATTTATCTGAAACAGTATCGCCAATATTATAATGTAATGAAACGAACTTGATGGCACTCTTCGATTTTATTTTCAGATAAAGTTTCATCCAACGACAATAACGGCTCTTTGAATGAAAATAAATCATAGTTCATAATCCCTATCAGTTGAAATCGCATCAGAATTATATAACGCTGACTCATCATTGCAGAAATCCGTTGCGGAAATCAACTCTGTCATTCACTTTCTTGTGTGGGGTGAGTGCTTGGGTGAGGTCCTTTGTCGTCGTTATGATACCACACCTATTATTAGGGGGAGTATTCAGTGCTGCTCGTATGAAAAATATTATTTTCGTAATTACATGTTATACAGTACCTACTTCCGTAATAGTAGAGGGGTTAGCCGATAATTTTTGTGAGGAATTTTGTATTGAATAAATTCTGTTTATAGTAGTTCTAGTATATTCTAACAAGTGGAAGTATGTTCTCTGTGCCAATATTTGTGGGATGATTTCTTGAAGAGTATTCGCACTTATATGTGACTCGAAAGTTTGATCGGCATCATCAAGAAATAGTTTTGAGTTCGAAAAGAAATTCTGGAATCTCTCGTGTTACAATTATTATATTTTCAACATATTCTCGACTTATTGTACTAAAACGTTTCTGCATCTTATTTTTCAGATGAAGTTCGTACAGGAACATACCGACAACTCTTTCATCCGGAACAACTGATCACCGGAAAAGAAGACGCCGCTAACAATTACGCCCGCGGCCATTACACTATCGGCAAAGAGATTGTTGATGTCGTTTTGGACAGAATAAGGAAACTATCCGACCAATGCACAGGTTTACAGGTAATTTTATGTCTGATATTCTGTGTGGAATAGTCAGAGCGGAAGATTACGTCGATTTTTGAATTCTGAAATGTCATTTTCCACAAATTAAGTAGATTCTTTAGTTTCTATTGTTACGATAATTCTAATTGCGTTCGTTTAATTCTAACAGTCAGTACAAAAACTGAACAACATCTTCCACTAACTACTCTTAATACAACTCAACAAAAACTTATTTAAAAATCAGTGCTTTTGCTTTGTTCACTTTACAACTCTTTATGTCCATGCACCAACCTAACTTCTGACCTAAACTAAATATTCCGCGGCACTGCGGTCCTTCATATAGGTAAATAAAACAATGCTTCTAGAAAAAATAATTCTTTTCTGGAATACTCACGAAATTCCAGGAAACATCAGGGGTCTTCAATTGTCGGTTAGCATCTTTCAATTCTATATGGGATCTGGCTATACCTACATTATACAGGAAGAGTCGTCTTAAAGATTTGAATTCCCTATATTCAGATCTATTCTGCGTGTGTCAATATGTTTGTTGTTTGCATTTTTATAAAGGAAAGAACATATTACTCTAAATGAAAATATTTTTGCAGGGTTTTTTGGTCTTCCACTCATTTGGTGGCGGAACCGGATCAGGATTCACAAGTTTGTTGATGGAACGGTTGAGTGTGGACTATGGCAAAAAATCAAAATTGGAATTTTCGATTTACCCCGCCCCACAGGTAATGAAATGAATACTATTTTTTCATATTTTATCATAAACCTCAATATGTTGAGGAAAGGTAATATTTTTTCATTGTCTAGAAGTTCAGAAGTTAACATTTTATATGGGATTAAAGAAATATGTTATTCTGGTTAGAATAGGATATTGATTATTGAAAATCTTTATATCTCTGAACGTGATTTTCATAAATATATTTTTCAGATATCTACAGCTGTGGTTGAACCCTACAACTCTATCCTCACCACTCATACTACTTTGGAACACTCTGATTGTGCTTTCATGGTTGATAATGAGGCAATCTACGATATTTGTAGAAGAAATCTTGACATCGAAAGACCAACTTACACAAATTTGAACAGACTCATAGGTCAGGTAGGTATAATTTATGAAAACTCCGATAATAGCTCTCCAAGCCTGAAGAATAGGACATTTCCACTAATTCACTGATTCACTTTATAAGTAACCTATATACAGGGTGTAAATATTACATTCCACTTTGCAGATTGTATCTTCCATCACAGCTTCCCTCAGGTTTGACGGCGCCTTGAACGTGGACCTCACCGAGTTCCAAACCAACTTGGTGCCCTATCCGAGGATCCACTTTCCCTTGGCAACTTACGCCCCTGTCATTTCGGCTGAGAAGGCGTACCACGAACAACTGACCGTGTCAGAGATCACGAACGCTTGCTTCGAACCCGCCAATCAGCTGGTCAAGTGCGATCCCAGGCATGGAAAGTACATGGCATGCTGCATGCTGTTCAGGTAAAAATATAGTAACCATAACAATGGTTATCCTCCTCACATTATTGAAAAGTTGTTTCATCACCTATCAAACCGTTATATCAATAGGCACCTGATCCCACTTCAACCTTCCACTCATAAATACACTTCCCTCCCTTTTTTAGGTAATATCTCTTTGACTATTAGAAATATATTTTATAGATTCGACAACAACATCAAAATCTATTTCAATACCAAAGACAAAATTAATATCCTCAACAAGTCAGGGGTCTACCAACTTTTTTGTTAATTCCCTAATTGTTCGGCTGTATATGTGGTCAAACAGGCAGGAATTTCCATACTAGAATAAAATATCTTAAATTTATCACAAAATATTGAAATCATGACCACTCTTTTGAAATCAATATGAGCAGTTCTTTTGCTAATCATATCATAAATGAACAACATGTTTTTGATCCCCAGAATGATTTTCGTATTTTACACATAGCCAATAAAGGCATTTCTCTGAACATCAATGAAATATATCATATCAATAATACAAGTACTGATCCAAATTTAATTTCTTTGAACGAACAAATCCATTTCGATTGTTTATCGTTTTTAAATTCTCTTAAATTATCCTAATCATTCCACTGTCCATGACACTAACCCCATCTACCCATTTGTCAATATCATTGATCTTCCAAATTGTTTGTCCTATATAGTTACAGTCATGATGGAAATAACTATGGTGCAACTACTTGTCAATTGTTTTTCTCCCAAAAGTCTCGACGGGTAAAAATATTGGTGATACTTCGGAATTCGTGTGCAGGGGGCGCTTGGTGTCATGTCATTCGAGAGTTCAATCACGTTCAAAAATTGATTTCGATGTTATCAGATATATTGGTGATTTGCAGTGATTTGCGTGATTTGTGAGAATAACTGGGAACAGTGAGCATGAAAACAAGGATTCTGTTTGAAATATATCAACAACACAGTTTGATAATCAGTATATGATGCTTGCTTGTTGGCAAACAATTCAGTGCCACGTTTGTTTACTTTTGAATTTTGGAAGATTTTCTGGAGTATTTGGGTATAATTTCCCACATGAAAACGATTCATCAAGAAAATGAAGGAGAAGGTAGTTAGCAGCCATCAAGAGGAACAATCTATCAGAGTCTAAATCAAAAGGATATCTAGCATCTCAGGACATTCCATATCAGATACCTGATCAGTATTTTCAGTTCATCATATTATATCATGTATTGTAAAGCTGATGAAAATAGTGGTTTCATACAATCAAATAGGGAGAAGTCTATGTACCTATTCAGTTCATTATTTTGGTTCAAGAAGAATCACTTGAGATGAGTTTTTTATATAGGTACTGACTGAATCATTTCACACAATTTGAAAACATTGCCTATTTCTGATACATTCTATAATTCATTCAACTTGTAGGAAAACCTAGTGCCTTTGAGTGATGAAAATCTCAAAATCATCCACATCTTGTACATAATGAAAAATTGAGAGCAGACAATTAAAAGATCTAAATTGAGCAAAGAAGCATGGAAATAACCAAGAAACCTGGTAAGTTCTGAACATTTTCAAAAATCTCATCACCTATTTAACTCCAACCATAAAGTATTACTTTGTTTTTGATTTCATCTAGGTATACACACATCATGCCATTGTAAAATATGATGAAAAATACTCTAGATTTCTTTTTTATTTTATAGGGTTATAAAGAAAGTGTCCTGGGAGATGCAGAACAAGCATTTGCAATAACCATGTTGACTACAAACATCAAGAATTATTGGAGCCATTGAAATTGAATTCAGAAGACTATTGCACACAAGCAAATGTTGAAAGTTTAGAATGAAGAACTATCTACTCTTGATAAAATAGTTCATTAACAGTATATATTCATTCAATAATTCCTCCATAATATTCAGTGTATAATTTAAGATTCATTATGCTCATATGTATCATTACCACAAGAAACATGTACATAATATAAATCATAAATAAGAAATAAAGATATGAAAAACTGGTAAGTTGAAATAGATATGCTGATTTTTTTGTGGATTGATTTTGAATCTTCCAATTTCTTTTATTTGTTTCAGCTCCTCAGGTTTGTGATATTCTTTAATATGAATTTAATTGAGTCTTTATTTTGATATCTTGAAATATCCTGAAAAAGAGATTGAAACAAAAATTGTAAGTTCATATAAAAATATCCATTGAATTTTTACATCATAAAGAAATGTGCATTTTGTAATGATTTAATCATATTACATAAAGAAAACAAATAGTTTAATTCTAAGATTTAATAACCAAAAAATGAATGACCAAAGTATTGTTAAATTTCACATTAGCCATCATAAACAATGGTTTCCTGAACCTTGTATATTGTTGAACCACAATGGAAACTGAATGGAAGTCATATTATTAACATGATTCACAAGATCATTGTGACTTTTGCATATTCAAAAGGCCAAATGGAACCAACTAATTCCACATTAATCATAAGGGTTCCATCATCAAGTAGCTCAGCACTGGCTCTGTGGATGTTTTACCTGAAAGAAACTGTATATTACTCCCATGAATGAACTATATGGTTAAAACTTATAGAATGATGATATAAAAAGAAAATAAGTATAATAAATTCACCTTTCCAACAATGACAATCATTTAAAATCTTTGCCTACCTTGGTGACAAAACTTGCTGAAAAATACTCATGAGCATCAAGGGCTCATGTAAGAAACTGAGAACCCCTAAGTAGGATATCAATGTATGTTGTGCTTGATGGAATGCCATTTGAATCAGCAGTGCATACACTAAAGGGTCCAAATCCAATCAATTTCTTCTTAGATGCCTACAGATAAATTACAATAAGTTCTTCATATCCAAAAATGTTCTGGACAACTCAGTATTCACCTTTGACCAACGTCTCGGATTGTCTCGGATTTCCAGCAATAATTTCTTGAAATATGAACTCTGCATGTTGAAGCACTGTTGAAACATGGTTTGAACAAGTTTAAACGCATGCCAGACTTCTTTAACTATTGATTATTTTGAAAATGCACAAAATACTGAATACATCAACAAAAACCTCGAGATATTTACAAACTGTATATCATGAACCACAATCAATCTTCTTCTTTTTTCTTTTTCTGTACCCTTCGTCGTTCACCCCGCTATTTTTATAAAATAATTTTTTTATTTGCTGTAAACTCGCATTTCGCATTTATTGTCCTGAATTAATTCCTGTTCTATTTTCATAAAAACTGACAAAAATAACAACTCGACATGTCATTTTGAATTTTTGACGTCTCGCCACCTGGTGGAATTTCTCATAAGTATCACCAATCCTTAAAAAACATTGGATATCATAGTAGGCTGGTGTCGAGAACTTTTTCCCATTCCCTCTATCATTGACTAGTTACACCATAGTGTAGTCATCTTTGTTACAGTTTTCCTTCCCTTTTCGTTCACTCGATCTTCCACCATACACACATAGATGTCTCACTTGTTTGTTCTTTGTTCGTTCCATTCGTTCCATTCACCCAAGGTGGATATAGGATGGTGAAACAGCTCTTCAATTGTTTCTGCGAAAAACTTGTAGACCTTTTGAGAACGACTCGAAAGAAGATGGCGGTAAGATCGATTATCGGAGAAGATTTCTGTTGCTTACGTATTTCTGTGGTTCACATCTGACAGACATGACTTGAAACGACATTAAAACAATAAATTTTCGATAAATCTTGACTGAATATTGATATTTTGACTCTTCTCAATCATTTTTCATCTAGAACAGATAAAAAGATGACAGAAGCACAGCTTCTGTTTTATCGACACAAGGTATGTCGCCATCTCTGATAACTTCAGGAAATATTACTACGGTATGAAATCAAGTAGGCAAAGGTCTACAGTTTATTCTAGTGCTTGTTAATAGGAAGCTGTTTCACCATCCTATATCCACCTTGCATTCACCATTGACATCAATGACATCTCCAATCGCCATTTTATACGGTTCAACATTCTCAATAAAAATTTGTTATAAAGATAAAATATACTTGTGAAACTTTGCTTGTGATTATGTTTTTGGCGCTTGGTCTCTGGGGAATTTCCCCTAAATTTAAAAACGTTTTGTTTGGGTGATAAGATTATTCCTTAACTATATTTTTATCTATTATGTTAACCTCAATAATTTTCTTTCATGTAAGTTTGTGACTTTATAGTTGAATCTCATCCGTTGCATTGTTCCTTTTTTTTTACTACCACTGAAGATGATCACAGCTGTGATCGAAACATGTATGGTATTTCATCATAAGAATTAAATACATTCCCTTTCTGTGTGGAGAAGACTTTTTTCCTTCCCCTTCAAAAAAAAATAGTATATTATGATACGCGTTTTATAAGAGATAAAAGGATGGGATGTCCCTCGGGTGGGCCTCAGAAACGTGATAGAATACGAGGGGGGGGGAAGAGATTATTTTGTCACACGCGTGGTCCGAAGTAGAGGTGGGCACATCGCTTGCTGTATATATTATCTATGAAAAAGATACATCGATGTTTGTCTACCTCGATTTTCAAGAAATTATATATCGATGTCACTATCGATGTACGATATATCGATACAAAATATCGATGTATTTGAAACATCGATATTTACTAATTTGTTGAAACATTAAGCAACTGGTGAAATTAAGGATACCATATTGTTAAAATTTTATTGAATGTAATAAATGACAAAAAAAACTCAAACAAAAACATAAAAAAATCTCTTATAAAAACATTAAAATCTCTAACATAAATATTAATAAAATCAAATGTATGCTTCACATAACATAACGGTCCCTACCCCAGTCTCACTACTATCATCACATGCCATACCACTCATTTGCATCCATTGAACTCAAGAATACTAATTTTTCAAGTCTTTTGCCTGTCAGGCGGCTTCTTTGATCAGTTATAATATTTCCAGTATTTGAGAATAGGCGTTCCGATGGTACACTTGTTGCCTCTTGTCGTCTCTTGACATTTGACAATAAAATCACGATATTCGAATTCTGTGGTCTAGGTATTCCGTGTCCTGTGCATATGTGCTATGTTTCTCGAAACCACAAACATCTAAATCAAAAACATCGATTTATATCGATATTTTACTTTTTTAATACATCGAGTTTTAATCGATGTTTCGGAGTCATTATCGATGTTTGAGAAACATCGATATATCTTGCCCACCTCTAGTCCGAAGTACGACGAGCGAAGCGAGGAGTGCTCCAAGGCAGTGTTGTTTGACGCCCTTTTTCAACTAAGTGCGCACTGCGGCACCACTTTCCTTATTTCCTTCAAAAAGTGCACCTTTTTATTTTCATTGAAATTTCCTACAATGGTTACCAAATATTGCATTAAATCTGTCGAATGCAATGATCTATTTGAATGTCATTGATGAGAACTGAGAAGTAGAAGAAATTCAAATAATTTCGATTGTCGGATGTCAGCTTGATGTCAATGACCATTGACACTTGACAGTTTTGTTGTGAATTTCAACTCGTATAAGATTTTTTATCTCCATTCTTCAAGTTCAAGAGTCCAAGGATTCTACCAACCAAATTTTACATTGATCTTGTTTATATAAGATAGTAGGGAGTCACTGGAATGGCGTAATAAAATGTGAAATTTTACCCGAAATTTTTCACAAACCATAAATTCTGAAAAAGATTGATATCTGTTTTAATATGCTCTCGAATATGCTTGTGTAAATCCAGTTTCTTGTTGAGTTCTGTTTGAGTTTGCTTTCTGTTGCATGATTATTGAAATACATGTTCAGTGAATCAGTATACATTTTTAGCAAATCATAATCATAAATCATACCTATTTCTATGATTGACAAAATAAATTAATAAAATAATATCATTCCTCAAGCAGTCTGTCATCACTGCAAATTTCCCTGCGCATGCGTGGAAAGTTCATGAAATAGTACTATAAATCTATTACAAAAAATGTGCACTATTGGCATCTGAAGTGCACTTTTCAACTGACAAATAACGCACGAAAAAAAAACGATCCTGGAACAACACTGCTCCAAGGGAACAAGTATCATTAAACGTGTGTCATGTACAATTTTTTCTATCTTGCATTAATCTGAAGGCTTTCATTGAAAATAATTCAGGGGCGACGTGGTGCCCAAAGACGTGAACGCCGCCATCGCCACCATCAAGACCAAGCGCACCATCCAGTTCGTCGACTGGTGCCCCACGGGCTTCAAGGTGGGCATTAACTACCAGCCGCCCACGGTGGTGCCCGGGGGCGACCTGGCCAAGGTCCAGAGGGCGGTGTGCATGTTGGCCAACACCACCGCCATTGCCGAGGCGTGGGCGCGCCTCGATCACAAGTTCGACCTGATGTACGCCAAGAGGGCGTTCGTGCACTGGTACGTTGGGGAGGGGATGGAGGAGGGGGAGTTTTCGGAGGCCAGGGAGGACTTGGCCGCCTTGGAGAAGGACTACGAAGAGGTGGCTGTGGATTCTATTGAAGCTGATGGTGATGAGGGGGACGAGTATTGAGGGGATTTCGATCATTAGTTCTTGATGTATATTTACGTCTACCATAGATTCTGTTTTTTATTTTTATGAGAGTTTATTTCATTGCTTTCTAGTTTCACAACCATAAAGATGTTTTTGTAAGCACTAAATGTATTTTATAAATGTTTGCAATAAAGATATATTGTTTTTATCGCTAGGACAAACCTGATACAGCATAGAACAGAAATAAGCAGACTGGCACCTAACCCACAGAACTTATTGGTAGTATAAGTTCTGTGTTCTAACCTGAAACCTGATCAAAATATTACTATCTTTATTTACCTAATCAACGTAATGGATTTGTTGTCCTTTATTATTTATGAAATCTGCAGTCGATGTTGCCAAATGGTGAAATAGGAACAAGGTGCTTTAAATTTTAAATCCCCATAGCAAGTCTTGAGCACTTGAAATGTTTTTTCGGAAAAAGGTTGAAATGGTGAATTTGAAATGGGACGTTATGAAGAAATTTGATAAGAATTACTTCATTATCGTCCGAAGGAGAATTCCCCATTATTTATTTGTCAAGAATACAAAGTTCTAAATCAGTGATAATCTGGATACAGTTAACAGAAATGTGCATCATAAGTATGAATAAAATAATAAATAGTGTTAATCACAAATATTCGTTTGCAATAGTAGTTGATGGATTGTCAATTTCCTGAAAATTCTATAATTCATTGAACAGTTGATACTATCTGCATGCAGTGTGCCCTGTTCGGTTTAGCACCATGTATGACGATAATGTCTGCATACTGCATAGCTGCACGTGTTTTTTGTATTTAGGGTCGTTATTCGTGTAATTTCGAACCCCACTATCTTGAGGACTGTGAAATGAATGCGGGAGTAGGTCATGTAGGTAGAATAAGGACCTTTTCCTTCCTTTTTTCACAAGATGTTATTATGTATTGAACCACTATTGAACACTCGACTTGTTAGGTTTAATCTTATATAATCACAGAAGTCTGATATTATACACACCATTCTACATTCAACTTAATTAGCTTTCTGAGCTACAAAAATCATATACAGTCCACTTATTTTAATACGAAGTTTACCTACAAGTTACAATTACAAAAGGCAACAAAATCAACCTCCAAAGAACCGCAAATACACAACAAAGTCGTGATCACGCCCGATAACTTATAACTGAAGGCATCACGACCCCAAACAGAACCTATAGGTCAAATAGGCAAAAAGTTGCGCGATTAAGGCGGGGTCAATAAATATATGTTGAGAAATATTCGAAAGAAAACAAAATTTGACAGTTTGATTTTCTTTTTTTTTTGAAGTTATTTGAAAAGTTTTGAAAAACCAAATATGGCTCATTGCTTCTTTTCAAGCTCTACAATATGGCTTCCACGAAATCTCTGTACAACCTTTCGTTTCGTAGAAAACCATCAACAACTTAGGTATTTTTTATGGCACGAAAAAAAAGTACCTACAAAATGTATAATTTATTGCGAATGCAACGACGTACGGCATAATTCATTCAGGAAAAATGCTTTTCAATAGTTTTCAAACATAATGTAGGTACAATTGAACTTAAGAAACTGAAATACTTAATAAGAACTAGACGGTAAGAATTATTGTTGAACATTTGTAAATATAGTAAGTGCTTTAGCAAATGTTCAAACAGATCACCTCCAGGTTGTAGACGTATAAGCACGTATAAGTATCCCGTCTAACTGTGGATCCCTATGCTGTTCATCCTTATCTTGGGCACAGTGTGTATTATTATGTGACTTATTTCTTGATGAGAAAAAATGTCTATACGAACCAAAGAACATATAATCATCATATAATGGATGAATCAAATAATAAGATTAAACTTCATCGACGAAACCTGAGTAATACTAATGATATTGCGATTGAGCGAAAATAAACGCGGAAAGGAGTTACGAAATCATTACTGACACTTTATTTAACCAGTATATACGGTCGTTAGTTCATAAAAAACTGAATAGTCAGTCTTCTAAATAATAAGGTTATCAAACACACAATAAGTTATCGCACTTTATTAATGCCAATATATTTTTGCAACAATGAAATGCAGGATATACCTATTTTGAGTTTCGCTACTTTAATTTTATCTAAATTGTGATTTCTGAATTACCCTGCTGATGTTCCTATGTGTTTCAATCAATATCAAATGATAGTGAATAAAAAGGTAAGTTCAGGACATGTTTCGACATGGTTTCGACACAAAAATTTTAAGAATCGATATTTTTCACACCCTATATATATTCTCTTTAATAATTGCCACTAGACCCCAAGTTCGATGAAATTAGCTCTTCAGGGAGAATCTAATGCAGAAAAATGATGTGTTTCATTAAAGAAGAATATAAGTTTGACACAATTTTTTGTAGTTTTCATATCCATTTCTTGATCTTCCTTATAGGTAGACGAAAGAAATTATTGACTCAAGTATTTTTTTATTTACATTCTCAAATAGAATGACCTGTTTATATGAATTTATAACAGGGGGCGTAGCTCAGATGGTAGAGCGCTCGCTTAGCATGCGAGAGGTACCGGGATCGATGCCCGGCGCCTCCAACCTTTTTTTACGAACTGGCATGTTATACTTAATATTTATAATAATTTATTGATTGAAATTCCTCATGTTTTAGTTCATTGATATCAATAAAGGACAAAATCGGAATTTTTTATATAGGTAAATGCTTTCCATCCAAACAAATTCCACAGTAATTGGCAAGCCTTCCTCCAACTCTTCAATCAATATAAATGTGTAATGATCTACTTTCAAAAAACGCACTTTACTGGAAAAATTCTCTTGGCCATCCTTTTGTTATACACTGCTGGATCGATAAGTGCGGCAGACCGAGTAGTTTGAATCATTAATAATAGAAGTATGAAGTGAAAATTTGTAATCATCCGAACTATACACTGTGAAAGAGTCTTCTATTCTTGGATTCGAAATAAACAATAATTAAATAACAACGGAGTAGGTAAAGGCAATACTTTCAATTCCTGTAGATATCAATTTGATCGAGTGTAATGAAGTAATATACCTTGAAAATGAAAGAGTGCTGGTATATTCGCGTTGAACGTAAAATGTTGATTTGTTACTATTGTTTGTGAATTCGTTACTGTTGGTAACGATGGGAAGTACAGCTAGTGTGTGTTGTGGCGATTTCGATAAAGTTAAGGGCAACTCAGAAGGGTAATTATTGATAATGTTTCATAACACCAGGTATTTTTTATTGAAGTGAACAAATCAGAACTTCGAGAGAATATCCATATGAGTACTAAAGAAGACTTAAATAAGAAATGTGTTGTGGATCCAAAACTATATAGCTTCATCTACCTAAGGCTGATCCATAAAACAAAATTATAATCATATTTTCACTAAGAATCACGTTTTTCAGGTTGAACGATTGTTTATTGACTTTGTGAATACATCAGATTTAACAACAAAAATCGTTACTCAGTGAAAATATGTAATTCTAATGAAAGTTTCATTGTTTTATGAATCCACTGACATACAATAATAATTGACTATAGTACACTAGATGGATTCGAATAAATAAAGAATGCTCTAGTGATATTTTATATAAAGTTTCTAGATCGTTATTTATTAATTTAACTATTTTCTCTCGAGGTCTTATTTTGAATCAAATGTGTAGATCAGTTGAATACTATCAGCACAAACCTGAATAATTTCAGAATAATCATATTACGTCATTGTTGATCAGGAATCTCCTAATGATGATTATCATTGTATAATATAAATTATTTTTCGACTAAACGCTATAGATTTAGCTAGATTCGAATAATTATCATAGACCTTGACAACTCATGACTCACCCTGATTATCATTTATTTTGAGAAAAAAACGAAGAAACCATCAAAACCTCTATTCTATTTATAGAATCACAAAATTGGTAAATATTTTTACAAACCCATATTACAAAACTATAAACATTTCCGAATGCACATACCCATTTCTAATATAGATATGAAGGCATACTTCTGCTAAATAATAGTTAATAAACAAATTATATCCAGAGCATTGTGCAGCCATTATTGAATCATTATTTCATCACGTATAAGCAACATGAAAACAATAAAAATCTATTTATCTCTTCATGGGTCTTGACCTACTCTGAACAAACTATGATCACCTATCTTTCACTAACCTTCGATTATCTAGTCAAAATTAGATATATACTTAGAGGGTGTAACAAAAACTGCGCTTCAGCCGAGGCTTCAGCAGACTAAGATTGCGTGTTTCTGTTCAGGGAAGAAGTTGAAATTTTTCGCTTTTTCGTCTGATAATTTTAGTTCATAGACAATCTAGTGTGTGTATGTATCTGTAGTCTTTGTTTCGATCAGTCTTTATGCATCTTGAATTCATTCATCCTCTAATTTAAAGCAATACTGGTATATCCAGATATCTATGTACATAACATATGATAAGTCTTTTTTGCTAGTAACAGATAATTCGAATATCGACAGTCATAACACTTGCACATGATTCCAGAATCAACATGATTATTGGGATATAAATGAAAGAATGTTCGCAAAATTTCATACCAGAGTGTGTCGTTACAGTTTGTTTAGTTTTGATCGAAATTTTGGCAGTATTGCAGGATCAACCTTTTACGATTATTGTTTGAGTTTGATTGAAAAATCAACGGTAAGGTGAGTGTCTACTGATATTGAAATTACAGAGGTGACTAGGAGGTGACCTACAGTGCGTTTGTTATCATATTGTGTGATCCAAAACGAAATTGTTGCGCCACTACAAAATTATTGAAATGCTGCATTGAAACAGGTCTATCAAAAATAGCAGAACGATGGCAGAACGTATTAAATAGAAGACGTTATTGTCAAATCATGGTCTCAGTGAAAGAAAAACTCTAAAAATTGGCAACGAAAGTCCATATTGAAAAATCTCAAGTATGAATACTTGAACGACATTTTGAACTATTATTTCAAACGATCTGGCTTGAGATACGTTCATCAATTACACCCCGTATATATGTTATGTTTATACACCAGCAACTCCCAAGAAGGGTCTTAAGAGTTGGTTGAGGTGCCAAGACAAACTATAGCTGTTTATTTTTATGTGATAACCAACATTAAGCCATTCCATTTATAAATTTGCTTGGAGTTTTCTTATGGATCGAAATATCAAAAACCGAGATGCAAACTATTGGGAAACGGTATACCTATTTTGAAGTAAGCTAGATTATTTTCTAATCATTTTTCTTGTTATATTTGAAATATTTGATGACTCAGGTGAGAAAAAATGCTTTCCAACTTCTACCGTTGAAGCAATTTGAGCCCTTTCATTCCAAAACAGCACGGCACTGTTGCTAGAAAAATCATAGTGCGCGTTGTATATTTATTTCTGGTTTCACATTGCCCGTTCCTATAATCCTATGGTATAATTTGCTAACTGTCGCCTGTCTGGAATCTGGATTCAGAATTGTCAGGTTTGGCTAGATTGTCAGTGATTATAAATAATGGAATTTTGGATTCTAGTGCCCTTGAATGATTTTCTCGAGAATGTGTTTAACCCAGTCCAGTGGGAAGTTAACTCAACGATTTCTGAAGTATAGTTATTGGAGTATGTAAGTGATTTCAGCACCATTCGGATTTTCGAAGACTCCCCTTATTCGTTTGTCATTTCTTCGGAGGAGAAATGTTTTTGGATAGGCTTGACGTTTCCAGCCCAAATATTGCAGACATAAATTAAGTCGTGGTTCATGTGAAAAAATATGATCAGTAAGCGTTTATTTCCATCACATTGCTCAATAAATCTTTGGCCTGCCTACACTGCATCGATATCATATTTTTCTTTGTCCCAAATCCTAAAAGTCTTTACTCTTAAGTCTAAAGCACTGACGTTGCATGAGTTTGCAAATTTTATTCGTTATCCTATCGCCACCGTATTGAAATCCTTTATAATACAGGGTTATCTTTACGACCTCTTTTTTCTAGGGGTCTTATCTGTGCTTACGATTATTCGTTCTTATCACCACTCTGTAATATAATCCTTCATAAAGGGTTATCGTTTAAACATCATATTTTTTATCTATACGATCGCTTCTATAAAGTAGATCATCCATGGAACTTGACAGACATGATGGTTCCTGAAACACTTCCATGCTATGGAAGTCGAACTTTTGTATTCGAATCGGTGCCATTATTGGGCCTGATGACGCCGTGGCCAGACTATCAGTTCCCTCATCTTCATCTATCGAGCACAAAACTCTATATAGAGTTCTGTCTGACCATAAATTACTGCACTCAACCTGATGTCTACCATGGACAAGTATCTGATCTCTGAACCGATAAATTCGCTTTCATGAAGCATGTTTGGTCCTACCTTTCCATGATTATTCTGAGGGTAAATGATCGAATAATTTCAGGCTGTGATAAGTAACCACAAGTCAATTATTTCTCAAAATTTGCTCCCCGGTGTTTCAAAATACAAAGATTAAATGGCTTATTATATTGAATTGCGAAGGTTCTGATAAAAAAAATTAAAAGTGCAATGGAGGCCCGTTTCCGAGAAATTGATCGCGGTAGTTCGTTTTGGGAAACTATTTTTGCTTCCTATCTATAGTTTACCAATGTCGTGTTATTTTCTTAGTGCGGTCATGATATCGCTAGACTAAACACTGATATTATCCACATCGTAAATATTGTTCATAAGTATGAAAGTATCACAAAATACGATAATTTATTGTCCATATACAGAAAAGAAAGCAGGTCATTGCGGTTTTTCCGCATATTTTGAAAAGGTTCGTGATATTTCCTATTCAGAAACTCCTATTCAGTTACTCTGAAATTTTCTAATGAAATGGAACTGCTAAACATAGTAACTCACTTTTTTGAGTATTTTTGACAAAGATTTTGAAAAAAAAAACACCAAAAAGCTTCGATGATGTTTCACTGTGAAATGGCAGGGTCCATAATTCAAAATATGAAAAATAGCCAACACCCCTCCACCATGTAAGTACGCTTATGGTTAGCGACGCATAACATTTCCTGGTACCGACGCATGCGCCATATTCTCACGTGGTTCAAATCACCTTGCACTTATTACAACTTGTCATTGCTAGAGATGGGCAGGTTATATCTATACTTCAACAGAAAATAACTATTTCTTTCTTGGAAAACATTGAACATTGAACCATATCTGTGAAATTCCAGAAAATAATACGTACCTATGTCTTTTGATGGAAGAATCAGACTCCAATGACAAAAATCAAATACACAAAATTCAATAATATCAATATAATGTTATGATATTTGATTGATTTGATCAATAATATCAATCGATTCACAGTAAAAACAATAAGGCATTATTTGGAGAGAAGTTAGGTGTATCTTACATAATTTTCATGTACCTATACTTATTATCCAAATCCTCATCCTCAATTCCTCATTTCTATTACATTTTCTATAATTCATCTCACCGAAAAAACGAACATTTTGAGCGATTGAAAATCACAGTTACCATATTGCTATACAATAAGAACAATAATATACACTATATACACTGTGTCCTAGATAAGGATAAGGATGTCTCTAGATCAAGGTAATCTCGGAAACCATAAGAGATACGAGGATGGTTAAATTAGAGAAAAGTTGCGCATTTCCAAGCCTAACAATATACCGTTTATAAAGTTTTAAAATCCCGGAGATATGCCTAAATACCGAAATTTGCCTATTTCGTTTTTATTTTTTTCTGTCGTTATTTAAATATATATAGAAAAAAAACACCTTCACAAGTTCTACAAAACAGCGTTGAAAAAGATTTTCCGTACGACGTTTCGTTTCGAAGAAACCATCATCATCCGAGATCCCCATATATGATAGACATTCTTATCTTGGACACAATCACCAGGCTCCTACGAAGTTTGCGCAATATATTATGTATATATATATATCTTTTCCGACCTTCAGAGTAACAGTCACTAAGATTAAAATTAACTTTTAATCAGATAGGGTTCATTTCACAGAATTATCGATATTATGGTGCAACCCATCTCTACTGGTCGCACAAAGTCTGGGAATCGCCTCAACCTTCGACTATCGATAATTTGACGTAACATCAACGCTCTGTCGGATAAAACAAACGAATAATAGCGATTTTCCGTCTGTCTCTAGCGGATCTCAGTTGGCGTCAGGTGACGAGGACAAGAAAGGAGTCACTCATCGTGTTGTCAGTGTTGATATACAAAAGATGGAGAGAGATCGTATTGGCATGTGGGGGAACGGTGACACTGTTATTCCGGGAGCTGCTTCGGGGTTGGACAGGATCCGGCACCCCGGACTAAACAAGGTTGGATTCATTTTATTTCGGAAGACCTAAATTCGATGTTTGTAAACATTTACCCAGAATTTTTCTGTCTTTTGAAACTTTGACCTTTGACTACCTATATGCAAGTATATTTGTATAATTATTGATTTTCATTATCGGTTTTGACGGAAGTGCAGGAAGTGCTATCAGCTTTTTTATCATTAAAATAGTTATGAATCCCGATAGTTCTCTACTAAAAGGCTTAATTTAGCACTAATTTAATTTGACCTTCAGTCTAAGAAGTTGAATCTCGCTTTTTTCAACACATCATGTGTTTGACCCGGATTTAAGGATAATAGAAGTTGGCCGACTTTCTTTTTTTGCCAATTTATAAGTCAAATCATCAGTTCTAAGAGCAATCATGTCATCAACTGATGGAATATATTGAAAAGAAAACTCCCAATTCGGAATTTATTAAGTGATTCCTGTCCAATGCCCGCATGTATTTTTATATTTATGTTGGTCAACATTTTTTTTACTCTTCAATGTCGAAATGAAAGTTTCCCACCCCCACTGTAGAAGTAAAATGCGAGGTAGATATAAGTATTAAATGTTATCGTTCAAGAGAGAACATTTTCAAAACACGATATTTATGAATTTTTTCTAATAATAATTGTCAATAGCGATATGTCAATAAGTAAGTATACTATCATAACTGCCATAAGAAATTTCAAAAACGGTCCAAGCACTTCAAATTTCTCTAGCATTATTATACGAAAGCTGAATACCTAATTGTAGGTATATATTCATCAGTTTCGTGTTTCGCTTATTTTCTGTATAACCAAGCAAATTTTTTGACCTTTGCCTCAATATATGATGAGAATGTAGATCGCATTGCTTAATTAAACTATTAAACTATAGGTAGATGGGTACTATTGAGTACTTCATGAAGGTGACCGTACTTGATAAGCGTTCTAAATTGGCCTCATTCCACCATTCCGTACCCACTAAAGAGTCAATTTAACATAAAATTCATAAATAACTCCGCGTTCCACAATTCACGATAAAGATCAACGAATGTTTCCGAGTTTCATGATAGCCTTCAAGTTACAAATAATGGAATATTCCAAACAACTGACGAACAACCAAATGGAATTAATTTTGCTAATTGTACCTATCAGCCCTCTTACTTACAAGATTTTGTTATAGCACGTATATTGCTGTTGATGCTATATATTCAACCTCTTTCGTATCACTGCCCCTCTCCGAACATATATCTGTGTATGATTGACAATATATTATTCATGATCATCCGATTTAGTTACCTGCCTAATAATTCTAACGGCTATCGATATATTCGAATACCTACACGGTAATTCAATAAAAATACTATCACTTGGATATCTTAATAATAATAACATCTGTAACACTTTAACAACAATCTTCTTAGTTGATAACATTTAGAATCAACAATCGTTTAAGCTGACCAAAAAAAGGAAACATCATTTTAATCAAGCAGATCGTCAATTTTTGTTTCAAATTGGGTAATATGTATTGAAATTGAAACAGTCACATATTCTTGAATAAAGAATAAAATGAAAATGATGTTTCACACCAAGCCTCTAATACTTCAAAAATAATCGGGTTGGAATTGTCCTTCGAAGGGTTGCATTTAGTGATCAAATAAAACCCTATGTCTGTTCCAGACTATATTTATCATTGAGTATGTTTTCAATTATTTTTCGCTTTCCTGCTATAACATGTTCTTTGCACGTGATTGTGATTGAACGTATTATCCTCGGTTATTATATCGAGGGTTATATCCTATGGTTGAATAAAAATTTTGTTATGAATTGCATCCTAAAAATATATTTATTGAAAATTAATAAGTCATGTGTGTAGCTTATCAAAATAATGATTATCAAACGTTTTGAGTCTTCAATTTAAGATTGTCTGTGAATATAAATGTCATAAACTTCGATTGGTTTGTTTTATTTGATTACATATGAATATTTTCGTTCCATTCGCACATTTATTTTTGTCCAAACTAAACTTGGCATTGGAAAGGTCATTTCATCCTACCTCGATCTTGACGTACGAACGTATGTTCATTTCTGGTTGGGAAATCCGATTGACTTATTTTCCGCATGTCAGAGCAAACCAACACCTTGTATATACTGGGATTGCCGGGTTTGAGGAAGGACGTGGCCTATTTCTTGTGCTTTCGATTCAAATTAATGTTATCACGAAGATTCACAAAGCTAATCGGGCAAAGGCAAGCGAGAGACCTTCCGTGATTTTTCGAAACTAGGTTAGTACACGGGCGGTGCTAGGCTTTCTGCCGATACCAAACCTGATGGGTGAATCAGTATCAGCAGGCACTTTATTGTTCGCGGCTCATGATATATACTACCTTCCAGAGTGTTTCCAGTTTGTTGGAACTGTTCGTATATCAAAATTCGGAATGAAATTACTGGAATAGTGAAATTACTTCCGCAGTTCCGCAGTCAATAAAATGATTAGGAAGTAGCACTGCTAAAATGTTCTTCAAGTACCTTCTTGAAGTTGGAATATATTGAATGTGATTTGTTTCAATACGATGGAAGCCGATTGGTGGTGTTTGACACCTTTTTCAATGAAATTTTCTACAATACCTGATAATTTGACGGACATATGCGGAAGGGTAATATATTTTTCATTTATATTCTTGACAATATATCTCCTCAGTTTACAACCAATCAGTGGATTTCAAATTTTGAAGTTCAGCCAATAGAAGCGAAATTACAGTGAAAATATAGCTTGTCGCTGTATTTTCACGGTGATAAACATGCTTAGTTTTTGTTATAATAACTGTCAAGTGAAAATAAGTATTTATATTATAATAAACGTCAAATTTCTGGGTTAGTTAGTTATCTTCATTTACCAATTTGAGCGATCGTATGGGACAAAATAAATGTCCTATACGAATGGACATGGACAAAGATGATTCAGTGGAAAAGAGTATCCCTAATTGTTCTCTTTAGTATTCACTTTGTTAGTTTTTGATTTTGATTTCTGTAAATTAAAACGGTGGCACGATATTTCTTTATTTCAAATCGATATATTGTCGTCCTAAATATAATTCGTGGATTAATAACCTATAATTTTTTGCAATATCAATTCATTGGCAATCCCAATGCAAGAATTATTATTACTTGATCGCAGGTTGTAGGGTCGGTTTTTACCTTCTCTACCCTACTTTTCTGATTATGGTGTGTTCTGCGAATCCGTTTGAAATGTTCAACTCCACAACACCTTATGCACATCAAATCATCTTAAAAAAGTTATAACCATTTTATTCAAATGTTACTGTCATTGCTTCATTGCGTGTCCTTCTTGATAGGTATCTTTACCCCAATATGACCTTCACTGAGAAGGAACTTGAAAAATTATTCTAGTCTGATGTTCACAAAAAGATAATTTATAGATTTAAATAGGTAATTTTCATTGACCTTCAATAGTGAACAACTGAACAATACTACTGGATGTAGGTTGTTCTTTAGACGTAATTGGATAGGTACCTACTGATATATTTGTACTTTTTTTGAATTAATAGTCAACATAATTACCATTCAAAGAAAATTACCTAAATATCCTTTTTTTATTCCGAATGGTAGATATTAGAGGTATAGAAAAAAACTGTTATGTATTCGATTGGAACAAAAATTACTTTTTAGAATGAAACAGACACTCAAACTTGATTTATGACCAACTATAATTATCCGAATTGTTTCTACAATAACAGTAGAACAACGAATAACTTCGGAATCTGACACATTCGCTCGCTGTGATATTTCTGAATTACCACAATCTTTCCAAACTGGGAGACATTAAAATGCAGCCTTGTATAAACAGGTTCGGTAATTAATTAAACACCTCTATATCGGATTATTGGATAGGCATGTCATTTCATTGTCTTGATAGTGATTACAATTTCTGAGGAAACTGGGGGTAATTTTGGATAATTACCATTGTTCAATGGCAGCATCATGATTCAACAGATTGTATAATTTGAATCAACTTTGCAATCAATAGTGTATCTTGGTAAAATACCTCCAATTATTCAAAAAACGAGGAAATTGATTATTTCTGTCGAGGACATTTATATATAAACCACCTGTGTGAATTTTTGTAATTTCGTATCTGCCTTATATATTCATGACAGTTGTAATATTGGAACATATTTATTTTCACATTACTTCTTCTAATTTTTTTACTTGGCTTGCTGGGTCTTGGGAAAACTGATACCTAGTAGATACCAGATATATTTTATTGTTGAAGTGAGTTCATGCAGAGGTCAAAAGTTGTCAAAAGTCGCAAGTTATGAATCTTGAGAACATCAATTATTATTCATTTCACTTGATATTTTACTATTATAGACACTTTGAGTCACCATCAGAGTCGAAGATTGTAAGAATTTCTGGATTTCTGAGCAAGTATTTGCAACCAGAGATGTTTGGAAAATACCTCGGTAAAGTCCATATATACCTAGATACTATAAATATTTCTTGCGTCTTCCGACTTATGAAATAATCCACTTCTGGTTAAACATGTTTTCAATCCGAGTACATAAATGATTTAAATAAACTATGCGATTTTCGTATATTTACAATTCCTTTTTCAAAGTAAACAGGAAACCTGTGACATCGGAAGCAAAACAGTTATCAATGATTATTATGGAATATTGGATTTGCATGAGGTTTAGTGGTAACGTTAAATAAATTTCAGTTTGCAGAGTATTTTTCCTCGAAAAATTTCCTGAGCACAGTGGCGCCTCGAACTAATTTCATGCACAGAGGTTCAAGTATCTTGATATTATACACTATGTAATGTGGAGATTTTAGCTATTTATGTACCAAGTGCGTTATATAGATCCTAACGCCCGGAGGGTAACATTCACCCGAGGGCCTTTGGCCCGAGGGATGAATGTTGCCCGATGGACGTTAGGATCTAGTAACGCTCGTGGTGCATACAAGATTTTATTTTTCACGAAAAAATTATCTTAAACGACGTTGTTTACTTCATAAATTTTTTCTCATAGTATTTACTGCGTTCTGGTCGGCAACTGAGCACAAGTGAGCTTCTATGCAATTGCCATGGAAACATTGAAGAGGTTGCTAAGGGTTGTTTATTTAATAAAACGACGCTGCATTTTTAGCGGGCGTTATGATTCATAATGCCCTCCATAACGCCCCGGGCGTTATGGGTCTGTTAATAGCAACCGTTGCCAAGGTATTATAAAGCAGTAACAATCAAGTGAAAAATAAAAGACTGTACGATTCTATAAAGAAGTATCATATTATACATATTGTTCACCTAAAATTATAATCATGAAATCAAACTGTCTTTTTCTAAATGCTGAGAAGCTAAAGTCAGTTATTCTTAGCATCATATAAACGATAACCTACGTAAATTAAAAAGGTACCTAACCAAATATTTACGAGAAAATTGAAACATATATGACATAATTTATGACTATCAGAATGATCGTGCTTTTTTCATGATACCATTGTTTGTGTGTTCAATTCGTGGAAAACTATTATTTTGTATAACACGAGCTACTTTTATTCTATTGTGATGCTATGTATACACAAAATCTGATCTGCTTTCAACAATTTCGAAGAAATGTACCTTTTTATTCATTGGTTTCATGCATACTTTATCTCAACTATAATATAGATAAGTTACCTACTTCACAAAAAGTACTCGAAAAAGTATGTGAAGTTCGCCTAAAACTCACTGCCCCGAAGATATTTATAAATCAGTGCTGCCTACCTATATCACCTATAGACATAATAATAATAATTACTTCAACAACAGTTATCAATTCAACGTTCATCTATAAAAAAAGCTCTAAGAGGTAAACTATTTTGAAAGGCATCAAAGACCTTTCAAGAACTGATAGAACATGATGACTAATTGCCGCGAAGGTTTATTAGTGAATGTTCTCTTATCTTGGTCATGTCTGGCATGGCTTCATAATAAGTTCTATGGGTTCTATCACGGTCAGGTGAAGTAGGTATATAGACCACAAAATTCGATTTGGGACACCGCAGTAACGTAACATTGCATATTCACGATTGAAAAACAACGTCTAGTTCTTAGTGGAAACAATGGAAACTCATATATTTTTTATGTGGGATGTAAATCGTATTGTAGGTTAACGCTATTAGTATTCAATTATGTTTGTGCTTATGAAAAAACCGAGGAAAAAACTCTCTTGTATGGTGAAATCATTCCTGTCTGGAAGTGTTTACTCGAGTGTTCACTGTTTTGTCGTCATGCACATATTTTCATTCCGAAAGTCGTTTCGAACTTAGGTAATATGATTATATTGATTTGAAGATTCCAATTCGAAATTTTATTTGATTGAACAGTTTTTATTTACTAAGAGTCCCATATGAATGTAGAGGTGCCGATATGCCTTTTATATCCATAAAATGAAATGTGAACGTCATATTCAACCTCTAAAAAATTCGATCAAATCAGGAATGTCCTCGTGAATATCGTTGATTTCCTAAGTGAAATAACCGAGGAAATATCTGTAGACGAAAATCTGTAGACAAAATATTGAAGAAGTAAAGTCGACCTTTTGTATATTATATGTTTATAAGCAGATTATGAACATCTGTTTTGAAGGTGACTCCTCTATACGTACTCCTTCAACAGGAGTGGCCTAATATAATGCTCTTGAAAAATATTTTTTTTTATTTTTTTTCTATTTTTCTAACCACTATCCTAGTTGCCTTAGCAACCCTCAGAAGTTTACGGAGTAAACTTGTACGAGTTAGGATAGCGGGGACCTTACCTTTTATAGTGGGATCCGATACCACTAAGTGGGATCCGATACCACTAAATCGTATTCTTCATTTTTGTTCTCATCAAAGTTCAACAAAGTATTCATTCGATCATTTATTGTTTCAGGGCCTTGCTTTCACATTTGAAGAACGTCAAACACTTGGTATACATGGCTTATTACCACCCACAGTCAAAACACAAGAAGAACAGCTTGAACACTGTAAGATATGCCTGGAGAGACTTGACGATGACCTCAATAAGTATTTATATCTCATGGGGTTGTTGGTGAGCATTCATGATTTTTACTGAAGTAAGAGCGGAAATAAGCGGTATTATTTTATGGTCATCACCCGAAAGATTGAGATTAAATTCCAACCTTACATCAAATGAAATACCAAATAATAAACAAGGATATAATAAAAAAAATCATTTTGATTTTTCAGGACCGTAACGAAAAATTATTCTACAGCCTTGTCCGAAAATATACTAGTGAGATAATGCCGATAGTATATACCCCAGTAGTAGGACTGGCGTGCCAAAATTTTGGACTCATTTACAGAAGACCTAGAGGACTTTTCATCACAATCTACGACAAAGGACACGTCTATGATGTCTTGAAAAATTGGTTAGTAGCAAAATAACTAAGATATTTACAGAAGTTCTGAGATAGTGATTTTGGAAACACTTCTTGTACAACTTGAAAAGGATATGGGTTTACAATTCACAATATCAGCGATGAAGGTATGGAAAATCTTTGAATACCGACATGATTATTTTTAAAAATTTCGAATAATGAAAGTATAAAAATGAGCTTCTCATTTGAAATTTCGGTAAACCTTCGTTAAAAGCACTCCTATCAGTTGAGAGAAAGTTTTTGGTGAAACTTACGTACCTATATCTCCGAAAATACTTGAGATAGCCGCGTTTTGACTTTAGATTCGTGATCCGGAGGTCAAAGTACCACCAAATTTTTTTATCAACTCAGGAGTGCGGTAAACGAAGATTTATCCAAATAGGTGTATACCTACCTACCTATATGAGAATTCTTTGAATGGGTAAGTACCTACATGATTATTGCCTCCTTTACACAAGATTAGGGGAATATTCCTCAATTTGGTTTATTACAGCGAATGCAAGTATGTACTTATTGATTATGAGTTTCAGTCATGATTTTTTCTAATTCGTTGCGGAAACTATCTAAATTAATTTTTCAAATATGGGGTTTTAAAATTCAAATTGATTTGTTCCTAGATCACAAATTGGCAACAGCGCCTAGTAGGTTAGAATAACAACAACTCACATTTGGCCACACTTTTATTATGTACACTTGATGTCAAATGTATAATTCAGGAATCAAACTGTTAATATAAAAAAATTGTCAGTCAAAACATAAATTTCAGTCCAACAAAAACACCATTCCATCCACAAGTCAACTATAAACATAACCTCTAAAACTGAGTAGCATGTTGTGAATCTGGATCATCTGAATCGTCAACTATCAATGGTTATGTCATTTGTAGTGATGGGCGATATTTCACGAACTGTGATTCAATCACTGATACCAACAGATATCAAGTCGTTACTGTTACCAACTAATGAAAAAAGTCGTGATGGGATCACAGTATTAGCAGTCGCACACAACGCAATTTGGTTGTTCGCTTCAGTCACGTCATAAGGACGATTTTCGCTTGACACCATCTGAAATATGATGGGTAGCAGGCGACTTCCTGCCTTATTGACAAACGTTATACAATAAGGTTGATTTTCGCAACTTTCCATTGTAATACCACCGGTAGCAGACGAAATCATGCCTTAAGAGTTCAAGCGTTCTTTGTTTGTAACTCGGACTACATCATTCTGATGCTTTAATCTGTGATTTGATATTTATATTAGGAAGGAACAGGAAATGACTTGACAAGTAGTGACCTGTCGAACGCGCCAAATTCAGAGGACTGAAAATATACTTATAGTGATATAGACATTTATAAACTGATCTCAATTTGTATTGATACAGAAACGGACCTGCCTATACTGTCATCAACGCGACATGCCTATCTAATTCCATACAATACATTGGAATGAAAGTCGTGATCACATCACGCTTTTCAATCACTGATATCAAAAAGTAGCGGTAACGATTCACGGCGTGATTGGAAAATCCATAGATCTTACTGCTTACGCTAGTAGCTGTAGTAATTTTTAGGTCGAGAGGGGTCTGCAAGAAAGTAGGTACTATGGTCACGTGGGACAACAAATTTGTATGGTCAACAACTAAAACGACCAATCAATGGCTTAGTACTTTCATCCCTCCCGGACCTACAAAACAAGTAACCTCTGGATACCGGACTTAGCGTAAGCAATAAGATCTATGGGAAAATCACGGTATCGCCCATCACTAGTCATTTGTCATTGAGTATCGATACTGACCTATCGATACTTCGCTCAGTATCGACTACTTAGTATCGACACTTTCCGACCTCTAGGCCGGAAACGGACGTGCGCGTGATTGTCGTAACGGACGGCGAGCGCATCCTCGGATTGGGCGACCAGGGCGCCTGCGGCATGGGCATCCCCATCGGCAAGCTGTCGCTGTACACCGCGCTGGCGGGCATCAAGCCGCACCAGTGCCTGCCCGTCACCATCGACGTGGGCACCAACAACGAGGGCCACCTCAAGGACCCGCTCTACATCGGGCTGCGCCAGAACAGGGTCAGGGGGCAGGAGTACGACGACCTGATCGAGGAGTTCATGCGGGGGGTGGTGAGAAGGTTCGGCCAGAACACGCTCATTCAGTTCGAGGATTTCGGGAACGCCAACGCCTTCAGGTATGAGGATTGGGTAAATAGTGAATATATAGTATGGTGACTTACGTAGTTTGGCTTCCTGGACAAAAATTTTGGCAATTGTGCACTTATATGCGATGAATATTTTGATGAAAATTTTTTGTTGGTACTCACGTATTTTGACCTGAAAAACACGATGTTCATAATACTATCGAGAACATATATCTAGTTTTCGATATAATCGACGCCAATGTTCATAACTCAACAACAAAAGACGATAGCAATTTTTTTTATCACCAGTGACTTTGTATCGAAAAAAGAGATCGAAGATGCGACTTCCATTTTATAGTACGCCACCTACCGTTGACGAATATAACTAACGCATGGGCCATCATAGAATCGTTTGTTTACATTTGGAGCCATAAGGTTTCCATATAATTTTATTATGGTGAAATGTTGATTTGTTGGTTGATATTCAAATGATTCTGAAAAAACTATGAATCATTATTGTTGGCGTACATTGCTGATTTTGTTGGGCGAAAAGAAAACCAAAATAAGTTTTCATACCTCCCCAAATACAGGAAAATCGCGAGTTATATTTGTGACCCAGTTGAAAATGAAGGAGTTGCTGGACAGTAGATAGATGTGGATTGAATACGATACACATATTATTTAATCATTTGTATTTCATTCAAGGTGGATATAGGATGGTGAAACAGCTCTTCAATTGTTTCTGCGAAAAACTTGTAGACCGTTTGAGAAGGTACTAATATTTCCACGACTTGAATGAAGATGGCGGTGAGATCGATTATCGAAGAAGATTTCTGTTGCTAACGTATTTCTGTGGTTCGCATCTGACAGACATGAGTTGAAATGACATCAAAACACAATATTTTCAGTGAATCTGGAATAATTCTCGATATTTTGACTCTTCTCAGTCATTTTTCATCTAGAATAGATGAAACTGATAAAAAGGTGACAGATGCACAGATTCTGTTTTACCGACACGAGGTATGTCGCCATCTCTGATAACTTCAGGAAATATTACTACGGTATGAAATCAAGTAGGCAAAGGTCTACAGTTTATTCTAGTGCTTGTTAATAGGAAGCTGTTTCACCATCCTATATCCACCTTGATTTCATTGTTAGTAATTGGCAAGGTAACAGAGTAGTTTATTTTACTGATATTTTAGTGAAAATACTTGAAATTTAGTTAATAATAATGTATTCTCTCATTCATTTTATACTTACCAATAAATATTTATAATTGTATGGCTTTTTCATTGTATATTTCAACCACACTTCCTAAAATAATTTTAATAATATTTGATCAAGGCACACAAACAATTTTTGAAGTTTTCTCAATATGTATCAATAAAACACCTCATTACTTTACCTGTCCAGGTAGCTGATCACTCAGGACAATGAGTAGCATGTTATTAAAATGGTTTTGTTTTATTGCTTACATATTTGAAATAAATACAAAATGAAGATTATTGAAATACTATCTTCAGAAAGATAGCCTTCTCAACTGAAGTTGTACTTTCAATTAATAGGCATATTGTCCAGAGAAACACAACCATATATGCACAAAACGGCTTAGTATACTACTATAACTAAATAATATAAAAAAAACTTTATACCCAAGCAAACAATTCGAAAATATTGAAAGGAAACGAAATAATAATATTCTTTCAGACAATGTAAACAAACTGGAATGGCCCATAGAGTAGTTCTGATTTTCACCCTTTTGGCGCTACGATCTTAATCTAGGTTCCCAATAGTTACCGAGACACACCGAGTTATACAAAACATCGAAATTTGACCACCCTATACTTATTCTATGGTGTTTCATTTGTATTTAAATTTTCCATTCTACTAGAAAACTCTCATTCTACTAACCAAACTTCACTCAATATTACCATAATTATATTCTTTTTGCAGGTTATTGGAAAAATATCGCCATAGCTATTGTACTTTCAATGATGATATTCAGGGAACTGCAAGTGTAGCAGTTGCTGGACTTTTGGCTTCCTTGCGGATCACAAAGTTGAAGCTATCTCAAAATGTGATAGTATTCCAGGGAGCTGGAGAAGCCAATCTAGGTTAGTTACTTTTTGAACCAATAGGATAAATAATTTTTTTAATTTTTATTATTCAGAGTTGACTAATTTTATCGGATTTTCTCGAGTATATAGGATTCAAAAGTGTATCTATTCCAAATGGGCCACCCAATATGTATACTCCGAAAACTTCAAGTTACTAATTTCTCAAGTCTTGTCAGCTACAGATAACAACTGATGCAATGAAATAAACATCGAAAATGCTCAGATCTGTCAATATTTCACTTCCAACATATTGGCCGGTCTATTGAAAGATCATCAGATAATTTCTAGAGAAAAGAACTGTTGTGTTCTTGAATTTGTGTGTTATATCGCATATACTTTTGCTTTTTTCATAGTTATGAAATTTTTTTCGATCATGAGTTATGTTAGATTATTAAAATACTCTGCAAAATGCATATTGCTCTCTAAATTATTCATCATTATGACTAAAAGATATTGACATATTATTCTTGTCGAATAAGATATGTACTAAGGGGCTATATATAATCAATGAAATCTCATATAATTAAATGATATCCTACGAGTCATAAAAATGTCATCATGAATAATGTTTAAAAATTTATCATAAAATTATTATATAGTCATATTATCATCAGAAACTATCTCATTGAAAAATATTAATCTCACTACATATTATTATATCATTAGGTGCAGATTGTCGTCATAAATGAAATAAAAAAGAAATTTATATGAATTTAGAGCTAACCTCGTAGCCCAAAATTCAGGTTAGGTGACTGCCTTGAGAATTATTTCAATGCTCATTCGATGAAGGTTACATGGCAATTCATCGCTAATTATCCATTAAATATAGAAAGCTATCTCAATTTTGGCTATGGACAATTGCTCTTTATGGTATAAATACCATTGAACTATTTCTGGTACCTACCAGTAATGTTATATGTTAATGTTATGAAGGGTTGATGATTCATCCAACACTATAGGTAATTTTATATTTGCAATATTATATAAATCAAAATATCTATCATTTACCAAAAAATCAATAATGTTCTTCAAAATTTTACGGAATAGGTATGTTCGATAATAATGGACTGTATTTTTTTATATATTTTAATTTTCTTTTGATTAAAAAAAAAGCTGATTCAAATCGCGGATCGTGAGAGTACTTCTTACCTTGTTCGACTTCTCCTCTCAAGATTTCTGCTTCTGAGGTTGCACTCGAAAAACACAGCTAGCGCGGGTCACCAAATTTAGCGTCTTTTGAATTCAAAAAGAATGTCACTTGTTCGACTAATAAATAGTATACTTGCTCTCGTCGTTCTCGTTTGACCGAATTAATGCGAATGTCGCATCTGTTCCAGTTGCTTTCTTCGCCGCAGAGGGCGCTTGTGTCAGGATGGGAAGTAACTCTCGACTCGCGGAAATGACGGTACATATTTGAAATTGACCATATTCAACAGCTTTCGGTGGCAGCGTTTTGAGCATTCTTAAGTTGGCAATAATCTGTCATCAACGTCAATAGTCATAAATGTCAGTTGTGAATGAGTTCAGATAAGCCCATCAAGTCATCAATATTTTTCTATTCATATACATGTTTGGTTATTTCGTATTTATAATGAATTTATATGAAACCAGGATATGAAAACGATCAAATTAAATGACAGTTGACATTATTGATAGTTGACATTGATGACAGTCGACATTTATGACAGATTAGTACCAACTCTAGAACGCTAAGAAGCTGCCACCAATATCTATTGAATATGGTCAATTATGAAAATGGCAAGAGAAATAACATGATTCTGAGTGCACTATATTATGATAAATAACTAAAACTAACTTAACTTTTAAATTAAACTAAGGGGAAAAGAAGGACGAGAGACGTTCTTGAACAAGGTATATATAATTGAAAAATATCTGATTAAACGATGATAATTGAAAAAAGATTAAAAATGATTGACTGGTAGGGGTGTTGTGAATCATAATTGATTATAATAATATGGATAGGAATCAGAAGATTCAAAACCTAATTCTTTATGAATAGGATACATTTGTGTTAGGCACTCGAAAACATGATCGTGAAAGGATAAACATTTCGAAACCTTTGGACGAAGTATGAGTATGACATGAAATTCGTTCCAGTATCAACATATAGTTATCGACAACGTCTAACGTTATTATTCCAATAATATTTCCCTAGTTAAATGAAAAATGTTCAGATATGATATGAAAATAACTTGCTTCCATTTGAATTACCCCATTTCCTTCATCAAGTATCCTTCTCTTTTCCATATATTTTTGACATTTAAATCAGAATGAAGATGATTGTTCTCGAAAAATTATTTTACTCAAATTACAAAATAATATTAAGGTGCACTAGAATATTTTATCGCAGAATGATTGCAAGAGATAAAATACCTTCTTCATGTAGTTTTGTCGTGATTTCAAGATTAATAATATATATTAGATCTATGAATTCACAGTTCTAACATAACATTAAAATCATATATCTAAATTAAAATGGAATAATAAATCAAAATGGATTGTAATTCCCGCCAGATGACAACTGTCCGCCATTCAAAAAGTACATCACTGGGCATAAAACACAAGAATAAGTGACAGCTGTCAAAGGCCGCCATTTAACTTTTCACCAAACTTGTTCTCGTGGGATTGGTCAATTCAATTGTGTCAAATCCAAAGGATTGTTCTGCTGAAACCGTTGAAGAGTAGCTCCACCAGGTTTTATTTTCATCATTATGACAAACACAAGAGTTGGATTTTGGTTCCACATCAAAACTGGTCTCACCCCTCCCCCCCTCCATATTCCCCTAGGCATCGCCGAGCTGTGCACCATGGCGATGATGGCGGAGGGCACCCCGGAGGCGGAGGCGCGCAAAAAGATCTGGATGGTCGACTCGAAGGGGCTGATTGTGAAGGGGCGGCCAGAGGGCGGCGTTTCAGGCCACAAGGTGCTCTACGCGCATGACCACCCGCCCGTCAAGACGCTCACGGAGGTGGTCAAGGCCGTCAAGCCGACCATTTTGATTGGCGCCGCCGCTGTCGGGGGCGCCTTCACCGAGGAGATCCTGCGCGAGATGGCGCGGAACAACAAGCGGCCGGTGATATTCGCCCTGAGCAATCCCACCTCGAAGGCAGAGTGCACTGCGGAGGAGGCATACAAAGCGACGAATGTGAGTGTCGCGTATGGTGTATAAGTGAAAATAATCTTTGACAGAGAAAATAGTCTATCCAATTGAAAATATCAAACTTAGTTCGAAATTGGTCGGGTCTGGTAGACTACGAGCAGAAAACAACTACTTTCCTGGCAAATAATAATAATAAATGGACTTCATTAGGCGAAAGTTTAGCTTTCAAGCTATTCTTACACTTTAACCTGAGTACAGATAAAAGTATAATAGTTTATTATCACGTTAGTATGAGTAAATAAATTAAAATTTATATCCATAATACATTTATTCATTTCGGTTGTAGTTTGTAGGGGGGAGCTAGGTTCCTGACATCGGAGGGCTCTAGGAAGGCTCCTTCCAGGAACTTGAGCCTCTTGCAAAAGAGTGCTGAGCATTCGCAAAGCAAATGTTCTGCAGTTTCAGCGAAGTTCTCGCAGTAGCGGCAACTATCACTGTTTCACTCATCTTTTTGAGGTGATGCGTCAGAGGGCAGTCTCCAGTCAGGAGTCCCGTTATCAGTTTCGAGTCTTTTTTGTCCAACTCGAGAAGCTGTTTAACTTTCCTTGGCAAAAGGCTCACTAGCCTTTTCGCTTGTCTTTGTCCTGGCATTCCAGTGAGATTTCATTTCATCTGCTTCCCAGTGTTACAGTCCCAAGTCGGCTTAGACTCACAAGTGTATGACTTCAGAGCTTTCAGTGCTGCTTGGCTATCTGATAGAACATAGATTTTTGCCCTTCGAGTGTCCCTTTCGAGGCACTCCTGGGCACATCTCTAAAGCATGTACTTCTGCTTGAAAGATGGTTGGGGTGTTACCAAGGGGTTTTGAGATCCTGAAATTTGGCTCTTTAACTCCCACTCCATCCATCCATCTTGGATCCATCAGTATACCACACTAATAATGCATCCTTTCCCAGTTGAAGTCCGTTCTCTGTGCAAATTTAGTGGTTGTTTATGACCACTTCAAACTGCATGATATCTGTCTGTTTTAGACATGGATTATAGGGAAATATTTTCCAAAATCTTCATGTGTCATCATTTCCTGATTTGAGATTTATTGTTGTTTATTTATTCATTTTCGGTTAATTCTAGAGTTAATAATCATTGCTAAAATACTGCATGTAGAAGTAATAAATATATCTATATAAGAATTACGTCCTAGTTTCAAGTTTCATTTTGAATGAATTTAAACTCAACTTTTACATTTTCATCTAAGACATTATAGTGGTAGTTGGTAGGAGAATGATGCTTCGAATTTGGTAGTGGAGTGGCGGGTAATTTTCACAGTAGTGGGGTTCCTTGTATTGAGGTTGTGCAATTGGTGACGAAATTTCATTTTTCTATCTTTATTACTTTGTGTTTTGGAATGTTGTAGCCGTTGTTGTCGTCGGTGGTACCGACGATGTCGTTGATGGTGTTTCATTTTGTACAATAGGAATCGAAATCTTGTTTTTGTTATATTTTCTTAAAAGTTCCACCTATCCTAAAGTGCATAAAATAGGGCTAGTGTTTTTAAATCCCTCGACAAATAATAGCTCTCCCGTTGGTCGGGCTATAAACTTTTCGTCTGGGGATTTGAAATACCACTTTACTATTATTGATAAGATAATCGAGAAATGTTCTAAGTAGCATCTATTTATTATATTTTATTTTTTAGGGAACAGCAATATTTGCCAGCGGCAGTCCATTCGACCCCGTTACATTGAATGGAAAAACATTCCACCCTGGGCAAGGGAATAATTCCTATATTTTCCCTGGAGTTGGGCTTGCTGCCGTATGTGCTGGAATCAGAAATATAGGTGAAGATCATTTCTTGATTGCAGCAGAGGTGAGGAGATTGTGTCTTACGTTTTACTACCTATAATCAAGAGAAATTTTCCACCATCTCATTGTCAATGTTTGTTACAGGCATTATGTAATATAGTGAGGGAAGAGGATCTCGAAAAGGGCAGCATATACCCCCCGCTTTCCGATATTTTGAAATGTTCCATTGAAATAGCAGTCAAAATTGTTGAGTACTCCTACAAAAAAGGTATTTTTTAAATCTTCAACACCGTTATTATTGATATTGAGGTGTTTCCATAAATTGTGCTAACCCTATAATGTCCTTGAATCATCGTATTTGATTACCTGTTTTTTTTTTAGGCAACACAACTGTTTTGCCAAAACCTGATGACATAGAAGCGTTCGTCAAGGCGCAAATGTACAACACACAATATCTACCTGCATATCCGGTCACCTACCCAATTTCAAATCAATAACTGAAGACATCTTAGAAAATGAGAACCCGAAAAAAGTCAATGGAATGTGTATATGATCTTTGGTAATAATAATTATACATTATTTTGCAATAAATGTGAGATAGCTATTTCAGATTGTTATGTGTTGTAATTATTTATATTCGTAATGTGATAGTTTGAAATATTTTATATTTTATTTGGTTAAAGTAAATTCAACAAAATACCAGATAGTTTCATTATTTCCCATGTTAACTTCAATATATGATAGACCACATTCTTCAAGATCACCAAATTACATGAGAAATCAAAAAGTGTACAAGGTGTGAATAACTTTGAATAAACGGGAAAAGGACATTTTGCCATTTTTTTCAATGGTAAATGAAAGTAGCGTGTTACAAAAACAATCAACATTTTCTCGTATCTGTGTTTATTTGATATCCACTCCCAATCAAGTTTTTGTAACGAATTCAAAAATCATTATCTATGAATAACAATGTATTAACCATTTGATGTCTCCCTCTATTACATGTAGAATTATGAAATTATTGAAATTGGAACAAGTATCTTTCAACTATGTAACTTCAATCAAGTTCCATATTAACAGCATCACATCATTTGTTTACTCCCACTGTACTATGTTTATTTTAAACATTCTGACGAATCAAACATAATGAAATGAAATACGACTTGGCTATCAGAAAATAGACAATATGTCTGAAAATCCCAAGTTTAAATAATTTAAGGAAATTCAAATGAGTGATTTTGACATTACCTTGATAACAGCAAACCACTTACTTCGGTTTTCTCATTGGACGATTTTTTTGAATAACGGTGATTTCTCAGATTAGTAGTAACATATATAGTTACTATGACTAGGTCATCTGGTGGCCAATGACTTAAGAGTTAATGAAGCATTATACTACCCTAGTGAAGAAAGGTTTGTTGAAGGTGGAATCACAAAATAATACAAGTAAATTAAAATTTTTATTAACCATTCTGTGCAAATATAATATGTTTGTAGTACCATCATACAGATTACATTAATAAGAATCAGTTTTTGAACATTCATAAAATTACATATCAGGACTAGATGTGCCATCAGAGGCATGAATTTTCAGATTGTTATAGTAATAACTGTCACATCTTCTTCAAATTACCTTAAGAACTCAATATGATGAAATCATTAAATAATAGCAGCATACAAATAATCAAATTTTGTGAATAATGAATTGTCCTATTCACTTATATCCCTCTCCAGATATTGAGCAAATTTGAGAGTGGATAATAAATGAAATTTACAATAGAATTTTAGCTGTTTTTTACCCAATCTACAAAGGTAATTATATCATGGAAATTTAAAACCTATTGCAGATTGAATTATCTCCAATGTAGAAAAACAAACAAGAATGTTGATCTCATGCAAGCATGATGAATTTGAAGAATAACAAATATCTAACTGGTGAAGCTTGCTACTTTAGATTCATTATGAAAACTGTTCAAAATAAATACTTTCAAGTATCATTTACAACCTTTACTCTACTATCACCAATTCAAAATATCTTAGATATAATATTTACAGAATTAAATTGATAATCTATATTTATCATATATAAACATCCATACATCTAACAACAAGATGATTTTGCTGGCTCAGCTTCTACTAAATTGAAATCTAAGCCATTAGGCCTTGCAAAACCTGTTTTGATACCATCCCATCCATCTTCAACTTTATATTCACCAGTTTGAATCCTATTATAGACTTCTTGGGTGACAGATCTAAATGCCTCTTCTACATTCATGCCATTTTTTGCTGATGTCTCCACATGAAATAACCCATATTGATCAGAAAAGGCCTTAGCTTCCTCTTTAGAAACTTCTCTTTGACCACCATTGTTGATAAGATCCAGCTTACATCCTACTAGTGCAAAGACTGGTCTATGGGGTTCAATATGCCTTCTTGCCTCTGACATCCAATGAGGAATATGTTCAAAGCTGGCGCGATTACAAATATCATAAACTAAGAGGGCACCTACCGAGTTTCTGTAATATGATTTTGTTATAGACCTGAATCTTTCCTGTCCAGCAGTGTCCCATAATTGTAGCTTGATCCTTGTTCCATCTTTCACTTCAATCAGTCTTGCAAAGAAATCAACCCCTACAGTGGGATCTGAAAGCTGAATACAACATCACCACATTGAGTTAGCATAAATAGAGCTAAACTATTCACATTGTATAATATTAATGAATCACCTCTGCGAATTTCCCATCTGTAAAATACTTCAACAAAGAACTTTTTCCCACTGTGCTGTCACCTATCAATATCAATCGAAATTGATAATCAAAAATTGGTTCTACCATTTTATATCATCACGTAGGACTTGTACTTGGATATAATTATTTTATGTAAATAAGCTTATATTTATTTTTACATCAAAACTTTTTCATTTGAACTTTGAAGTTGTTTGACTTTGACAATCGACGTAATATTTGAAACTTCAAAAAAGTTTAGTCACAGAACATATACCATTCTCCCTTTAAGGGCAATGTTCTGTGTCTTTTACAGCCGTGGTTCACACCATAGATCTTATTGCTTATGCTAGATCCGACGTCCTGTAGTAATTTTTTGGTCTACTAGACTCTCTAGAGGGTACTAGTAGGTACTAGTGGGATAACCATGGGATAACACGAGGTTATTTGAGTGATCAAATATTATATTCTAGAAATATATTTGATGATTATGAATTAGCAGGAATTATCGGTAATTTTGCACTTATCATGCGATCTATATTTTGATGAAAATTTTTGTTGGTACTTACGTATTTTGACCTGAAAAACACGAATTTCATAATATTATCTTGAACATATCTCTAGTTTTCGAGATAATCGACGCCAAAGTTCGAAATTTCACCTTCTTCAACTGATAACTATCTTTCTTTTTGACATGTATTGAAGAGAGAGAACACTTATCACTGACTCGTGTTGCTATAGGGCAGCTATATGAATCCACCTTTATTCGCTCAAGATTCGCACTGAGGTTTTCAAAATGGCCGTTGTTTAGCGTAGTTTAAGAAATAATAGGAAAAATACCGAAAAATTACATATTTATGATGTTTTTCTTACACAAAATTAATAATTAACCATGGTAAATGCATATAATATGTCTTGGGATCTAAGAAGATACAATACTTGCCCAAAAGTTGCCATACAAAGATTTTTTTTTTCAAAACTGAATGGAAAAGTTTACAAAACCATATTTTTCATGGTAGATAGATATGAATGAACATTTGAATGTATTTTCAATTCTGAATAACCTTGCATAACAACTTTCGATTTTGTTTAAAATAAAGGTACATTATCCACTCCTAAGTGATTTTTTTTAACAACCCGCTTATACGACTGAAAAAATTGAATTTCTGATGATTGTAATATATATAGCTTTTAGAGCATGCAGAACTTTTTTCGTAAAATCAATGATATTAATTATTTTCACATGGTTCCAACCTAGTGAGACCAACTGTATATAACAGAAGCATAGGAAAAAATCTATTTATTGTTTCAAATGAAAATACTATATTAAGGTATAATCATTTCAGAAGATTTGTTGGGTTTTAACTCCTTGCTCTGAAAACTAGAAAATGAATATGATTTTCATTTCATAGAAGGCACATCAATAGTTAATGATATTTTCAAAGATATCGAAACTGATTTGCCTACCATGAATATTGTATGCATTTATTTTCTATCAATATTTTAGAAGCAATAAGTGAAAATCCAAAAATTGTTCAGTAATGAACAAACCTACTGGAAAGTAATTTATGAAATCTTCCTGTTATGTTATAGAAATGAATAGACAAGGTTGGTGGTAAGTTGCTGCTATATAACATAATATTGAATATGTTATTCTCTTCTAATTTATATTCTATGTTACGGTAACCTTGCTGCAATTACTAATTATTAAACATTACATCCATCAATCTATTTCAGCAGTTGCTGCAACATTGTCACTAGGCCACATTTTTAATATCATATTTGCAATATTCCTGTATATTATATGCAAAATTGCAGTAACCTTGCTGAAATAATTGATATGAAATATACCATTTTTAATATTGCTGAACGTCCGTTTCAGTAGTTGCTGAACCTTTGCAGTAAGGTAGCAGAAAACTCTGATGGAACATTACACATTACGATGAAAGGTTACTGAAATATTGAATGAATGTTACTTTGCTTAGTGGGATATATATTATTTAATGCACAGGTTATTGAAAGTTCATATTTTGAATTGAAATTGATATACCTACCTATTTTATCAAGTTTAACAATTATCAGTGAATGGTGAAAATAAAATACATTCTTTAATTTGAATTATGGGTAGGTACCTCACATTATACATAATAGGTATATAAATATATTGACATCAATTTCAATTTTCTCATTAGCTGACTATTCTCTTCATTTATACATTGGACTCTAATAGATGCAATCCAGGTTGTTTCTTTATTTGCTGGTTTTTATATCCTCATTATAGCTCGAAGTATACAAAATTCCTGAATCTGATTACATGGAACATCATAAAATAATGAGAATAGGTACTCCTTTTTCATAACACATTTTCATCCACCCATTTTGTAGACCTCTTTCTTAAATTTGGTTGGACAAATCACAGCTCTGATGCCTTTTGGAAATGTGTGGTAAATAATACTGGAATCCTCTTTGTTTTTGTCCAAAAATAGGAAATCTGCTACCTGGCATACTGTTTATCAGATGGTATATGAAATTGAAATGATTTCATAAACACTACACACTTTTCAATGGAGGTGATGTAATAATTTATTAATATTTATCCACACCACTAAATCTTCTTACTGAGTAATTTGATTATACCCACAATTATTGAAGAACTCTATTTAAAAAAACAATTTGTAGCCACAATCCACAGTATGAATATCGAAACATAAACGTAAACATAGTAAACAAAGCTTGAGGGCCGCCAGTGACGTCACGTTCGCGTCGTTCGATGTGCCAACATTGCGTCTTATGGCAATGAACCTTCCTTCTCTAGTTAACCATACAGTGACTCTATACAACACTGTAGTTAACCATCCTTGGAGAAGGGGTGGTTAACCTCTATTCTTTGCTTCAGTTCAGCTACTGACAGCAAGATGGCAATTGCACTAAATTCATACAGAGTCATTGTAAATCATACCAGGCGTTGCCAGATCTTTAACTCCATTGATATTTTCATAACATTTTCATTTTCGGGTAATGTGTGTACGATTCAATTTCGTTATATTATATCTGTATGTCGTCAACACATCATTAGGTACAATATAATCTTACGATTATTATTTGATGAAAATGCAAGATCGCAGACAGGTTGTATGATTTTTTATAATATTTTGTTTCGAAATTTGTATATAGGTTTTTTTGGATCGTAAGTTATGATTTTCTTTGTCAAAAATCAATATGACGGAAAAGTTCTCGGATTAAAATCTGGAGGTTTTGTTAGTCGAATTCTGTTATTCTCGCAAGTGAATTTCGACCTACTTCTAGTTGTCCGATTGACTTGAAATTTGGTGGGTGTTAATAATTCTGGTGACAATAATGTCTAGAACATGTGTTACAGAAAAAAATGGCGGCTTGAAGATATCGACGAGTTTTGTGATTATGGTTCGATTGGATAGAAAATTGGCATGTGGAGGTTTTTGAGTAGAAGAATATGAATTTTTTGTCAAAATTCGTAAATTCAAGATGGCGGCTCCAAGTTGGTGGACGAGATTTGTGTCATGGTTCAATTCGATTGAAAATCGGTATAAGGGGGTTTTAAGGATTGAAGATTATAAATTGATTTCCAAAATTCATCAATTCAATATGGCGGCTCCAAGATAGCGACGAGTTTTGCGATTATGGTCCGATTGGATTGAGGATTGCTATATTGAGGTTTTTGTAGTCGGAGATTATGACTTATTCATCATAATTTATGAATTCAAGATGGCGGATGTAATCACAAATCTCGACCACCATCTTGAATTTACAAATTTCGACGAATAATTCATGACCTCTGAACCCGAAAACCCTACATTTAAATTTTATATGGAATCTGAACGTAAGCACAAAACTCATCCACCATCTTGAATTAACAAATTTTGATGAATAATTCATAATCTTCGACCCCGAAAACCCCTACAAGTCAATTTTAAATCGAATCTGAACATAAGCACAAAACTCATCCGCCATCTTGAATTTGCAAATTTTGACAAATAATTCATAATCTCTGACCCCAAAAATTCCTAAATACCAATTTTAAATCGAATCTGAACATAAGCAGAAAACTCGTCCGTCATTACTAGGAGCCGTTATCTCGAATTCATAAATTTTGATAAAAAATTATAATCTATAACCGCCAGAACCCATATATACCAATTTTGAATCGAATCGGACAATAATAACAAATCTCGACCGCCATCTTGAATTCACGAATTTTGACAAATCATTCATATAATCTCCGACCCCGAAAATCCATATACACCAATTTCAAATCGAATCGGACCTTATTCTCAAAATTCGTCCGCCATCTTGAAAATTTGAGTTACAACGAGAAAATTAAAATCTCTCTCTGACCCCAAAAATCCCCAAATACCAATTTCGATTCGAATCGGACCACTTTTGTGAATACAAAACTCCGCCATCTTGAAATTCTGAATTTTGATCCCGAAAACACGATTTTGAATCCAATCGGATCAAAATCACAAAATCTCAAAACTCATCATGGAGCCAACATTTTGTTTTTTCTCTGAAAAAAAAAATTGTGATGCATTGTCACTGGAATTATGAATAGGTACCTACAAAATATCCGCTCAATCGGATGTCGACTTGAAAAGTTTATTACAAATTTTGAAACGATATCACTCAATACAATTATTATAGTTTTTCTACTTTTTCAATAAAATACCCGGACTCAAGCACTAAATCACAGCAACCGACAACGTCTCATTCCCAATTAGACGAGGTCTGTTGGGTTGGTTGCATAAAACTTCATTTTCAAAGCGCACTGGAACATCGCCATCTTGCGTTGTAGGTTGTCAAGGATGTTGGGACTCCCTTGGGGACTCCCACAACAGTTACAGATTTCTGATTGCAGAAATGTTCAGATCCCTTTTTTAAGTTTTTGATGTCAAAATACAGATACCCACATGGTCGATGAGGAAATGCAAATGACATTTGCGCACATTCAAAATTCAAAACAAGGGTGATTTTTTAAGGGTGATCGCAGCCCCAGCCCCGCCCTTCAATGTAGCAAGTATATAGATGAAATGTTTTAATTTTTAATGATTGCTGTTTCAAATCATGGGAGACAGCTTAGATATATGTGAAAAAATTGGAAATAATCTTTCAGAACTAGGAAAATGGTAAGTACTGAATAAAATCAATAACGGTGTTTTATTGTGATTACATTTTTTAGGCGGGTATGGCAGAACATAATTCTAGGTCAGTTCTTATCGTTGATATTATGTGCACTCAATACATTGTCTCATTACATAAACTCTACATCAACTACCAGTGTCTTACCAACTGGTCAATCTTTCCCTCATTATATGTTTCTATGTGCCATTTATACCAGTTGGCTTGCTTTTCGAAGAGGTGACAAGGGACTGATATCCATTATAAAAGCAAGAGGTTGGAGGTATTTATTGCTTTGTTTGATAGATGTACAAGCTAATACTTTGTTGAGCACAGCACATCAGTATACCACATTAGCAAGTGTTCAGGTCAGTAATAATAATATATGGTGGAGGGGTTTAGACTATAAAATAATCAAAGGTGTACTTACATCAGTGAATGTTGTTATGTCATCATTCTATATGAAGATGAAATTGAAAATTCTATTTTCCATTATTAGTACATGTAGTCAAATATTTGATCTGAAATTTATTAAATTATATAAGTACAATCAATGATCATTAAAATGATTTATGAAAATGTTAATAAATATCTCTACAAAATGAGAATATATAGGTATATTAATTTATATTAAAGTGCAATGGATAATATAATAGTGTCAAAAATATATGGTTCATTTCACAGGTCACAAAAATTACATAATTTTTTCCAGCTTCTTGGTTGTGTGGCTATTCCAGTAGCCTTAGCACTAACATGTCTACTACTTGGAGTTAGATATCGTATGGTCCATATTATTGCTGTATCTGTTTCTCTCATGGGAGTTGGATGTTTGGTATGGGCAAATATAGAAGACTCAAAGGCAGAAGGTATATAAACATTCAGTATCCTATACCTAATTGGTACAAATCCATGAGATATATATCCAACTTTTTTAGGAACAAATCAGCTAGTTGGAGACATGTTATGCTTAGCAGGAGCTGTATTATTTGCAATAGTAACAGTTTTACAAGAACTCTCTGTGAAACACACTGATATTGTGGAATACTTGGGTCTCCTAGGGTTATTTGGAAGCATAGTGAGTGGAGTTCAAATGTAAGTTACCTAGTGAACATGTTACAAAGTTTTAAGGGGAATAAGTTTCCATAGTAAAATCAATCAGTAGGTACATATCTCAAAATAAAGGTGGAAATCAAACAAGAAAGTTGGTTGATAAATACAAAAACATTTCTTCTTTTTCTTGAAATCTCATATGGAAACAAGTGTGGGGTTGAATAATTTTAATTATTGGATAGTGAAGAAGGAATCTCCAGTAACTCTGAACTCTCAACCAAAAATTTCTCACAAGATGCCATTGTTTTCAACGCTCCGCCACCTGGCGGATTTTATAAGAGGTATAAGGTACGGCCAGCGTTGCCAACCTACCATATTTCGCCATTTCCCGCCAAATTCAAAATCAGATCAATGTTCAGAAATTTCTTTTGAAAATATATAGATATTCACTTCTTATGCATCTACAATGAGATCTTTTCTTTCGAAATGACGCAAAATGATCCAATCGCAGATTTTATTCAAAAATATGTAGGCACACTTATGTATCTAAGACGTATTTAGAACGTCTGTGAAAAGACATCTTAGAGACGTCATATTCGGAGATATAAAACGGACGTCTTGTGCTATGTGGGCTATTTATGAAAAATGTTTGATGTATATATTATATTTTAGGTTAATTTTGGAAAAACAAACACTTATAACTTCTACATGGAGAAACTCAAGTGCACTCTTGAGTTCATTTTCGGCCTGTCAATTCATGTTTTGTACATTTTCTTCTGTATTCCTGATGAATATGGGAACAACAGCCTTACACCTGTCTCTTCTATCAGGGAATTTTTATACTCTCATCATAGGAATAGTTTTATTCAACTATAAGGTAATTTGTTTCTGCATTCACCACAACTTATCATTCACTACATTACTTCTAGTTCCATGCCCTATATTTTTTGTCTTATACATTGGCAATGACTGGGGTATATATTTATGCAATCAAACAAACACCTATGGCTGGTCGAAGTGTACCCTCATCTGGTGAATTGAATAATTCCAATAGGTGAGTAGAAAAGTGTATCTATGGATAATCAGATAATATTTCGAATAAACAATTGTGTTGCCAGTGAATAACATAATTTTTCTTATAGGTCTGAGTGCCAACTGCCAGAGCATATGATAACTGACAGTCCTGAGCATATACAACATAATGAAATACTTTCTGCATTTGGGACCTTAAATAGTAATGATACTTTTCCCATGAGTCATAGTACAAACACAACCTTCACGTCATTTTATGGTAGTCATGATGTGATCAACCAGACCACTAGTGCATAATTTCACCAAAATCATTATTCATCGCCGTTAGGCGTTGTTGTCGCATAAACATAGAGTGGAAACCTCAGAACACAAATTTTTGGTATAGTGGGATTTAATGTGATGTTATTCTTTTCAATGATTCGAATCAGTACAACTATTATTTTTAATTTCTCTAAATTATATTTTCACTGATTCTGAACCCCTTTTATCAAGTGAAAATCATCGTTAATTTTTACTTAATGTAAAAATATAGGTAGCAATTCTATTCAAATATCTGAATATCCACTTATTCTAGATATTAATTATTATCATCGATTCAGGAGTGATTTGATAAAATATTTTCTATGACTCTCTAGTTGAACTTTTCTATAAAAAAAGTCGTTACTATACAACATTTCATATATTATTGTTTTTGTTCGATAATTCTATCCTCAGTTTGAAGTGCTGTTTCTTCTTGAATAGTGATTTTACGATATAAGCAATAATTATCAGTATTATATCAACCATTGCATCAGACAGTAAACAATCTTGATTCTAATAATACTTATTTTCAATATGTTATGGGAAGTTTCTCCCCATGAAATCATTTTATTCTACATAGATTTACCTTACCTACAGTGGTTGATAACGAACATTGAATAAAATGTTGGATACAACTTTGAGTTTTCTTATTATTATAACCCTGCATTATATACGGATAAAAAAGCGGAAACTATTTCGCTATCTTGTTCCATTGAGGAATTTTCTGATATGTACAAGTTTATCACAGAAAAGTATTGATCAAGCTTATAAAATTGTATTATTTGGAACATTTCACATTGTCATTTAACAGTTTTATAATATTGTGGGATAACTATAATTTCATGAAAAAATTGCGATGTTCCTGTCCTATTTACAATTCTACTCACATATCTGGATTCGTTCACGATATACCTGATCTCAGAAAAATACTAATTTGCGATTGAAATATATTTCTTAGAGATACCTGAATTATATATATGCAATAACTGTAATATTTATGACTTGTATTCTTTGGAACTAAAAATGCATAAAGGTTATTGTTATACATTTTATTGGGTAATTCAACATACAAATAGATTACGTTATTCATGGTTATATCTGTAAAATTTCATAGTATGATGAATAATAAACTATCGCGTATATTTCAGTGCATTGTAATCTACGATAAACATTAACTGATAGCTTATTCTTGCAAGATTAAAAGCTATTCATATTTATGTATCGATATAGTGAGAAGTGTATTGATTAGAAAACATGATGTCCAGTAATTAATTGAAGTTATATTTATGTGAATATATTTGGTTCAGGGACGATAAGGGCATTTACATTGAATTTTAGCTAAGTTCATGACCCAAAATGGCATTGAGTGAAATTGAAAAAAGCTACGAGATGCATTCTAATAGCTACATAAGAAATCATTTCCTGACCAAGAACATGGATATAAATAGCATCACAATTATTAGAAACCACTTTGGTGATAACAAAGATCATATACACTTTAGCAATGTGATACAGGAAAATCCTCAGTCACCCTTTTCTAGAGAATTTCCTCTAGAACCCTTCTCACTTCCTGATCTAGAATCACTTCTAGATTTACTCGCAGATCTAGATTTAGACCTACCTTTGAATTTGGACCTCGATCTATGCTTCCCCTCAAACTTTGATCCAGATTTATCTGCAGTGTCATCTCTGGAACTGTTCTCGCTTCCTGATCTTGAACCACTCCTGGATCTACTCTTAGACTTAGATCTGGAACCAACTTTTTTCTCATGGCTGGGCGGGAAACCTTTCTCACTTCTGGATATGGAAGGGCTCTTAGATCTACTGGCAGATCTAGACTTGGATTTGCTTTCAGATCCTAACATTGACTTAGGATCGTTTTTAGAAGAGCTTCCAGATCTGGAACGAGTTTTATGTTCAGAACTAGATTTCTCAGATCCACTCCTAGATCTGGATTTGCTTCTTCGAGACTCGTTTGGAGAATTTGATCTGGACCTGAAAATTCATATAGTCACCAATATTCTTCCCCTAGCATTACTCAATTCTCTTGCAGACAAAATCATTCCGGGACAAATCCCACTCATTTATTTGAAAAATTAATCCTGAGAATTTTGAGAACATGAATTCACCTCATTTGAGATTGATTGTATATGTCGTCAAATATGACTGACCCTGTATTAATCTCACCTGGATTTTGAGCCATCTTTAGAACTCGACCTAGAACCAGATTTAGACCTAGATTTTCGCTGAGACATAGACCTAGACCTGTAATATCATCATGAATAATAAGCTCAGTGAGATTTTGTAAATTACCTAGATCTAGACATTGACTTATTTCCAGAACTCTCTCTAGATCTCGATTTCCGCTGCGATTTGGACCTGGACCTATAAAAAATAGTATCAATATTTCGGGGAAAATTCAGTTGAGGTATGTTATGATACCTTGATCTAGACATCGACTTGCTCTTAGTTCTCGATATGGACCTCCTCGGGGAATGGGACCTAGACCAAGACAAATAATGAATTTATCAAGCTGAACAAGAAGCTCACCTGGATTTTGATCTAGATCTGCTACTAGATTTTGACCTGGACCGTGATCTGGATTTGGACCCTGATCTCCTACTGGACTTTGAGCTACTCCTTGACCTGCTAGACCCAGACGATATTCTTTTTTTCTTTCGACTGTGCTCTCTATCACTATCATCACTAGCGATTTTGAGCTTGTCATTATTGTCACTGTCATCTTCACTGGTGGATATAGTGGCTTTTGATACGATCCTGCTTTTTTGTTTCGCACTAAGACCTTCTTCCCTCGTCTTGACCAGTTTTTTCTTATCTTTTTTCTGATGTTTTCCTCGTCGATTAAGGTTTTTTTTCTTCCAATTACGGCTTCTCTTTCTTTTATGTCTTTTCTCTTGTATTTTCACAACCTCATCCCCTCGGCCTTCATTCTCGCTGCCAGAATCTGAGATGTACTGCGGTTCCCTACGGCCTTTGCCTTTTTTCTTCTCAACCGGCATGTCCATGAAAAGGACAGCGTTTCTGGTTTTCTCCTTGTATTCTTTACGTTTCTGCAGAATCGTCTCGTGCGAGATACGTTTCTCCTCTTCCATTTTTTTCTGGAATCAGCCGGAATAATCACACAAAACCTGGCGGAAATATCGACCTACCATTTCTTCAATTTGTTTCATTTTGAATGCACTACGTTCTTCGTCCTGTTTTCTTCTGAGAAGTCTGTCCTCTTCGTCAGCTCTGCGTGCTCTGGCAACGTGATACTGAGCTTGGGATAAAAGATCCTTGCATTGCTTTGCCTCCATGCTAGCGAGAGAAGTATCGTATCTCAATTGGTCACCAATCTCAGACAAATACGTGAAATACCTAAAAAAATAAGTGACTACCGAAATCGATTGATACCACTGATGGTCGATAATGAAAACCGTCTACCGTATCTAGAGGAATTTACATATAATTTCGAGTGACCTTACTTCAAGGACAATCCCAGTTCATGTACAGCCTGCAATACTGTTTGCAGTGAAGATTTTTCGTCTTTCAAAATAATCGTCGCAAGTCTCTGTAAAACCAATGCTATGTTATATAGAAGGATGGTGTCTTGAGGAGCAACTCTTCGAGCTTTCAGAAGCGCCATTTTGGCTTCTTTCAATTTGCCTGCCCTGAAATACGCTCTCGCTAGGTACTGTAATACTTCCACATTATTGTATCTGTAGAATTTTCTCAGACAATTTTCATACTGGAATAAATATTTTAATTCTGTATGGCTAAATGAAACTTTTCGAATTGTGCTGAAAGCACATACATGACAGTTAACATGATAAAAATAATTATAATTTCATTTATTGTCTACAGAATAAATAAATAACAATATTATAGGATGATTCACACATAGAATCTGAAGAGTGGCAAAAAAGGCAAAGTCGAAGGTCGAAAAATATGAGTATAAATGCTGCCTAGTCAATGAATTATTATATTTCAAATTTTAATTTTTGAATCCTATGTGAAGATGAAAGTGACAAAATCAATATATTCAGTGTATGGCTTTACAGAACACATAATATCATTGCTGTGAAAGAAACATGTGTTAAAATTTTCAATGTTTTCATCACACTCACCATCTGAATAGCGCTGACAGACTGCTTTTGCTCGACATAGACATGCGCAATATTAAGCCAGACGTCACAAAAATCAGCTGTGGCCTCTCGAACTTGGGCAAAGATATCTCGTGCTTCATTGATAGCTCCCTTATGTGCCAGAACTGCCCCTATGCCATTCGCAGCCCAGATATTTTTAGGGTCAATTTTTAGGACCTACAGATCGAATGTTAGAATAACAATGGCAGAAGCGGAATGTAGCTGATATCCTATATGCAAAACTCAGTTTATTACCTGTTTGTACATCGAGAGGGCTCGTTCTTGATGGCGTTTCTCTCTTTCTTTGTCTTTGGTCGATTGGTGTAAGGTCTGCAGCCATACATTACCCAAAGCAATAAGGGAATAAGAATCTTGAGAAGTGGCTGGATTCTGGAAGATAAATGATGCGTTTTTGTTGGTACAAGTGAATCCAGCATAACAGGCGACCCTGATCCAATCTACATACACTGCTATGTAAGTTATTGTTTCGATGTATATCAAGTAGAAATTACCAGATAAATGAGTAAAAAATCAATAATAGCAAAACATCGAACAAACACCACTTTAAATAGCAAAGGTATGCATTCAGGTACTGGTTCATCTGGTATTTTTACTATTCGCATTTTTTCATGAGGAAGCTATCAATTGATTATCGAATTTGCAGATCAGGCATTGATCTGCAACTGTTCGGTTCATTCATATAAAAAATAATTCTTACCTCAAATTTTTATGTTCCAGGAGTGTCCATGATGTATTGTACTGTTATCTTATAATAACATTTTGGTAGTGAAATTGAAATTTGTTACCAACAGATACCTAAAAGTTACTCGTAATCTTTAAAAAATTGCCAATACAATTTATTGAATTCATTTGGTTAGTAGCAGAAAGAAATTTAGTTGAAGGGAAGTGTTAAATTATTGAAAAAAGTCCATGCATTTTCCGACATTTCGGTTTTACAAGATTTTCAGCGAATTTTCCATCAACCAAGATATAGAAACTGATGGTAGAATGAGGATTCCACGATGATGACTTAGATTATTTTCATTCTCTGCTCAGGGTAGGAAAGGATCATTGTCCATCTTGGAACTTTCGTAATACCTTGATTTAAATAAACGATTCCTGTAACTATATAACTTTTACCTTCAAAATTCGTTCATACTTCTTCTGACCTGGTCCCCATTCAGCCTTGGCCAAATGGAGATTTCCCAGGAGGGACCAGGCATCCGGGTGTTCAGTGTTGATCCGCAAAGCCTCTTTGAACCAATCCGAAGCCTCGTAAATGTGTCCCTTGTCCCTAGCCATGCAACCTAACCTCAAATAGCAATCCACATAGTTGGGGTGCTCTTTCAAAATGTCTTTGTACAGCTTCTCTGATTTGTCAAAAAGGCACAGCGCTTCATTGAGTCTGGCCAAATTGTAGGTTATAGTCACAGATATGGAGTTGTAGTATTGGGCGTCGTGTTCTGCTTCGACGTTTGCATGATCAAGGGCTTCTTCCAGATTCTTCTTTGCTTCTTCCAGATTGTTCAACCTGAAAAGAAATGTTCTATCCTTTCGAAATTCCTGGTTAAAGATTTCAATTGAACGCTACGTTGAGTTCAATAAATCCTATTACTTCAGTGCGGGTTTCACCTGTAGTGCAAAGCACCGACATTATTCAAAATTTCCGTGGGTATTTCAGCCTGAACGTCCTTCATCAGGATCTGGATAGCTGTTCCATAAGCGCTCAGAGAATTCTGCAGATCCGACTGTTCCAATATTTGTGCCAATTCTATCCAAGCCTCTATGTCATCTGGAAACTGTTCTGTGACCTTCCTCAAGTGATTTTTGGCTATGTCTCTTTTGGATTGTGAGGTGGAATTCGCGTAAAGAGAGCCAAGAATTTTCATTGTTTCATAGTTGCCTGGTTGAATTTTCAGAACTTTTTCGAAGCATTGGGCTGCCTGAAGGAGATTTAGCTCAATATCGAAAATCTCCACACATTACTGTATATTATTATAATAATTCTGAAACTCACATTTTCTGAATCGCCCCTATAAATATACATCTGTCCTAACCCGAAATGAGGCAAAACGAATGCTGCAGGGGCAAACTGTGTCGCCTGATAATAGTATTGGAAAGCTTGATCAAAATCCCCTTGGACATGGAACGCTCTTGCTAACTGGTAACAGCTTTCGGCACGCATAGCTTCATTTTCAGTGTTATGGAAGGCGTGGAGAGCTAAGTGTTGAACCTTATTGTAGTCCTGTTAATGAAAATCGAAAAATATCAACTATATCTCAACCGTCTAGCTAGACAATGTTTGTGAATGCTTGTCAGGTTGTCCGTCGCTCAAATGGACTGCGCTCTGTCGTGGGACATTATTTTCATGAAAACAAAATACAAAGCTTTCAGAATATGTTGAAATGCAACATTTTCTACTCGATAGGTAGAAGAAAGTGTTTATTTTTTGGTGAAAAACTCTCGGAACGCACTATAGTGTCGATCTCAAAAAATCCATCAGGCTTACTCACTTTTTTGAAGAAGAAATGATTGGCCAAATGATTCAAAACCATGGGGTTGGAAGAATCAATCGTGTATGCTTTTGACAGCATCTGAACTCCAGTGCGGATAGAATCGGGTTGTTGTAAGTTCAGATTTAAAATCGCTATGCCTACGAGCGCACCTACGCACTTTGGGTCTAGTTGCAAAGCCCTATCAAAGGCTAATCTTGCCTTCTCTTGATTGCCTAATTTCATAAAGCAATGGCCCATTCCTGAAAATATGTCGCCGCGTAACATTAGTTTTAGTGTTGACTCCAGACCAGTCTTTTCTGACTTTTAACAGATGATATTAGCTTACGGTATATATCGTATTTCATAACAAAAGATTGAAACAGGAAACTTGAAGAAATTAATTCCATTATTACCTAATCTAACAGCAGCTGGGCAGTTAGGGTTTGTTCTAAGAGCTTTTTTATAGAAAGCCAATGCTCCTCTATAATCTTTCTTATTGTAAGCAATACATGCTTTGCCCAGTAGTGAAGGAATATTATTTGGTGATTGATTCAGAACGAAATTAAACTGAGCATCTGCTTGTTCCATTTTATCACCTTCAAGAAGGCAAAAATAGGCCCTTCCCAGGAGATGATTCTGTAAAAATTGATGATAATATCTCTTCAAGGTTAATAAATAACAAGTCAGTTAGAACACCATCAACTATACAATATATATCTTTAGTTCATCTTTATAGGTAATATATTTGTTTACCTGATCATACATGATGATTTTGTCTGCTGTTGTATACAAAAGCGTGGCTTTGGTGAATAAATCTCGTTTCTTGTCTTTATTCTTTTCTCTGTTAGCTTCCTGGACATAATAGGCAGCCAACATGTCCAATGCTCGCATTTGATCTTTTTCATAGTCTCGGTAATCATTGTTTGCATCCACTCTTGAAGCTTCCACTATCTTGATGAAATCCTCAATTTTCTCCTGTTTGTAGTATTCCAACTAAAAAACCAACCCTTTTGTCTAGACCTCCATTCGAATATTGTAATGCATTGCAATGGAACTGCTACTCACTGCTAGGTTAACCCATATGGACAATTGGGTATTTTCCTGTCTTAAAATACCAAGTACTTCATCACCATCAGGCAATTGATCTGTATATAGTTCAATGACCTGGAGATTGAATAGAAAATTCCTGTTAAAAGATATATCGTCAACGTGTAAGTGAACTAAAACCACTAAACCCAAGTTTTTCAATTTGGAATTTGAAGAAAAGTTTAACGAAATATAGGTACCATATGTAGATTTGTGATTTGATCCGTTGATCAGCTCTCATTTATATCAATCAACGTTCGCTAAAAATTATTGAAAACTAGTGAATGTAAGATTGTTGTGGTGATTCAGTTGAAGGGACGAATTTTGTGTGTTAATAGCAGGATTTTGACTGGTCAATTGGTGTATTTCCAAACAAAATGAGCCCATCATATCTCCGGAAAAACTTGAGACCGTCACGTTTCAACTTTGGTCGAGTTCAGGAGGCCAAAAAAAACGTAAGTAGGTACCTAACACAAAAAAGATAACAACAATTATCTTATCAGGAAAAGCATTCAGGCGAGGAGGACCCTGAGGAAAGGAAGGAGATTGATGTTAGTCAGACTCATTGTTGGTTTGGCATATTCAAATTTTCAAAATTGGCGCGCTCCCACCAATGATGAAACAAGATGTCTGCCAAGGCCAAAATCACATTGATGACATTTCGTAAACAATCGTAATAACCCCTCCTATTATAAGAACCCTGCAAGTGGTCATACAAATTTTACATTTTTTTCTTCTCCTATTTTCCAAAGAACATCTTGTTTCCAACAGTGGTCTACCATTCATTCAAACTATGTCTGATTTTGATTTGGACAAGACGAGAAAGAGACATTTCAATTTAGACACTTCATACAATCTTATTATTTTTCTTTTTGCATTGATTTAGCTTGATTGAGCTATCCTATCAGCCGTATGTTCTGTGACGTGGGAGATTTGTTTTTGGAGTGTTTCTTTCTTCTGCCGCATGGTGTCGCCACTTCCAACTGACTCTTGGAACGCGGCTCAGTGCGGTCAAATAGACGCGACGAAGATGCATTGGGAAAGGCACCGCTTCGAGTGGAGATCTCACGGTCTCTACTTGGTTGACTACCCTGCATTGATGCCCGAAACCGATCTGTAGGTTGTCAAGCGTGCCTGTCTCGATGTTTACTTTGTCACGTCTTACGGAGAGAAACATTTACGATCTGCATTCACAGTGTGAATCGTTGTATGGACTACGAGCATATATAATCCAATGTTCTGCGTGGTATTTGCCAGGAAAGTAGTTCTTCCAGTCATTCAAACTGTTTGATTTTTAATTTGACAAGACGAGATATGTATTTCTTTCAATTCAAGACTTCGTCCAATTTCATGTCTTTTTCATTTTGATTTTTCCTATTTCTACTAGTTTGAAAAATAAAAAATTGAAATATATTTAAATAAGAAATGATTGGGATACTTTTTTGAATGAAAGAACACTTACCTCATCCGTGTCTCGAAGAGGAATTTCGATTGATGTTGCCATTTTCACACAATTTTGAAAAATGTATTAAAATTTTCGCTTTCAAATTTCTACTTCTAGATCAATATTTTTGTCTTAGACCATTTTTGTTATTGATTATCAGCAGTCAGCTGTTTGACGTCATATTGAAAGATGTCAAAAGTCAAATCACCTGACCTCTGACTACAGAACTGAAACACACAAGAACTTTGTACAAGGCATAAGAGATACCGTGGGCAGAGTGCGTTTGCGTCTGGGCTTCTCTGTCTATGGACACAAAATATCAGGTACGTCTGGAGAATCAGCCGCCAAAGACGCCATTACATTGCGAAGTGAGTAAAATGACATCATTGAAATGACCTATAAATACGTATCTGTCGATAAAATCTAATAAGGAGGTATCATAGAAAACACTCGGAGTATTTTCTATGGAAAGTATTGCGTTGAAGGGTGTTTACTTCTATTCATATTTTTCAATTCTACATCTATACGATGATCTCGTGTCGAATTTGCATTGGGATTTCGTATTGGCTGTTCATAAATATGCCTGCAGATGAGATATTTCTCAATCTATGATGGGGGCTGGAATGCCCATCAGAGTCATCAAAGATCTCGAATCAGTAATTTTTGTTTAAAATTCAACAAACTATTATTATTATATACGTGTTCTTATTCATGTATATATTGTTTTTAATATGCTGTTATACAACTATTTTGCTGTTATACAACTATTTTAGTTCTTTTCAAGTTGGAAGATGATCTGAACAAGGTCTGAACTTATAATATAGCCCTTATTGGCCTGATTCGAAATATTTGATAGCACATATACATATAGAATAAGGTATACGATGCTAATCATTCGATGAAAGGCAAATGGAAAATTCGATCTTGACAAATATCAATCCGTGCAATCGCTTTTAAATCAGATTTATAAAAAAGATGTGGTACTCACATTGCCAACTGCCATTCATCTTCTGGTGCTTAGCGGAAATTTAAAACAATTGAAGTTATATATGTACCAAATCACACATTTGAAAAAATATCTGAAAATAGATTCGGGAAAGTTGTTCAGAACTTAATAGTAATAAACATAAAAGTAATATTATGATTTTGGTTGATATTATATCTGTCCCCAAGGTGGATAGAGGATGGTGAAACAGCCCTTCAATTGTCAAGGGTAGTAATATTTCCACGACTTGAATGAAGATGGCGGTATAAGATCGATTATCGGTAGATTATCGAAGCAAATTTACGTTACTTACGTTTTTCTGTGGTTCGCATCTGAAGGACGTGAATTAAAACGACATTAAAACAATATATTTTCAATAAATCTGGAATGAATATTGATAGTTTGACTCTTCTCAGTCATTTTTCATCTAGAACAGATGACACTGATAAAAAGATGACAGATGCACAGTTTCTGTTTTACCGACACAAGGTATGTCGCCATTTCTGATAACTTCAGGTCAGGTAATATTACTACGGTTTGAAATCAAGTAGGCAAAATTATATAGTTTATTCTAGTGCTTGGTAATAGGAAGCTGTTTCACCATCCTATATCTGTACCTTGTCTGTCCCATACGCAACTTAGATAACAACGATAATAGGCTTATACTCATTTAAAATTATTATTGTCACTAAAATTGGAGCGTCTTTGAGCACAATCTGTGTGCTGTGTCTTTTGTCTTTGCTTTAATACTGACCCGTCCTGATGTACCTGCTGACGCGTTTCAAATCACCCTGTGTAATTGCGAAGGAACGGGGGTTGAATATGCGGAATAGAGGGTGAGTATCCCCACTTTGGCGACGTCGGCGTCAGTTCGCGCCGAACACGCGTCGTTTGAACTCCAAATTGTTGAGACGCGCGTCCGGCGTACGATCGACGGTGGTTTGTTTTGATAGGCCATTTGATTAGCCGGATTGTAGGTACGAATCGGAAGTTGAACGCTTCATGGATTGTGTTGAATTTTGTGGCGTTTTGTGAGGATGAACTGAATAAGTATATTATGACGAACTTAGGTGGTTGTCTCGTTTTAATGGGATTTCAAGGTGAGGGAAACACCGTTTTCGTTTAATATAGCACATGTACATTCCAAATGAGAACAATTAAGAATTGTTTATGATGGATATATTGATAGTGATGAAGAGAGCCTGATAAAATGCAGCCTTCAAATCATATATACCTATATCCATGTTTCTCGTGTGATTTGAGAATTTCATTTGTAAATTAAATCCGCAGGTATGGTTGACTACTCTCATGTCATTTATATTCATATATATATATAGTGGATTTGTATATAGGGGCCCCTCCTCTCAACAATTTCAGATATGGAGCAGCCTAATTACCTACAAAATAAATCTGTCAATTTTGATTATAAAAACACAATTTTTTGGAAGATAATCATATAATCTCTAATCTACTTGCGTATGTATAATAAGTTACATACGGAAACGTATAGAAGCAAGGGCCATTGTTTTTTTTGCTATTTTTCACTGTAATTCATCGATCCGTGTGTATTATATTTCGAATTAAGTAGGTACAACTCGGAATACCTATCACTAAATTCCGTGTTACAAATCGGAAAATCAACAAAACTCGGAAAGGCAGATATTTCTGATTTTAATTAGCAAAATTTCCAGTTGCAATTCGAAATTTAGTAATGACTTGAATAATAAAGGAGAAAAATTAAAAAGAAAATAAAGGCCCTTCTACGCTTTCGTACCTACCGAAGATAGTCTGATTTATCCAATTGGACAGTTGAATTTTGATAAAATGAGTTATGACAATGATAAAACGTTGTGTTGTGTTCTATATTATTCTCTTACATAAGGCAGCGTGGCCGAGCGGTCTAAGGCGCTGGTTTTAGGCACCAGTCCGAAAGGGCGTGGGTTCGAATCCCACCGCTGTCAGTAACTTTTTTATTTTGTCAATGTTTATTTTCATTTTTTAATAACAAAAATATTCACATTTTTTTAAATATTTTGGAAAGTGAAAACGAGAGTGGACAAGGTGGACAGTTGGAAACAATATTTTCAGAAAATGCTTGATTTATAAGTGGAGAAATAAAAATACTGAAGATATGTGAATAGAATTTAGAAGAATAATTGATGAGGTTAAGCAATAGGGAAAAATCACGGAGTGGGCGACATCTATAATTGATCGCATGAACTACTCGAGAGGTGAACAACAAACTAACCTCCATATGTTTATATGGGTAAAATGTGAACTTTATTTATTAATTTCAGTGATTTAAGCATTGAAAGTGTTGTATTTTGATGATATTTTGTGAAGAATTGTTGTTAATAGACAACACAATCTGAAAATGCAAAAGATTAGAAGAGGTGATATGGAGATAAAATCGCGAAAAATATGCTTGTTCCACAATGCTCTACATATTCAAGGCTTTGCATAAATTTCCTTCAAATTCTAAAGCAAAAGATGGGCAGGATTTGAGGAAACCTAGATCCTAAGGCAAGTAGCCTAGAAATGGAAGATGATCTTGGAGATAGAAAAAGCTGCCTCGGAATTTATGTTTGTAGCAAGCACTCATGATGATATTTTTTCAGTGGTAGGTTCGATTTTTCATTATTTTTTTCACCACCTCTTCTCCACCTCATTTGGTTCATTTTAATCATTTTGTAATTTATTACAGGCTCAGGCAAATATCAAATAATTATATGCAGTTGGAGCAACATGGAAATGAACAAGTAGAGGAAGATTTATAAAGAAGACATGATGAAATAAGATCTACACTTGGATGATGATTACCATGATCATGTGATGGATCTTGGAGAGTTCCACTGTAAATACAAAACCAACAACAACCTATATAACACACAACAATGTTCCTGATAATGATATGAAGTTTTGGGTGATTCTGGTGTTGTGTAAATGGAAGACTAATTTATCATCTGCTTGTTTGGCAGTATTATTTGGATTTAGGAATTTAACATGTTCAAGAATGTTTTATTATTGCATTTTTTATGAGTTTTAGTCTTTCTCAGTCTTAAGGGAATCTATTTCATTCACCAATGATTAAAAGATTTGAATAGGTACTGATTTGTTATTATTATGTTACATTTCCCAAAAAACATATGGCATGCTAGAGAAAGCCATTTACTCTTGTTTACCCAATAAAACTAGGAATTTTTTAGATAATTTATTTGAACACTATATCATTTCTTCGAAATGAGTTATCAAATCTCCACAAAATGATGAATCTATATCAACTGTCACTTCCAGGTAGTTTTTGCACTTCACTTTGTTCTAATAGGTATAATATCTATTTGAATACATCACCATATAATCTAGGTTCCTGAAAATAAAAACAAACCAACACAAAAAAGAAAACTGATGTCAAAAAGGTGGAGCTTATATGCTTCCAGTCAAAATGGCCAATACATCTTTTCAAAATTGAATTATACAACATTAACAATAAATCTGCTTTACAGGAACATTAAAATAAACCCATATCTCATCTAGTTTCATGGTGATTTCATGTGAGAATTGTGGAGGATCTCATACACAAAACTTTTTATGATTTCTTCATTGAGGCCTTCAGTTCCAATTGTGTCATTGCTGAAACACTTTCACCCACATAATATCGGAAATGTTCGAAATTGATATTTCGACTTTCACACAGGCATTTTAAAAACAATTTCAGGAAATAAGAACTGAAAAACTTCGAATAAAAACCGAAATTGATACCTGGACACACCTGGACTTTGGTGGCATTTATCAAGAATCCAGTGACAATAAAACTAAAACGTCGACAACAAACCCTAAATACAACTTCAATCCAATAGTCGAGTACGAAAGATCGACTTAAATCTCTGAGATAACTGAAATTCTCTTCAATAAAAACTTTGGTTTAACAAGAGATCAAATGACAGATTATTTGTTGTTCACCCCTCGATCCGACATTTTGTCATTTACAGCGCCATCTGGCGTTTCGTGATTTTTCCCTATCGTAGCAGAAGTAACAGAAGCACTAAAGAAGATGAAGATATAGGTACAGATATAGGCTAAAAGGTCTTGATGAAATAATTACAGCTGAGAAGAGTCAAACTATCAATATTCATTCCAGATTTATCGAAAATATATTGTTTTAATGTCGTTTCAATTCACGTCCTTCAGATGCGAACCACAGAAATACGTAAGCAACGTAAATTTGCTTCGATAATCGATCTTATACCGCCATCTTCATTCAAGTAGTGGAAATATTACTACCCTTGACAATTGAAGGGCTGTTTAACCATCCTCTATCAACCTTGGGGACAGATAATCGGTCTGATTCTCTAAGGAAGTGGTTATCTCAACAACTGTCATTTGGGTGGAAAATAGGAAGGTCAGTTGTTATTTGAATCACTTTCCGAATTTTCAATTCTCTAACGTCAAAATGGAAAAAAAATTAACAACTTGTCGTTGGTTTACCACTGATAAAGTGACTAATTTATACACCAGATTTTACTAGTGGAAATGAAATAATAATTCATCATAAAGGTGATATATATTTGAAGAGGCAGTTATGAAGGAAATTTGTTACAGTTTTTAGGATTTGAGTCGCTCAGGAAATAATAATATGGTAGGATAATCGATATTATTGAGAACCTACACCTTCCTACTGAAAAAAATATCATGAAAATATCTACATATATATGCTCAAGAAACAGATAGCATCCAATTATATAGAGCCTTATGAAATTATACAAACCAAGAATATTGATGTTAATGATGTCTCTGATAGAACCAATGATGTTCAACATGGTAGAATGTATTGCTACTGAAAAATTAGATACCTAGCTGAACCAATGAGCAATGATCTTGTGTAATAATATGCATTCCAGGATATATTTATACCTACCTCACTAGGTTCATTAACAAAACATATAATTATTATTCCTGCAATTATTCACGAAAAACTTGGCAGTACCGGACACAGAAAAAAAATGAGGTTAGATTGACGTTGAAATTGCAGAAAAACAGCAAACTATAATAAAAAAGAAGAGGAGTTACTAACTTTTCCGCATTTATTTACCACTGAGTGGAAATGTAAGAAATTAGCAACCTTGATAAATTTCGTATTTGAAGAATACCACATATGAATAGTGGAAAATCTAAAGTGGTTAAAAAAGTAGTTGTTAACAACGTTACTAATGTATCCATCGTATTAACCACTTTTTAAAGAATCGGACCGAATATCAACCAAAATAATGATATTATTTGAAGATAATACACCATTTATCTAACATTCCTTATTAGATCATAAACCAAAAATAATAAATTTGATTGTATTAAAAAAATTTGATTGATTGAAATAGATCTATTCACTTACCTACCCATCCTATATATTATGATAGATACATTTGAATTGAAAACATTATTCAATCAAAAATAAATTAATAGCGCGAAATATTAAAATCCAACTAGAATTCAGAAATATATGATCACCAAAATTTATGTGAAGCTGTACATTGAGGGTGAGTGAATACGACGTGAGGGGTAGGTTTTTACCCCTGATGATGGTCTATATACATGACATAGACGTACGTATAAATCGTTTAATATAAAGGCGGGAGACGTGTCAGACGTATGTGGACTCGAGGTTGGTGAAAATTACACTTTGAATAAAAAATATATATAGATTCAAAAATAATATTGATTTATTTGCAATAATTATCTAGATTCTATAATATAATTATATGAAGAACAATAACTGAAATCCCTATACAAGATGGCAAAGTAGGTATAGGTATGCTAGGCATAATATAAATATATATAAGTCGAAATAGGAAGAAGAAGACACTTCAAAAACAGTCATAATGTCATCATTCGATACATAAATTCTATTCAAATATTAAAATTCCACTGTTTTACGTGAATATCTTTTAGAAGAACATGTCTTCTTTGAATGTCCTGAAAAAAAAATGATACATACTCTAAGTATAAACATTTCTCAATCCGATTTAAACTTCATTATCATGAATAACAATGTCATATAGCGTGCAAATGTTTCGCGTGCACCTTTCCACAGCCAGACTAGATGGAATCGAGCGATTCCATGTTGCATCTACCGGAAACTTTCCAAAGCAAAATATATACCTTCGATCGTAAATAAAATATGAAAACGCGTCTGCAACAAAGGAAAGCCATTTTGCCGTGAAAAATATTATTGTGTTGGGAAATGAGGTGGGATGAAACAGAATTCTTTGGAATTGCTCGATAAAGATCCAGGCTCAGCTGTGAAAGCACCCCATATGCTATAACCCAATAACTCTTTACATTTACCGTACACCGTACACCGAGTTATATTTAACAAAAAAGTACAATCTTTACAGAAGTTGGTATGAGAACAACTCCAAGAACAACTCTTTCGTATGAACTGCCGAGTGTGGATAGACTTTGTGATATGAAATATATCTTACGAAATAATACGATGTCATGTTATAACTTTTAATCCATGCATAAAATTGATGCAAGGAGGTTCAATGAAATTTAAACTTTCTACCCACTGAAAATTGCCAGGTATGGAAGGTTGGTAATGTTATATCAAAGTTGTATGGCTCCTTGCTTCAACACTGCATTCATATTATATTTCATCCATCAAAAAATCAGCTTTTTGGAAGCTCACATGTTATATTCTTCTGTTTCAAGTACCCAAATTCTATGTAGTTAAGTGAAATTCTCTCAATCATTTTGGGTAGCGAAACAAGAAATTCTTAGTGTTCTGATTCATTCAAATACCAGAGAAACGTTCAAGGAATTGACAGTAATATTCGCCTTTCTCGATGCAGATTTTTTCAATTTAATTTCCCTTCGTAAGATCGCTTCAAATTACAAATTCAATTCCGAACTGAAATGTGAAACAGATCGCGATTCAAAAATATAAAATACTCGTTCAATTTCCCTTCTGATTTCTTTATGATCCTGATGGATCTCGTTTAGTTTCGATATTCTATAGATTCTTTAACTCTATATTCATTCGATATTTCCATAACACTTTTGTTTCAGTCTCAGTCGCCTTGAAACCTATATTTTACGAGTGAAAGGTGTAAGGTGAAAAATGGAGCAAACCTTGAAATGAAAGATAATATGCCATGAACTAGCATGAATCTTTGATTTCACATTTGATGAGGCTCGAAAGACTTATAGAATCTCAATTACGGCGAATCAAGATTATTGAAGGTCACAAAAAACATATTTCCATTGTCACAAATGACATTGGGAATGAGAAGTAGCTGAAAAGCATAAAATCCTCAAAACCAACGTCGTCATAATGCAAATTTCATCACGAAAAATAACTTCTATCTCAATATCTATTTTATTGTTTTGAGTTGTCAAATTAATTAACCCTACCTGTGCTTCTAAGTCTGATTCACATAGATCAAAATTTGTGTCATCATAACTTGACCTTGCCCTAATAGCACAAATGTATTCCCAAAATATTCCGGAAATGTCCCCTTGCGACAATAGAAATGTTCCGGGAATGTCGCGTAAAGTCGCATTATATTCCGGGGACATTCCCGGTAAATCCGTTGTGGACAAATTGTACGCTCCAGGAATGTTCCATTGGAACATTCTCGGAACGTCATTGGGGAACATATTTGGGACAAATATATTTTTTGCTTACTTTATAGTAGGTACTGACTTTTCCAAGAAGTGAAACACGACGTTACTATTTGCAAATTTATTGATACATAATACTAATTATACAGATAATTCAGTGAAATTGGCATGAAATGTGTTGACATGAAACAATTTTCAGCTAGCCCTGGTGTTTCTCATTTTCAATCATATTCAAACCTCTGGATTATCTCTGAATGTAGATGATATATTCTTCAAAGTTCACTGAAAAACAAACACATATTTCAGGCTGAATTCGAGATTTAAAAATTGTAATACTCACTGTTCACAATAACTTGCTGTGGCTCCTCAAAGGTTGGAGGAAAGTTTATGTTCAACTGGATTCACTCTGCAACTTCATTGCTAAAGGTACTCCATCTTCCACACATAGTTTTATCAGGGATTTTCACAAAGGCTGGTTATTTTGCTCAATATTCCTCTGAGATTCAACTGAAAAACACATAAGAACAAAATAAAATTTGAAACTTAGGACTTGCTTTCTAGGGACAACTCATAGAATTTGAGTCAATATCTGTTTAGCAGGAATTATAGGATAATACTTACAAGTTGAAGGCCACTCAGTCAGGTAAAAAGATTAGAATGCTTCACAATATCACAACAGGAACTTGTTCTTCTGCTTCAACAAGTAGGTTAATGGATCTGATCCACGAGAGTACCAGAACAGATTCAAAATATTTCCACCATGTTCAAAATATACAGGAAAATCATTGCTGAAATAATATATCATATGAGTGAATTGGATGACTTCTTCAATATATATCTACTTTTATTTCCAGCCATACCCGGTTTTGGTTGAGTTAGGCTGGAATGAAGTTCATTAAACCATCATAATTATTATAAAAAATCTGAAGTAAACAATGGTAATATATTGAGCAAAACTCACAATACTGGATATAACAATAAAGAATGTAAATAGTGAAGATCATAATCGCTTGTCAGTTGTCACTTTGTCAGTCACTATTCAACTATTGTAGAAGTTGGCCAGTTTCCTATTCTGAACGTAATCCTTTCAACTGACGTCACCGCGTTGCCATCTTAGTGTTTATGCAAATAATGATACATGAATGATATAAAATGATGATGAAAAAAAAGGCAATGATACTATGTTCGATTCGATATCAGCGGATTTTGTTTGAACAACTCATCAAAATGTTGAAATTTGAATTTCGTTAAAAAATTTCAAACTGTTTTCATGTAACGAAAATAATCGAATTGAGTCATAAACCCAGTATATGATTTCTATGCATAAACCCAATACAAAAATCTTCAATCGATTTATTGGGGAATAATCAACTTGACAATCTAGGACAAGAAAAATATGTTTCCGGAATGATTATGCGTGTATGTTCCGGGAGCATCCTCTGTGGAATGTTCCGTGCATATCCCATAGAAGGCCGGGACATTGGGACTTATATGGGACATTAATCGTACGTTCCGGGAACAATGTGTGCTATTAGGGTGAGAGTGCATCTGCAAAATAAAGTTGAGACCCTGATTTATATTTCACTGAAAAATCATAATTTTGCAATGTGATTCTCAGTCTTTGTAGTCTGAGAGGACACTTATTCAATGGTTTTTGAAAAATAGCCTCAAGTGGCTTATGATCAGTTTCAACTAAGAACTTTTTCCCATATAAATATTGGTGGAAACGTTGACAACCAAATACTATTCCTAGCATTTCTTTTTCAATTTGTGCATAATTTTGTTGACTTTCTGTCAAACTTTTTGATGCATATGCCACTGGGCCATCATCTTGTAAAATCACAGCACCTAAGCCATCTTTGGAACTATCTACTGACAAAATAAGAGATTTCGTTTCATCAAAATATTTAAGCACAGGCCTTGTCATGAGTATGTTTTTAAGATGCAAAAATTCCTGGTCATGCACTGCTGTCCAAAGCCACAAGTTATCTTTTTTCATGAGTTTTCTTATATTTGAAGTTATTTTTGACAAGTTTGGAATGAACTTTGACACATAGGTAACCATACCAAGAAATCTACTTAATTCTTTAGAATTTTTAGGAGTGGGGATTTGCCTAATAGCTTCCACTTTGTCACTGTCAACATGCACTCCATTTTTAGACAAGACATGTCCTATATATTTAACTTCTGATACATTTATTTTACATTTCCTTTTATTAAATTTAACCCCATATTCCCTACTTCTTTCTAAGACTTTTCTCAAAATTTCATTGTGTTCTTTCAAATTTTTTGCATAAATAATGATATCATCTATATACACTTTCATGCCATCTATACCACTAAAAATATCATTGAATGTCCTATGAAAAATTTCAGGGGAGTTCGAAAGACCATATGGAAGGCGCAGAAAGCGAAACCTACCATAAGGAGTAGCAAATGTTGTTAGTTTTGAAGAATATTCTGATAACTCAATCTGCCAAAACCCCTTATTTGCATCCAATATTGAAAAGACAGTGGCTCCTGCCATATTTCTTACAATTTCTTCAAATGTGGGAAGTTCATAATGTTCTCTTAATAATGCTCTATTTAGATTTTGTGGATCCAAGCAAATTCTTATATTATCATCTGGTTTTTTGACTATAACTATAGGATTCACAAACTCAGTGGGCTCAGTTATTTTCACAATTATTTCATCAAGTTGCATCCTCTCCAACTCAGCTTTTAATCTATCCATCAATTGAAAAGGTATTCTTCTACATGGTACAACTTTTGGTTCATAATCATTTCTTAGTTGAAAATTGACCGGATTATTTTTTATTTTACCAATACCACCAAATAAATCAGAAAATTCAGAACAATAGTCCTCTTTTTGACAAATTTCTAGAACATTTCTTGTTATCAAATTCAACTGCTGAACAGCTTTTATTCCTAATATGGGGGCAGATTTTTCACTACTAGTTTTAACAATGACAAAATTCAAAAGATACTTTTTATCCTTATGACAAATATTCAAATTACAGGCTCCAATTACATCCAATTTCTCACCACCATAATTAGTGATATTTGCTTGACAGTTTTTCAATCCTGTCAGGTTCAACATTCTAAAAATATTTCCAGGAATTACATTTACATGAGCACCTGTATCAAGTTTAAATTTGACAAATTTATTACAATCAATAATTTTCAATGTTTGGAACCAATTTTCTTCCAAATTATTCACCTCTAATGAACCTAGGACATATTCATTATTGGAAGTGGGGTTAACATTATTCATATCTGTTGACACATCATCATCACTTCCTAAATCAACCCCATGAATATTAAAACTTTTACAGCAATTGCTATAATGATTCAATTTACCACACTTTCGACACTGCTTACCCACTGCAGGACATCTTCCAAAGTTATGCTTACTAGCACAACGCCCACAGCTTTGTTTCTCAGTGCTCATTCCCAATGGATGCTGCTTCTTTTCAAAATTTCGTCTCCTTCCAAAGAAGTGGTCATTGTTTCCTCTTGATCCTCTTGAAAAATTTTTGTGCTGCAGGTTTTCTTGGGAGTACCTGCCATTCTTGTTGACTGCATTCAGTTCCAAATTTTTGGCACCCTCCATCATTTCCTTGATGTGTAACTCCGTTTGCTCTGCTGCCCTACAAATTTCTATTGCCCTATTTAGTGTTAAGTTTCTTTCTCTTAGTAGTCTGTCCTTGACTCTCTGATCCCTTATCCCACTGACAATTCTATCTCTGATTAGTCTGTCTTTGAAATTGCCAAACTCACAATTTCCAGCTATTTTCTTCAGTTCAGCATAAAATGACTCAAAGTTTTCTCCATCCAGCTGACGTCTCATATTAAACTTATGTGCTTCCACACTAGTATTGCATCTGGGTAGGAAATATTCATCAAGCTTGGCAATAACAGTGTCCACATTGCTTTTTTCTGCTTGTGAAAGTCCTAACGACTCAAAAACTTCATATGCCTCATCACCAATACAATGTAACAAGACTGCAGCTCTTATTTCAGTTGGTTTTTCACTAGCCCCAGTCGCTATTATGTATAATTGGTAGCTTCTTTTGAATTTCTTCCAATTCACGCTAACCTCGCCATTGATTGCCATGGGCGGTGGTTGTTTCAACGACTCCATTTTGTTTTAGACTTGCCGGCGTGACCAACTTTCTTTGCAATTTATCAAGTTGCTGCTTACCTAATCGATACCAATCGATTATAAAACCGACTGCGCCATGTTATGTTCTGATTAAGACATTAATTAAAGACATCTTTATAGAGATCACTTTTAATTATTACTTATAATATATTGAGTTCACATCTCATCGTCACAATCTAATCTCATATTTTAATTAATCTATACTAGAGAGAGATAGTACTCTGCAGAGCAGCACCACGGAACATTGTCTATATTAGAGAATTGATGTATGACATAGAACATAGAACAAACCTACATATACATAAAACGTTACACTGAATACACTCCAAGTGTACATCATAACAGGTATAACAATTGATATATGATTCAGTAATAGAAGTAATCAATTTTAGAAATATCTCAACTGGAATATATTCAAGTTTAATTAAATAGATTGTCAATACTAGCTGTCGTGTATATATCTGTAGAGCCAACGATTTGCTCTAATGGATTTCGAAATTTATTGGATAATGAATTTAGTATGTAACGGGTGTGAATAATCATTGATTTAGAAATGGAAACGATAAATATGGACTATATGTGAATTTATTTCACCAAGGTGCTCATTTCTTCACTTTATATTGGGTAGAGGCTTCTATTTTTTGTGTATCCATACTTTAACTTCGATCTAAAACACTTTTTCATCAATATCGACTAAAAACTTTTTCCATAACAATCTCCTAATTCACAATTTCATTTATTGCGAAATTTACAGAACACTTTTGTTAAATATAATCAGATAGGTACTGTTAAGCTCTACCGGAAATTGTATATTCACGTGAATAAAATATACATACTTGATTAAAAGCAGAAACTCATCATTCAGTTTCTAAATCTTTAAAATAACAATTCCTCTTAAAGGAAAACAGAAGGAGGAGAACAAATACAAAGAGCGGTTTCACTCTGATAAATTTGAATAAATACATATTCAATATATGCAAAAAGGTTGATTAGACACTCACATTATCAATTTATGGGTTCACGTGAAAAATATCTTGAAAAAAAATGAAGCAGTTCAAGAGAATCGTGGAACGAATAAGAAAACAGAATTAGAATAAAAAAAATCACATATAGGATTCCAAATATGTAACCTAAAAAGGGTCGATTCGAACTAAACTGAGAATTTTTAATAGGTGATTTATTTTTTCTCTGTAACACAACTGTGTGATTTATTTGAAAGGCTCTATTGGAAAACATATTATGTTGAATAGTCGCTGATTTGAAACTTTTATTTCTCTGATGGTATAATTAAATTTTTACCAGTCGGTTTCCGTTTGTAGGAAATCATGTGACGGTATTATATGTTCAGTCAGCATATATTCAGGCCCTGAATGTGAATTTTATTTCACGGGTTTTGGTGATGACCTTTATGCTTGGAGTGGTAATGCTGAGCATGCAGATTCAGAGCAGGGCTATATACATTAAGTGTCCTAAAAAAACATGGATAATACAATATTCCACCAAGAATGACAAAAAAATTCACATGGACGAGTGCTCTGAAGCAACGGCCTCTCTAAATAAAACGCTTTATGAGTGGTTTGCAAAGATCTAAAGCTCTAGATCTTCCAGGAGCTATTTTCCGATCAAACATAAATTTTCACTAGTCATTCTCGTGTGTTACTTGAGTAGTGGTTTAATGTTGATGATGATAAATGCTCTGATGCAAATCTAAAATTTAGACTGTTCAATTTCATAACCCTCAGATGTTATAATCATTTCTATTATACAGAGCGGTCTTAAATCCTCTTTTGATATGGTATGCCAAGAAGTTCCTTCTTTGTCACTTTTGAATCAAATAGTATATATCTGTATAAATGTTCTGAATAGAAACATTGGACTGACTGAGCAGAAGGATTGCGAAATTATGTTCAATATTTATCCAACATAATCAGCAATATCACAGATGTTCTGCGTGATATTTGCCAAAAGAGTAGTCGTTTTTGTTTGAGTTATCATAAACATGATTTCAAACATTTTGAATGTTATAGATTTTTCTTCTATAACCAACAATTCTATTTTGGTATTATTCCACAATGATTAATTGGATATGCAATAAATATATCTGTATTTGAATAGATGAGAGATAGAGCGGTGATTATGTTTTTAACTGTTGGCGACAGTTGGCACCTATTCCAAATAATGTGGGTGTTTATAATGTCCTAATATACTATTATGTGTTGATACTTTCGGAGACATGAATGAAGGGAGTAATTCAGTACCTAATAGCATATATATTATATAGATTCATCAATAGGACATCTGCCTTGCCCTTAATGTGCATTATTTTCATTATTGCAATTCCAGAGGCGCACAATTTTAGATTCGAACTTTTGCGGAAATAGTACCTACAATAGAATTCGATATTTTTTTGTTAACAAAATTTACTGAAAATATATATTGGCATATGATTCGTTTAATTACTAGATATAATTATGTATTCTTTCGGATAATGCAGAATTTCAAATAAGGTAATGTCTGAGTCGGAGGTAAGTTTGTGAAGTTTGATATGAGTCCGATAAAAAATCTACATTTTTTCGCTACAGCTAACAGCTACTTTCTACAATGGAACATTTCAGTATGCCGTTCTATTATAGGTAGGAACCTAATACGAGAAGGATATGCCGATAATGAATTTTCAATTCAATTTTCAGATACGAGGAGAAGGTAACTATGTTTTCATAACACAATAATTTTTCATTAACCCAAGCTGAGATCATCCTTGAAATACTATAATGGAGGGCCAAGAAAATACTTGTGTACGCTACTGCTTGTGAGGATAATGCACCCTATACCAGGGATGACCTTCCCACCCTCCCTCTTCATCAGCAAAACTAATCGATAAGGCTGAATCGATATTCAGAATAACAGGTGGATTGGGTTATAATGAAACTATATGAACTTCGAAGAGAAGAAAACATATATAAGACTAGAAGGTTAATGGAATCCATGTTTCTCAAAGTGGAGTGGTTTTTTTTTATACAGCAAAAAATCTCAAAGTCATCTCCACAACTATGTATTCAAAGAGGTACCTGTTTCGGACCTAATTAGGTCCATCATCAGCCTAACATAGTAGTTGTGTAGAGAAAAGTTATACAAGAAGAATGAATAAATATAATAAAATTGATCAAAATCACATTAATATGTGTTATTGATACATGTTATGTCGAAAATTTAATGATACCGAACAACATATTGCCGGAAAAATGGGTGGTAGTAGTTTTTTGATAAAAATCGGAACGTGAATCGACATCTTGGTAGCATCAATTGAGTTGGACAACTCAATGATACGATACAGCTTTGAATGCAAATCGATTATTAGCGATTCAACACCATCTCGGACATTGCAGTTGACTCGGCTGACATCTCGTAACTTAGCAAAGCTCGACTATTATAAATCGCATGATAATCTCGTTACATCAATAACTATAATAATTATTTATGAAGATTCCATATATAATAATGTCTTAACCTTCAATGATACGATAAAATATACTTCACTTAGTTCCATATACTTTATCCCAACTCTGTATATATGCCAGAATTTCGTTCAATCTCTTTTTATACGCTGCTTAATTCTTACTGAAGGGAGCTTATATTCGGTTAATGTATGAGGTGTATAAGTTGTATAAAAGAGATTTGCTTACACTCGAGAAATTTTTCACTGAATGCGTGGCATGATTGATATCTGAATTTGGACAGCTGAAAGATGCTTGTCCCGATTCACCGAAGAAAAAACTGCGTAGAGTAGATTTTGTAAAAGGAACATATTCACTGAGAAAGGAGGGATCCTATTTCTATAGATGATTTGTGATGGGCAAATTTTTCATTTAAGTTTTCATTTTCACATTTTTGTTCGATTTCAGTGATAAATTCTGAAATAACTAATTGATAACCCTTTTTCCTACGACCACGTATGAAAACGTCAATAATCACACCGTTTTGTTATTCAGAAAGTAGTTCATATCACCATGGTATTGTTTATTTGAAAGAAAAAAAGCACTAGTGTTGATATGAAAAATATCACAACGGTCGCCTGAATTGATAGAAATAATTAGATATATTGTTCAAATTCATATTATTTATTGAAATTTCTGTCTCGTTTTGAACTATATCGAGAACTCTTTATCTATTAATTTCAATGTGTCTGATACAAAACCTCTGAATTCACTTTAAAACTGGAACCTATACTCTTTGCTGAAACTATTTCGATGTTGTTGACAGAGAGTTAGATCATTCAAAAGAGTACAGCTATAGTTTTGTGCGTGGCTTGCTGCTTGCATCAGTTTGATATCACAGTATTTGGTATCACAGATGTTCGCAAAAAGTCAAGGACGCACTAACTCGAGTAACTCGTACGCGCTTGCGAACTACGTACTTATATGGTTCTGTATTCCTGGTTGCGTGATTACTGGCGCTAGCAGGCGTATGGTGTCAAGTTTGTTTATGTACGCTGTGTCAATATCAATAAAATTTGTCCAAACTAAACTAACTCAATCGATCAGTAATTCACATAATGAGGAATTGTCGGAGAAGTATTCAAATATCATCTTGAATATGGAAATAAACAGTACTTGATATTGAATCAAAACCACCTGAAATTCTAGTGACCGCTCAAGTTACATTTTTGACAAGACCTCCCGCGAAATGAAAGTATTCGGATTGTTGTGTAATATAGGTATTATTGTCACTTGTGCGAAATCATCCAAAACCATCGAACAGATTTAGGAATATTTTTCTGCTAGTAAATTCCCAAAAGAGTCAAAACTCCTACTGGGTTGATTACAGGTCTAGATCTGGATTCTAGACAAATCAGGTATCAGAAACATACAAATGGAGAATTGATTGACACAATACAAAATATATTGTTCAAGGAATTGTTGAAATTTTATCAACTGAAAAAAATTATATTATAATGTTCTATACATAAGATTTGAATAAAAAAAATCGAAAATCACGACTGGTCTTATATTTTGCTTACTTTCCATAATACAGACTACGATTACAGTCGACCAGTATCGTAGAATGGAGGAAGCCATTATGCAAATTCTCATGTCTAGAAGTGAAGAGATATCAATCATACCTACGCTGTTGAAGGGTTCTCGAAAAAAAAATCAAATTGAGCACGAACGGATTCCTGTCCGATTATTTTGGATATCGACTCGGTTTCGTGTTACTAGAGAGTCCTTTGTCGTCTGCTAATTATCCTTTGAAGCGCGTATGGCTTCATCCTTGGCTTCGTTTCACGTTATCCCCTCGATCTGCTAGCGGTGTCAAGTGGAGTGGAGTACTAGACGGTATGAATAGCCGTAATTTGTCTCGTGAATTCGTTGAAACGATAGTCGAGTAATTATTATATTGTTGGTGGCTTTGATATCGGAGGAGGAATGGACTTTCTTCAAGTGTTATCATCCATAATATGACACTGCGGATCTAGAGATACTGTATATATTGGTGAATTCATTTCATGTTGTATGTAAACGAAAGGAAATAATGCAGTCCAGTACCCCATACACAAATGAGCTAGGGGAGAGATTTCTTCATATTATCCAAGGCCAGAGATTAGATGGTCGTCTAATCTCGGATACCTAGAAATAGAATATCATCATATCCGAAATTAGGAGACCATTTTTCAAAGAGTTGAAAGTATATGAGTCTGATTTTTATTTTTTATCTCGAATTCCAATCACATTAAATGTTTTCTTCCTTATATGATGTTCAATTATATATTGGACTGTGTTATGGAGCTAAAAAGAAGTGTATTACTTGATTTCTGATAAAAAAATTTCGGGCATATTCAAAACCTATCCGAAAATAGGCGACCTTCCTCCATCACCTTTTTTCCAATCTCTTCAGGCAGTTTACCTTATAATCTCATAAAGTCTCACAATGGTTGGAGAACATCGACCCTCTGAACAAAATTGCTCTTTATTCAAATCCTGAAATATTGTCCTCAATTTAAAATAAATACGATTGTCCTCAGAGAGATGAATGTTCAACAGTTAGGTCGACTGATATTGCCATTGTTTGAGCATAGAGATGGGAGCTTATCTCTCAGCATCCAGATATGCCTCACAATGTATAAAATCTGGCATTTATCATTATTTGTGTAATTAAACCTTGCTCTGTGATGATGGATTGTTGTTTTGAAATGAAGCAAAGCATCAGGTATTGGATTTTGCCAACGTATTTTACAGGACCCAAAATTAATCTATACGGAAGACGAACGAGAGAGAAATATAGAAAAATTTACCTTTAAGAAGAGCATGTATTCAATGATGTCAAATAATTTTTCGATATTGATGAAATCGTGTGTGGAATTATTTGCAATTAATAAATCTATAAAGTCACTGACCTGATGTTATTGAAATATCGTTAAAATAAAAAAAAACTACCATCAATAATGCACATATATATTACTATACTTGAGAAGAATACTAGTAATTTCAGTGAGTACAAATACACTTTTTTACATAAAATTCTTGGATATTCTGCAGAACATCAAGGTTGAAACTCATCCATCAAAATTCTATTGGATTCCAATAATGATAAATGTATAACTATTCTAATAACACATTTGAAATCAAATTCTAAATGATTATAATTCATATATCCAACAAAATTGATTTTTTTATATCATCACTTCAATTCTTATTCATGTAACATTCCAAATTAATTATCTTTACGTGATTAAAAAGATTGATAGCTACACGATTGATTTATTATTCAAAAAGCATTAAAATCCAGTGGGGAGGTGGTATTGTTGCATGTTCTCTCACTGAATAATAAGATGTTAGTTTATTCATGTTTTCGAAATTATAATTCTGAGCATGGAAATATATATTTCGTTCAAAGTAATTGTAATTTCGAATAAAGGAAAATTGAACATATTTTCCAACAAAAGGCTGCAGTGAAATGAATCTATTGTTCTTTTTCAATTAAGGTTAACTAATTAGAGTGCGATTAACAGTTGAAATTGAAACGGTTTGATAAAACTGAACTTTTATTTTATCCAGGTTTTCATTAAAGTTTTGCTGAAGGCGTCTCGCAACAATGAAATGTCAGAGTTTAATTTATTTTCTATTATTATCAGCAGGATTTCTCATATTGAAGTACTATAATTACAGTAAGTTATGTATTGTGTGACATTTGGCTTTGATACACGGGTATGAAAAAGAATCAGTCAGTCTCTTTCGAATTGAGACTGATGAATTCACCAATAATTTGAAGTAAATTTAATTGATAGATAATGGTGAATTTTTTCTAAAGCAACCTTATGTGTTCTAAACTGCTCAACATTTATAACATATAACTACATTATCATCATTATTGATTGTACGTCAATTGTTCACTACTATTTTGTGTATTTCTCTCTTTCTTGAGACTACCGAAATCTCTCCACTCAAACCTCAATATAACACGATTGTGGTTACACGATAATATAATATTCCAATTCCGATATATCCGTAGAAACTTCAAGCCGACGAATTATCCCGAAATCTCTGAGTGGTTTCAAACTTTCAGAAAGCATTTCAATCTAACTTCGAGGTCGTATTTCGCTACATCAAAAGAATTATTGACTTTTGAAATATTAACCACCTAATTCGCGATGATCCACTGAGAGGAACTGGAGAATGGAACTGAATTGCTCCAATAATTCAACGAAGCTTGTTAGAATTTTCGTGAGAAGGGTATTGAATGTTGAATAGATTTTCAGTCCCTGTTGCATATGACAATTGATTGATTTACTTACGTAAAAGTTTATCATCAGTACAGGTTTTCTTATAGACCAATAGGTGTATAATCCTGAAGGCTAATTCTAATTATTATTATTTGCCAATATATCAAACTCATGTCTGGAATTCGATATTATTTCTCCCTTCTTAGGGCCGGTTTATCAAAGCAGGGTAATCCAGAGGGGTAAGCTGAACCGGGGTTAACTTTATCCTAGAGCTAATTTCCTGTTTGATTTTGATAGCGTTTAACCCCACCTCATCAAAGTGAATAAACATTTTATCCCAGAGTTAGCTGTTAACCTTGGGTTATATTAACCTAACCCTGCATTGATAAACCGGCCCTTAGTCGTCTTATTATATTCAACCCTTAATTCACCCGCTGATGATAAGGTACTGAAAAGCAATTTTCGAAATGAAATCCTCTTTTCTATTCTGGATCCTGGGATACTCTCTGAAAATGTGTACGTGCCAGATTGCTTTTTATTTGGAATCACCCCTTTAAGTGATCAAGCTGACGCCGCCTGAAAAACCAGCCCCACAATGAATACTTTCCCTGATGGGCATCGGCCCTACCTTCGTTTCATGAAAGGTTTCCTACATTATTAAATGCAAATTACGGTCATGGATGGACGTGAATTCCTTGAACACCTGTGAGCTGAGAGAGAGGAAGGAATATCAGAGGTAGGTTCAAATATATCTACATATTCATGGTCCAGAAGCCAGAGGTATTTGATATGCAAGAGGTGTGGTAGTTTTTATTTTCAAATAGGTTCCAAAAGTTTGAGGCTCCATTGAAAGTTTGGAATTTGTGAAAAAATAGGCTGAGAATATGGGTTTGTCCCCTTGAGATTTCTTTTGATGCAAAAGCGATTGTGCATATCGATGTTTATCAAAATGTATTGATAAAAGAAATTTTCATGCGTACTTTCTGCCGTTCACTGTAGATATACACTTTTATCTACAACTATCAAGTGAATCATCCATTGCTTTCTCCGTTTTCAACAGTTAATGACAGTCATTACTGTGATGAATCGAGTTATAATGACAGTACGATGGGGTAATATTGTGACATCCCATCATATTGTCAAATTCAAATCGGAATTCTACCTACTATGCATAATAAAAAAACGAGAATTCATTGTTTTTTATTCTAAGCCGTATAAAATGAGTTGTTACTTTCTTGAAACGCTGAAATTGAGGTTAGGGATGCCAAAACGGAGGAGAATTCCAGAACGCTCAGACCAATCAGAACAACATACAAGTATATATTGTTGGTTGCATAAGACATCTTAGTAGTACAGTCACAGATACAGTATAGCAATAGCCACTGTTGAAGACTTAATTTGCTGAGAATCTACAATAAGAGGACATATCTGGTACATGCTACTTTTCTAAAATTGATATTCTGCAATAATATGCATATTATTTTTATAAAACACTGGTTGATTGATAATGCGTGTTCACGACTTCTTTCGCTAAAGCGGCTGAGATTCAAAATTCTCAAATTAAACTATCTTCTATAGGAAAGCAAGTTGCTACGTTTTTGAAACTGGAGAACCCTGAATTATACACAGGCCTTTGCCTCCGAAGGCCCTCTGCTACCATGTGTTGATGGAAATCTACCTCAGTCGCTGAAAGCTAAATAAACGATTTAAACAATAAGTTGGAGAGAGGAAACAAAATTTTAAAAGAAATAACGAAAAAAATTAAAAGTCATTCACTATAATAAGCTCCAACATTATAAATAACTCTGAAACAAGTATAACTACCATTACTAAAATGTCGGAAAATGCAGCTACTGGAATCAATTTCAACAGTAGTATCAATAATGTTACTATCAATTATTATGTAAATAAAAGTTAGGCTTGGCCACGGCCTTCTATGTTTGTTACATATTTCTCACGCTATAAAACTCTTGAAAAATTATTTTGAAATTTCGAAGTTTTTTGGATATTAAGATAGTTGTAGATAAAGCATCATAGTATTCTACTCGCGCATAATGGCCATTACCCACTCAGATGATTACAGCACTCGCCTTCATTATGGGCTCGTTGAATAATATATTATCTATGAAGTGGCATAATGACATGTTTAGATTTCCTGTGAATTTCAATACGTGGCGCATGAATGTCATTATAATTTGTAAATTCGTTTGAATCCTATCATCTTCATGCAGATATACTATAATTTATATAGTAATATCAAACTTATGTCACATCAGAAGTTTATCATGGATATATTATATCTCTGAATGAGGTGATAAGAGCATAAACAGTTATAAGCAAATATACCATCCAAGGACCATAGCATCAATTTACATTGTGTTTTTCTAAGATGGAGTATCGCGAACGGGCGCTTCTGAACTACTTATTTTTGATTATCCGAACACAGCTGGTGCTTGCATTATGATAACTATTTAGGATTTAGGTTCTATAGAACGACGGAAATTAAATTTGTGAATAGAATTCTGCTGCTCATGGTGATAATTGAAATAAAATGATCGGTGTATTTCCATAATTAATACATTTTTTAAACCATGCCTGATGTTAATACGTGTATCAATTTCCACAACTTGAATTTCAATTGTTTGTTTGTTTGTTGTTATTCAGAATTCTGAAATTGATATATGAATTTCACTTCAGCGTTAGCGTTACCTACTGATCTGTCTCCATTCTCAAATTATCCTGAATTGTCCATATGGAATATTATAGAATACTGTAGTCTATACAGTTACTTTATATATAATTACAGTTCTTATGACTAATTGCATGAGACGACAAAACAAGGGTTTTCTCATTCGACTGTTCCCCTTATGATATATGACACTGTTTTGGAAGATTCATCATTTGCAGAGAAACTGTGGTGTAGTAAAAAACTTGAATGATAATGTATACGAGAACACTGAGGGGTTAACAATAATCGGATCTGCGAGAGTGGGTCGTCCAATCAAATCGTTATTGCTGATGAACGCAGTAATTCAAAAAGGCAATTTCCATTCGATGTGCATGGCAATTCCGATGATAAATCTTTCGTATTTCTTTTCCCAGGTCGAATTTATTCGATTTGTGATATCTTAGTGCCATCTCGTGAATTCTCAATAATTGTAAATTCAATAATCATGAAACTTCTTGAAATAATTTGGGCTTCTCAACATTACAGTAAGCATCATATACCAGGGGTGGGCGAATTTATCGATAATATGGATAATATCGATAATATCGATAAATTCTTATTATCGATAATCGATATTTCCAAACTGTTATCGCCCACCCCTGATTTTCTGAATCCTGTATCAATAGTTTTTACATTTCCACGTTCACAATACAAAAAATTATACGAATTTTTGATATCAATAGCTTGTGAAGGACTTATCGATAATATCGATGTATCAGATATCGATAATATCGATATGCACCATATCGACAATATCAATAATATCGATGTTATCGATTATTATCAATATTATCGGAATAATCGATATTATAGGGATTTCGATATTATCGATAATTCTCGGAATTATAAAATAAAATACATAAATGAATGAATAATGAATAATAAACAACGTCAAATATCACAGCGAGTGTAATAAAAACAGATAATAACAATATATATCTAGGTCTATTTTTTTAGTTTATGCTTATATTATATATTCCAACTGACTAGTTGAGAGCATCTTCCATGAACTCCTTAACACTGTAATAACATTTTTGCAGTAGCAGGTTTTTTATGGTATTTTTGAATTTTTTATCTGAACTAATTTGTTCAATTGCAATTGGCAGTATATTGTAGAGAATGGTCGCATTAGATATTGGATAATTTTCGTATTTGGAAGTTCTGTGATTTGGAATCCTCAGTATAAACCACAATGTCTGGCTTACAACTCTCCAAATAGATCATATTGAAGATCAGCCTCAAAATACGTTTTTGTTTCTATTTTAATGGGATAACCAGCATTCACTTATGAAGTTTCAATCTATTGGACAGAAAATCAAGGATAATAATATGACTTACTCATATTCTCATAGAACATTCATTCGCATGTCATGAACTAATGTCAGATAATAATATTATCCACAACATTTCCACAACTTTCAATACGTAGTTCCTTTTCGTTTTTGTCCTCAAAATGCTTTCATGCGTGAGTGCGTATAATTTTCTGACCACCCTCATTCTACTTGCCTTTTTCGGTTTTCCCCATGCCACCCCTTTGGACGCTTATTGCTACAGTTGTATTGCTAGAAATGTCGCGCCCTCTCGTAATTACAATGAAACTTCGAGAAAATTTATTTGTTTTTCTCATAACAACTGGGAAAAAATGTTCGCAGTCGAAATTAAGGAGATTGAAAAGGGCCCAATATCACTGAGAGCTGTTTCGGTATAATTGGCTGTTTATATGAATGCGATCATTTAGCATGAATTAGACCTTTAGAATGATGTTCTCTTCAATAATTGCCTTCTTCATACAAATTGGATATTCAAGGAATATATATTGTGCTATAATATTATACTTCAACTTCACATACCTATTAGTCATAATTTATTGATACGTGAAGCATCTTCCAACACCCCTACCAAAGGTTTCATCTTGAAAGGTGTTTGTACAGGGTGATTGGCTATGGATTTCACGACTTCAACAGCTGTGATATCTCGAAAACGAAAAGAGATATTCGAGATTTGGAAAAATTAATTTGAATGAGACGTCGTTTCCTTTAAAGATGATTTTTGCCACCCGATTTCATCATTCAATATACAGGAGCTGTGGTATAACGTTCAATGTTTTAAATGGAACCCCGGGGTATATTATCACAATTTTATAATGTGCTTTGGGCGCTTGAATTTGAATGATGATTGTTATTGGATTTAACCGAGTATGCCAGGGTTGACTTAAAGAAATAATCAATGAGTAAATGAAATATCACGTTCTGATGACATGAGTGCGCTTATTTTCAAATATTTTTTGGGATGTCACACCTACTGGTACTAAAAAGATATATTTAAAAGTGCTGGTATATTTTCAATGCCTCCATAAAATATAGAAAGTATATATTTTTTAAATCGAGAAAGAGATCACTTTCGAAATGTGTGATAATATAACAGGGGGTTCTATTTAAAAAATGAAAAATCATACACAGCCCCTGTATATTGAATGATTGAATCGAGTGGAAAAAAATTCTTTCGAGTTAACTTTTCCAAATCTCCAATATCTCTTTACGTTTTCGAGATATCAGCTGTTAAAGACGTGAAATCCATAGCAAATCACCCTGTACAATTATTTTCAATACGCAAATGTTGATTAACTCCCATGTCTGTGTGTACAATTCATGTACAACGAAAAAATGTATTACCTAAGTTCCATTGAATTTCTTTGTAATCCGTTTTAATGAAATTGATCTTTCCAGTGTTTTCGAATGACTTATACCCACAAAGCATCATTCAACACATACCCACCAAGTGGAAAGTAAACAAAACTTCAGGTATCAACGTTGTATCTCTGAGTTGAGGAGTTGCCAAGGGGCTGTACTATAGAAATTCGCGAGATTGGATATCCGGAATAGATAGATTGTATTCGTCTGGAGATGAAAATTGTATAGTTAACTGGAATGGTATACTGAAATCACCAGAACGTGGTGAAACTACACGCAATTAGAGAAACGGAACTTGGTACTCGGAATGCGAGAACATGTTGAACTATTCAAAGTTCTGCAATCCTATTAATGTACATTTTGATAATGATTATACCTACCATCCATATAACATTACTATCGATATGATGTCATCAGAGCAAATTTATGGAAAATTATATCTACTCATGCCTCATGCTCTCGTTTTTTTTATAATATAGCGAGTTAGCAAAACGTGTCAAGCAACTTCCCTCACCTCAAAAACTAGGAGAGATAAAGTTGAACTTCGAATGAGTCTTTTGTATCAGAGCTCTCATATACAATATGATGCAAATGTATGGAATACATTTATATTTCGAATAAAATCCTGCAATACAATTACATATTGACTTCTCTCTGATGAAGATATATAATCATTCATAAATATTGAAATTGACGACTTTCAGCAATAATTGACAAATTATATACTTCAAAGTCGATTTTTAATACAATAATTCCTCAAATCTTTGCTGTGATAGCAATATCTTCTCTGAAACCATATTGCTATTTAAAAACAGAATAGACCCGATTGTCGTTCTAAATGGAAACTTAGTAGGCTGGATATACCGTCTACTAAGTGTTCATTTAGATCGACAATGGTACGCAGAAGATAACAAGAGGAAATCTAATTAGTGATTTCATGAGGCGTTTCTGCCGCAATTTCCAATGACATCGGAATCTTTTCCAGGAATTTAATATTCATCATTGATTTCCTGAAAGAGCCAAGGTAGGTATTCTTCACCAGGAGACGTAATTGGAATATGATTTTTATTATTTTTCTTCAAGAAGATAAGTTCAATGAGTTGAGGATATTATATTTTGCCAAATTGTCAACATAGTTCAGTTATTTGTCGTCAGACATGCTATGATACTACAAAAAATCATGAAATTGAATTGAGGAAATAACTCGAAATTCATTCAAATTGTTTTTTGAAAAGTCACGGAGAGGTTTCAGTTTATATTGAATGGATTTTCTTGCTGTCATAAATTTGAGCATTCGCGTAGCATGTTAAATCGATGTGTCGAAGATTTCGCGATTTTATAATAGTATATTATGATACAAGTTTTATAAGACGCTATTTTGTCGCACGCGTTGTTTGGAGTACGACGAGCGAAGCGAGGAGTGCTCCAAGTGAACAAGTGCGACAACGTGTCTTATAAAACGTGTGTAATATGCAATTTTTTCTATTTTGAATTGAATTGAAGAAAAAAATGGATTTAATATCGATAAATAACAGAAACATCTTCGATTGGTAACAATGATGACATTGAAATAATTAAAATCTGACGCACAAGCGTAAAGACCAGTGTACAGTTGAGCGATTTTGATTATTTCAATACCAGAGGTGAAAAATTCAATGTTGTTATTGTTTTTATTGGTCAAGTTGAATCAAATTACACTCTGAATTGAAATTTACCAATTAAAACATTGAGTTTTTCACTGCTAATATCACCAAATCCAAATCGCTCAGAAGTAAACTGGGCCTAACTCTTCTGACTTTCATTTGACAGTTCGATTGTACCAATCTCTGATTAATAAAAAATGCGTATCGAAATAGAGGCTATTTCGACACGCATTTGCATTGCAAAATGACTTCATTATACAACCAAAATAGAAAATAATTATTTATAAATTTAATCAACGGAACCTTTGTCTGTTGAATATTTTCTGATTTCTGTTTTCGAATAGCGCAGTGGGTACCACAACACATTTTTATTAATACATTTTTTACTTTCAACATTGTGACTAAGCTTTTTCCATACGAGAACTTGTTCGTCTGACAATAAGGTAGGTATGGTATATAGAATAAACTGTAGACCTTTGCCTACTTGATTTCATAGTAATATTTCCTGAAGTTATCAGAGATGGCGACATACCTTGTTTCGGTAAAACAGAAACTGTGCATCTGTCACCTTTTTATCAGTTTCATCTATTCTAGATGAAAAATGACTGAGAAGAGTCAAGATATCGATAATTATTCCAGATTCACTGAAAATATTGTGTTTTGATGTCATTTCAAGTCACGTCTGTCAGATGCGAATCACAGAAATACATGAGCAACAGAAATCTTCTTCGATAATCGATCTCACCGCCATCTTCATTCAAGTCGTGGAAATATTAGTACCTTCTCAAACGGTCAACAAGTTTTTCGCAGAAACAATTGAAGATTTCACCATCCTATATCCACCTTGGATTGTATGTTTGAAAACAATTGGAATAAAATACTTGGTGTTATCGTGATTGGAAACTATTTATTCGAATATATACAGGAAACATTATCAGTGCATATCACAATCAGTTATTCACAGCCTCTGCAAAGTGTACGTGAAAGGATCATAAGTGTAGATAGGCCCACTGATCGGTTCGATATTCTCATACCGAAGCCTCGCACTGAACGCCATATTCCTCGCATCGTCTGTAGTCGCGAAATTGACCTTTTGCAGCAGCCCACTGGGATGATACACGTAATAGAATCCACTATCTTCCTTCGTCAACGCCCCGTTTTGCTCAGCACCGCTTCCTGAACCAACATCTTCTGTATCTGCTTCGACAGATTCAGTGGTGGTGGGCGCTTCCGTGATGGTAGTCTCTTCTGGCACACTCGTCGTGGTTTGCGGAGGTCCGTATTCTTGAGGGGGAGGTCCGTAGGAGGCTTGGGGCTCTGGGAGACTGAACTGCGCTCCAGAGGGTCTCCACCCTGAGGGTGGATAGGGAGCTGGCGCCTCTTGTCTCTCGAACTGTCGAGAAAACCTTGAGTTCAACCTGGGGGGCTCTGCGACTACAGAAACAACGAGAAGTGAAGCACTTAAGAAACTGTACGAGAACATTCTGTTGGTCAATGTGGGACTGATGGTAATCATCAGAAAGTGTATCACTTTTATAGTAGAGGCTTCATTGAACATTCGGCTAATTGAATATTCTGGTCATTTTCTATAGCGATATGGTTATTCTGATGTCCTTTAAAAGAATCCAAGAACTCGAATGTAGTCGACAGAATATCAATGAGGATTACAAAATCATAGATGAACGAAAAATTTGGATCAAATAAGTGTTCGTCCTGATGATGAATGGTGATGGAAATATCTCATTCTGATCCAAATAAGGACTGAAAATTATGCCTCTCCCGTGGATTTCTGGAGAATCTATCAACATAAGGGGTATTATAAAGTTTCAATCTCTTAAGCGACTTCAGGCGAAATCATTAAGCTCTTCAGGTGAATGATAGCAACATTTTGCAGCATCCACTTCCGCACTAATATTCTATGCCTGATATAATAAATTCAATTAACTCCTGAATAATGGAATTTGAAGTTCCGAAGTACGCTGACAGGAAGTCGAGGCGATTAGCGGCCCTAGAAAATTGGCTAATGGTCACTTTGGGAGTATCAGTGGCATTGAATAATTGGATTTGAACCCATATTTCTATGGCCTTGGATTCAGTTTGAATCACCATTCACATATTCCTTCATAGAAATCTCATTATGAGAATGGAATGTGTTGATGAATTGAAAAAGTTGAACAAGAAATGTTGTTTTTCGAAATCAAAGAGTCAAGATTCATCTGAAGGTGTTGAGATGAAACGTCATCAATCATTATGATGAATGCACCACATTTACATCCACCAAAAGTAATGTCATAAGCCACGTAACAGATAAAAGTTGTGTTCCTGTTGACTAGGCAAAGTCAGCTAAATGGAAAAATCTGGTATTTCGTGCACTATTATTTTCCATTCAGCTGACAGCTTTAGAAATGAAATATGGAGTTGAAATATTTGAATATGATAATGTTTGTTGTATTAAAGTATTCTTATTTAACATGTTTACTTCCGTTGGGACCATTTTCTCTTTCTTGCCAAGAGGTTTTAGTTAAATCGTTGATAGTGTGATATATATAGTTTCCTGAAAAAATGTTCATTGACAGCGGGAAAAAACACCAAGTTCGAACATTTATCGCTGTAGGCTCTAACCTAGCCTCAAATTTGTCTCATATCAAGATAATAATATTCTCCCATTCAATGTATTGTCTATACCGTTTGAAGGGAACAGTCGATTTATTATTTCGTGTGAATAACTTTTTTGGATAGGCTCCATCTGAGATAGACATTGGGTCTCTCGTACGAGGCATTGTTCCCTGGGCATAAATCGAGAGGCGGATGAAATGATTTTCTCGAAGGGTTTTGATGGACATAATTCGTCAAAGCAGGTTTTTGTCCAGAACCAAGGCAGTTCATCAAAACAACTATTTCGAATATTTCATTCCATTTTTTCTCAACACACAATGCGTTGATGAATTATGATGAACTACTGTTGTTAGTTTGACGTTCAGACTGTATGTTACGATGAAAATATTGGGTTTGCTTTTTTTCCTGATGACTCATTAGAGGTGTAGTTGGTAACTCCACCAATAAAAAATCGACAAATTCCAATAACTCACATAATTAGTGAAGTTCGTAACACAGAATTATACTATCTTTGAGACAGTGCAGTTCAAAAAAACTAGGAGGCAATTAGGGAATCGATTTTCAATTACGAGAAACATAGCGAAATAATTGACTGTTTCATTATTATAATGATACCTTCTTTGTTTCATAAAATCTCCATGTACTTCCAGGATCCCTCTTGGAACTGAAATACGTTTGCCTACTTTTATGTTTCTTATTTGGTATCTTTTATTGCGTGTTCGAAAGCATTATTTTTTGTTTTCTCACGCGATGGATGCCCTTTGTTAATTATTATTTCGTGGATTCGATATTTCGTTCCATGCGATTTATCGTAGTAGATCAATACGAAAGTCAACAATTCGATAGGAGCCATTTGATGATATGAATTTAATTGAAGAACCCCGTGTATGATCAAAACTAATTTCTTGAAATGAATTTTGGGATACATAAGCGAAATATCAAAATGCTAACTCAAATAACACCTCAGCTGTAGCAAACGGTATTGAACTACAGAACCCTGTATATTCAGTGAAAACAACAGCCTGTCATTGTTTTTTTGATAGATTTCTGTCGTTTCATCATCATCGTTGATGGCCTATCGAATATCATCATCATGAAGGAAGGATAAAATAAGCGTTTCGCTTGTCACTCATATTATTGGTGGAAATAAGCGAAACTGCCTTTGTTCGACTTTATAGTGTTTTTGGGTAATCAGAACCCCCGGGTTCATTTTCAAAGGGGGGAAATATCGATATCATCAATCAGAATCTTGAATTATGTAATAGCCGGTTGAATAATTAATCATATAGATTTGATTGATAGGTGCTTATTAAGCTGGCGATTTTCATAGAAATGAGATGGTGATATTTCTAGTAAAAATTAGATCCACAGTTCAACTGAAACTCATTTGAAGTTTTTCGTTTTTGATTAGCCAATTTGGTGAAATAATTAATTCGATTAATTCCTAGATTTACACATTTATCTTCAATTCTTCATCAAGAGATTTCTCATGGAAAATGCATTATTGAAGTTGAAACAATTGCTATGATCAAGCAACATCATCATCGATCACAAAATATATGAAAATAACCTGCTTGCTTCAGATTAATCAAAATTCATAACGCTTCGTCCATATCGATAACGAAATCTCTTTGAGGGTAACGTCAACACATTGAAATTCAGTGAATAGATATCCTTGTTTTTAACCCTGATACTTAAATACAATTCAAACTCGCCGATTCTCATTAGGTCATTGTCAATTCACGAAAAGACGAAAACTATAGAATAAATGCGATCATCCACACCACCATATCATCAGTTGTTATCTGTATACTAAAACAATTTCTTCGATAATTCCAGCAAAATGTGCGGTATTTTCAAGTTTTGCCTATTATTAGCAGTTGCAGCAGTATCTGCTGAACCACCGTCTGATTACAGGGGTTGGTACCCTAGCCTAGATAGTGCTCCATATCAACCCTCAGGCTGGAGACCATCAGGACCAGATTTCAGACTTCCTGCTCCTTCATCCCTGTTTGGCTCTCCATCTCAGGAGTATCTACCAGCTCCGCCTCAAGAATATCTGCCAGTTCCTGCCCAGGAATATGGACCACCACAAGAATATGGCCCTCCTAGCTCTGCAGCACCGACAACAACCGAACAAGGGCTAACCACTACCGATTACCCAACCACGACTGAAGCTGCAACGACTACTGAAGCTGTTACGGAAGCTGAGGGCGTCAATCTGGTTGATGGTGATGAGGAGAGTCAGAAGTTGGTTCAGCCAGTGGATCAGCAAGGGGTCTACTTTATTTACCATCCCAGTGGACTTTTGCAAAGAGTGGATTACTCCACCCGGGATGATGCGGCCAAGATGGCTTATAGTGCTAATTTCAAGTATGCCAATGTGGAACCTATTTCTGGTCCCATTTATTCATATGATCCGCGTACTTTCGTTTTTCAAAGATTGTATTGAATTTTGATTATTTATGACCATCAAATAAATTATTTCTATTGATTTCATATATTTTATTAACTTACGTAATGAAGTGAACGAAAATATATTCCCCGTAGAAACGAATCCATGCATACAAAATTAATTATTAACGTCAGCATAAGGGGACAGTCCAGTTTCGAAGTGAATCACACTGTATACTTCACGCTTGAACTAAAATGATGCTTATACGTTAAACCCTTTATAAGTAAAATACCCTTTATGAATATTATCGACCAAATTCTCAGAAGAAATGATTTTATTATCAACAACGATTAATATTTAGCCAAGCAAAAGTTTTAGTGTCTAGGATATAAAGATGATTTTCAACTCCTATAGGATTTGAAAATGTATATATGTAATAGGATCATTGTAATATGATTGTGATTATCATTTCAGAAGAAAAGTAGATCATTAAGAATTAACAACATAGTATTCAACTTATTATGTTAAACAAGAAACTCTTATACAAATACATAGGTAGGTACATATAGGTACAATATTCATTCAATTAGTGATGGATATAAAACTGTAATTGAAAATAGACTGAATAAACTTGATTCTTTAACAGCTACGAAAAGGTACTGAATATTCTGTTTTTTTAAGATTCTTCACATATGGGTTTCTATGTCCCATTATTTTTGACATTTTCTGGGGCCACCTTTGAGTTTAGTTTGAGCTGAGATCTACTACTCATATCCATTCAGATGAGTTTGTATAAAATGATGAACTTCCAGTATTTCCATTCCAATGAATTTCATTATCTCTAATGTAAATCAAATGAACAAAAAAGCTATAGAAAATAGTACAAATACCAAATATACTAAACCAAATGAAGGTTTCTCCTGTTTTGTCTTATTGTTTTCCTGCCAGAAAATTGGCCAGAGATAGATAGATAGATAGATATATACAAAGTTGGGAAACTTAGATGGCGTGAGCCAGAATGGTGATTAATTTCACTTCCAGAAGAAAATTGCATGTTTCATTCGAAAAAAATGTTACTCTGTTTGACTAGCTTGTCAAACAAAGTGTCGTCATTTTGGATCCTAATAAAACAATTCACTGATTTCTTAGTGTATTTAGATATCACGAAAAGAAAACCTATAAATTAAGAGGATTTGGATGCAAAATAACTGATAAAACGAAAGCTATAAATTTTCGTTTTGTTTTCAATAACTCAGAAACTGAAATTGAAACCTCGAATTTCTTTTCATATAATTATTCAGCATGAAAATGCGCAACTATGTCCTAATTTAACCGACTTCTTATTTCTAATAATAACTCAGAAACTGAAAATTAAACATCGAATTTCTTTTCAGATAATTTTTCAGCATAAAAATGCGCAACTTTTTCCTGATTTAACCGACCTCGTATCTCTTATAATAACTGAAAAATAAAAACGAAAGCTATAGATTTTCGTTTTTTTTTTCAATAACTCAGAAACTAAAAATCAAACTTCGAATTTCTTTTCAGAAAATTTTTCAGCATAAAAATGCGCAACTTTTCCCCTGATTTAACCGACCTCGTATCTTTTATAATAACTGAAAAATAAAAACGAAAGCTATAAATTTTCGTTTTTTTTCAATAACTCAGAAACTGAAAATTAAACCTCGAATTTATTTTCGTATAATTTTTCAGCATAAAAATGCGCAACTTTTTCCTAAATTAACCGACCTCGTATCTCTTATAATAACTGAAAAATAAAAACGAAAGCTATAAATTTTCGTTTTTTTTTCAACAACTGTGAAACTGAAAATTAAACCTCGAATTTCTTTTCAGATAATTTTTCAGCATAAAAATGCGCAACTTTTTCTTACTTCAACCAACCTCGCATCTCTCATAATAACTGAAAAATAGAAACGAAAGCTATAAATTTCCGGTTTTTTTTCAATAACTCAGAAACTGGAAATTAAACCTCGAATTTCTTTTCAGATAATTTTTCAGCATAAAAATGCGCAACTTTTCCCTGATTTAACCGACCTCGTATCCCTTATAATAACTGAAAAATAAAAACGAAAGCTATGAATTTTCGTTTTTTTTTCAATAACTCGGAAACTGAAAATTAAACCTTGAATTTTTTTTCATATAATTGTTCAGCATAAAAATGCGCAACTTTGCCCTGATTCAACCGACTTCGTATCTCTGATAATAATTGAAAAATAAAAACAAAAGCTATAAATTTTCGTTTTTTTTCAATAACTTAGAAACTGAAAATGATACCTCAAATTTCATTTCAGATAATTTTTCAGCATAAAAATGCGCAACTTTTTCCTAATTCAACCGACTTCGTATTTCTAATAATAATTGAAAAAAAAAACGAAAGCTACAAATTTACGTTTTTTTTTCAATAACTGAGAAACTGAACATTAAACCTCGAATTTCTTTTCATAATATTTTTCTGCATAAAAATGCGCAACTTTTCCCGAATTTAACCGACCTCGTATCTCTTATAATAACTGAAAAATAAAAACGAAAGCTACAAATTTCCGGTTTTTTTTCAATAACTCAGAAACTGAAAATGAAACTTCGAATTTCTTTTCATATAATTTTTCAGCATAAAAATGCGCAACTTTTCCCTAATTCAACCGACCTCGTATCTCTTATAATAACTGAAAAATAAAAACGAAAGCTATAAATTTCCGTTTTTTTTTCAATAACTGAGAAACTGAAAATGAAACTTCGAATTTCTTTTCATATAATTTTTCAGCATAAAAATGCGCAACTTTTCCCTAATTTAACCGACCTCGTATCTCTTATAATAACTGAAAAATAAAAATGAAAGCTATAAATTTCCGGTTTTTTTTTCAATAACTCAGAAACTGAAAATGAAACTTCGAATTTCTTTTCATATAATTTTTCAGCATAAAAATGCGCAACTTTGCTCTAATTCAACCGACCTCGTATCTCTTATAATAACTGAAAAATAAAAACGAAAGCTATAAATTTCCGGTTTTTTTTTCAATAACTCAGAAACTGAAAATGAAACTTCGAATTTCTTTTCATATAATTTTTCAGCATAAAAATGCGCAACTTTGCTCTAATTCAACCGACCTCGTATCTCTTATAATAACTGAAAAATAAAAACGAAAGCTATAAATTTCCGTTTTTTTTTTCAATAACTGAGAAACTGAAAATGAAACTTCGAATTTCTTTTCATATAATTTTTCAGCATAAAAATGCGCAACTTTTCCCTAATTTAACCGACCTCGTATCTCTTATAATAACTGAAAAATAAAAACGAAAGCTATAAATTTCCGTTTTTTTTTTCAATAACTCAGAAACTGAAAATGAAACTTCGAATTTCTTTTCATATAATTTTTCAGCATAAAAATGCGCAACTTTGCTCTAATTCAACCGACCTCGTATCTCTTATAATAACTGAAAAATAAAAACGAAAGCTATAAATTTCCGGTTTTTTTTTCAATAACTCAGAAACTGAAAATGAAACTTCGAATTTCTTTTCATATAATTTTTCAGCATAAAAATGCGCAACTTTGCTCTGATTCAACCGACCTCGTATCTCTTATAATAACTGAAAAATAAAAACGAAAGCTATAAATTTCCGTATTTTTTTCAATAACTCAGAAACTGAAAATGAAACTTCGAATTTCTTTTCATATAATTTTTCAGCATAAAAATGCGCAACTTTGCTCTAATTCAACCGACCTCGTATCTCTTATAAAACTGAAAAATAAAAACGAAAGCTACAAATTTACGTTTTTTTTTCAATAATGAGAAACTGAACATTAAACCTCGAATTTCATTTCATAATATTTTTCTGCATAAAAATGCGCAACTTTTCCCGAATTTAACCGACCTCGTATCTCTTATAATAACTGAAAAATAAAAACGAAAGCTACAAATTTCCGGTTTTTTTTTCAATAACTCAGAAACTGAAAATGAAACTTCGAATTTCTTTTCATATAATTTTTCAGCATAAAAATGCGCAACTTTTCCCTAATTCAACCGACCTCGTATCTCTTATAATAACTGAAAAATAAAAACGAAAGCTACAAATTTCCGTTTTTTTTTTCAATAACCCAGAAACTGAAAATGAAACTTCGAATTTCTTTTCATATAATTTTTCAGCATGAAAATGCGCAACTTTTCCCTAATTTAACCGACCTCGTATCTCTTATAATAACTGAAAAATAAAAACGAAAGCTATAGATTTTCGTTTTTTTTTTCAATAACTCAGAAACTAAAAATCAAACTTCGAACTTCTTTTCAGAAAATTTTTCAGCATAAAAATGCGCAACTTTTCCCCTGATTTAACCGACCTCGTATCTTTTATAATAACTGAAAAATAAAAACGAAAGCTATAAATTTTCGTTTTTTTTCAATAACTCAGAAACTGAAAATTAAACCTCGAATTTATTTTCGTATAATTTTTCAGCATAAAAATGCGCAACTTTTTCCTAAATTAACCGACTTCGTATCTCTTATAATAACTGAAAAATAAAAACGAAAGCTATAAATTTTCGTTTTTTTTTCAACAACTGTGAAACTGAAAATTAAACCTCGAATTTCTTTTCAGATAATTTTTCAGCATAAAAATGCGCAACTTTTTCTTACTTCAACCAACCTCGCATCTCTCATAATAACTGAAAAATAGAAACGAAAGCTATAAATTTCCGTTTTTTTTTCGATAACTCAGAAACTGGAAATTAAACCTCGAATTTCTTTTCAGATAATTTTTCAGCATAAAAATGCGCAGTTTTTCCCTGATTTAACCGACCTCGTATCCCTTATAATAACTGAAAAATAAAAACGAAAGCTATGAATTTTCGTTTTTTTTTCAATAACTCGGAAACTGAAAATTAAACCTTGAATCTTTTTCATATAATTGTTCAGCATAAAAATGCGCAACTTTGCCCTGATTCAACCGACTTCGTATCTCTGATAATAATTGAAAAATAAAAACAAAAGCTATAAATTTTCGTTTTTTTTCAATAACTTAGAAACTGAAAATGATACCTCAAATTTCATTTCAGATAATTTTTCAGCATAAAAATGCGCAACTTTTTCCTAATTCAACCGACTTCGTATTTCTAATAATAATTGAAAAAAAAAAACGAAAGCTACAAATTTACGTTTTTTTTTCAATAACTGAGAAACTGAACATTAAACCTCGAATTTCTTTTCATAATATTTTTCTGCATAAAAATGCGCAACTTTTCCCGAATTTAACCGACCTCGTATCTCTTATAATAACTGAAAAATAAAAACGAAAGCTACAAATTTCCGGTTTTTTTTCAATAACTCAGAAACTGAAAATGAAACTTCGAATTTCTTTTCATATAATTTTTCAGCATAAAAATGCGCAACTTTTCCCTAATTCAACCGACCTCGTATCTCTTATAATAACTGAAAAATAAAAACGAAAGCTATAAATTTCCGTTTTTTTTTCAATAGCTGAGAAACTGAAAATGAAACTTCGAATTTCTTTTCATATAATTTTTCAGCATAAAAATGCGCAACTTTTCCCTAATTTAACCGACCTCGTATCTCTTATAATAACTGAAAAATAAAAATGAAAGCTATAAATTTCCGGTTTTTTTTTCAATAACTCAGAAACTGAAAATGAAACTTCGAATTTCTTTTCATATAATTTTTCTGCATAAAAATGCGCAACTTTGCTCTAATTCAACCGACCTCGTATCTCTTATAATAACTGAAAAATAAAAACGAAAGCTATAAATTTCCGGTTTTTTTTTCAATAACTCAGAAACTGAAAATGAAACTTCGAATTTCTTTTCATATAATTTTTCAGCATAAAAATGCGCAACTTTGCTCTAATTCAACCGACCTCGTATCTCTTATAATAACTGAACAATAAAAACGAAAGCTATAAATTTCCGTTTTTTTTTCAATAACTGAGAAACTGAAAATGAAACTTCGAATTTCTTTTCATATAATTTTTCAGCATAAAAATGCGCAACTTTGCTCTAATTCAACCGACCTCGTATCTCTTATAATAACTGAAAAATAAAAACGAAAGCTACAAATTTACGTTTTTTTTTCAATAACTGAGAAACTGAACATTAAACCTCGAATTTCTTTTCATATAATTTTTCAGCATAAAAATGCGCAACTTTGCTCTAAATCAACCGACCTCGTATCTCTTATAATAACTGAAAAATAAAAACGAAAGCTATAAATTTCCGGTTTTTTTTTCAATAACTCAAACTGAAAATGAAACTTCGAATTTCTTTTTATATAATTTTTCAGCATAAAAATGCGCAACTTTTCCCTAATTTAACCGACCTCGTATCTCTTATAATAACTGAAAAATAAAAACGAAAGCTATAAATTTCCGGTTTTTTTTTCAATAACTCAGAAACTGAAAATGAAACTACGAATTTCTTTTCATATAACTTTTTAGCATAAAAATGCGCAACTTTGCTCTAATTCAACCGACCTCGTATCTCTTATAATAACTGAAAAATAAAAACGAAAGCTATAAATTTCCGGTTTTTTTTTCAATAACTCAGAAACTGAAAATGAAACTTCGAATTTCTTTTCATATAATTTTTCAGCATAAAAATGCGCAACTTTGCTCTAATTCAACCGACCTCGTATCTCTTATAATAACTGAAAAATAAAAACGAAAGCTATAAATTTCCGTTTTTTTTTCAATAACTCAGAAACTGAAAATGAAACTTCGAATTTCTTTTCATATAATTTTTCAGCATAAAAATGCGCAACTTTGCTCTAATTCAACCGACCTCGTATCTCTTATAATAACTGAAAAATAAAAACGAAAGCTACAAATTTACGTTTTTTTTTCAATAACTGAGAAACTGAACATTAAACCTCGAATTTCATTTCATAATATTTTTCTGCATAAAAATGCGCAACTTTTCCCGAATTTAACCGACCTCGTATCTCTTATAATAACTGAAAAATAAAAACGAAAGCTACAAATTTCCGGTTTTTTTTCAATAACTCAGAAACTGAAAATGAAACTTCGAATTTCTTTTCATATAATTTTTCAGCATAAAAATGCGCAACTTTTCCCTAATTCAACCGACCTCGTATCTCTTATAATAACTGAAAAATAAAAACGAAAGCTACAAATTTCCGTTTTTTTTCAATAACTCAAAAACTGAAAATGAAACTTCGAATTTCTTTTTATATAATTTTTCAGCATGAAAATGCGCAACTTCTCCCTAATTTAACCGACCTCGTATCTCTTATAATAACTGAAAAATAAAAACGAAAGCTATAAACTTTTTTTTTTTTTTCAATAACTCAGAAACTGGAAATTAAACCTCGAATTTCTTTTCAGATAATTTTTCAGAATAAAAATGCGCAACTTTTTCCTAATTTAACCGACCTCGTATCTTTTATAATAACTGGAAAATAGAAACGAAAGCTATAAATTTTCGTTTTTTTTTTCAATAACTCAGAAACTGAAAATTAAACCTCGAATTTATTTTAATATAATTTTTCAGCATAAAAATGCGCAACTTTTTCCTAATTCAACCGACCTCGTATCTCTTATAATAACTGGAAAATAAAAACGAAAGCTATAAATTTTCGTTTTTTTTTTCAATAACTCAGAAACTGAAAATGAAACTTCAAATTTCTTTTCATATAATTTTTCAGCATAAAAATGCGCAACTTTGCTCTAATTCAACCGACCTCGTATCTCTTATAATAACTGAAAAATAAAAACGAAAGCTACAAATTTACGTTTTTTTTTCAATAACTGAGAAACTGAACATTAAACCTCGAATTTCATTTCATAATATTTTTCTGCATAAAAATGCGCAACTTTTCCCGAATTTAACCGACCTCGTATCTCTTATAATAACTGAAAAATAAAAACGAAAGCTACAAATTTCCGGTTTTTTTTCAATAACTCAGAAACTGAAAATGAAACTTCGAATTTCTTTTCATATAATTTTTCAGCATAAAAATGCGCAACTTTTCCCTAATTCAACCGACCTCGTATCTCTTATAATAACTGAAATATAAAAACGAAAGCTACAAATTTCCGTTTTTTTTTCAATAACTCAAAAACTGAAAATGAAACTTCGAATTTCTTTTCATATAATTTTTCAGCATGAAAATGCGCAACTTCTCCCTAATTTAACCGACCTCGTATCTCTTATAATAACTGAAAAATAAAAACGAAAGCTATAAACTTTTTTTTTTTTTTCAATAACTCAGAAACTGGAAATTAAACCTCGAATTTCTTTTCAGATAATTTTTCAGAATAAAAATGCGCAACTTTTTCCTAATTCAACCAACCTCGTATCTCTAATATAAACTGAAAAAAAAATACGAAAGCTACAAATTTTCGTTTTTTTCTTCAATAACTCAGAAACTGAAGATAAAACCTCGAAGTTCTTTTCATATAATTTTTTAGCATAAAAATGCGCAACTTTTTCCTAATTCAACCAACCTCGTATCACTTATAATAACAGAAAAATAAAAACGAAAGCTATAAATTTTCGTTTTTTTTTCAACAACTCAGAAACTAAAAATGATACCTCAAATTTCTTTTCATATAATTTTTCAGCATAAAAATGCGCAACTTTTTCCTAATTCAACAAACCTCGTATCTCTAATATTAACTGAAAAAAAATACGAAAGCTACAAATTTTCGTTTTTTTCTTCAATAACTCAGAAACTGAAGATAAAACCTCGAAGTTCTTTACATATAATTTTTTAGCATAAAAATGCGCAACTTTTTCCTAATTCAACCAACCTCGTATCACTTATAATAACAGAAAAATTAAAACGAAAGTTATAAATTTTCGTTTTTTTTTCAACAACTCAGAAACTAAAAATGATACCTCAAATTTCTTTTCATATAATTTTTAAGCATAAAAATGCGCAACTTTTTCCTAATTCAACCAACCTCGTTTCTCTAATATTAACTGAAAAAAAAATACGAAAGCCACAAATTTTCGTTTTTTTCTTCAATAACTCAGAAACTGAAGATAAAACCTCGAAGTTCTTTTCATATAATTTTTTAGCATAAAAATGCGCAACTTTTTCCTAATTCAACCAACCTCGTATCTCTAATATTAACTGAAAAAAAATACGAAAGCCACAAATTTTCGTTTTTTTTTCAACAACTCAGAAACTAAAAATGATACCTCAAATTTCTTTTCATATAATTTTTAAGCATAAAAATGCGCAACTTTTTCCTAATTCAACCAACCTCGTATCTCTAATATTAACTGAAAAAAAAATACGAAAGCCACAAATTTTCGTTTTTTTCTTCAATAACTCAGAAACTGAAGATAAAACCTCGAAGTTCTTTTCATATAATTTTTTAGCATAAAAATGCGCAACTTTTTCCTAATTCAACCAACCTCGTATCACTTATAATAACAGAAAAATAAAAACGAAAGCTATAAATTTTCGTTTTTTTTTCAACAACTCAGAAACTAAAAATGATACCTCAAATTTCTTTTCATATAATTTTTAAGCATAAAAATGCGCATCTTTTTCCTAATTCAACCAACCTCGTATCTCTAATATTAACTGAAAAAAAAATACGAAAGCCACAAATTTTCGTTTTTTTCTTCAATAACTCAGAAACTGAAGATAAAACCTCGAAGTTCTTTTCATATAATTTTTTAGCATAAAAATGCGCAACTTTTTCCTAATTCAACCAACCTCGTATCACTTATAATAACAGAAAAATAAAAACGAAAGCTATAAATTTTCGTTTTTTTTTTCAACAACTCAGAAACTAAAAATGATACCTCAAATTTCTTTTCATATAATTTTTCAGCATAAAAATGCGCAACTTTTTCCTAATTCAACAAACCTCGTATCTCTAATATTAACTGAAAAAAAATACGAAAGCTACAAATTTTCGTTTTTTTCTTCAATAACTCAGAAACTGAAGATAAAACCTCGAAGTTCTTTTCATATAATTTTTTAGCATAAAAATGCGCAACTTTTTCCTAATTCAACCAACCTCGTATCACTTATAATAACAGAAAAATAAAAACGAAAGCTATAAATTTTCGTTTTTTTTTCAACAACTCAGAAACTAAAAATGATACCTCAAATTTCTTTTCATATAATTTTTAAGCATAAAAATGCGCAACTTTTTCCTAATTCAACCAACCTCGTATCTCTAATATTAACTGAAAAAAAAATACGAAAGCCACAAATTTTCGTTTTTTTCTTCAATAACTCAGAAACTGAAGATAAAACCTCGAAGTTCTTTTCATATAATTTTTTAGCATAAAAATGCGCAACTTTTTCCTAATTCAACCAACCTCGTATCACTTATAATAACAGAAAAATAAAAACGAAAGCTATAAATTTTCGTTTTTTTTTCAACAACTCAGAAACTAAAAATGATACCTCAAATTTCTTTTCATATAATTTTTCAGCATAAAAATGCGCAACTTTTTCCTAATTCAACAAACCTCGTATCTCTAATATTAACTGAAAAAAAATACGAAAGCTACAAATTTTCGTTTTTTTCTTCAATAACTCAGAAACTGAAGATAAAACCTCGAAGTTCTTTTCATATAATTTTTCAGCATAAAAATGCGCAACTTTTCCCTGAATTAACCGACCTCGTATCTTTTATAATAACTGAAAAATAAAAACGGAAGCTATGAATTTTCGTTTTTTTTCAATAATTCAGAAACTGAGAATTAAACCTCGAATTTATTTTAATATAATTTTTCAGCATAAAAATGCGCAACTTTTTCCTAATTTAACCGACCTCGTATCTCTTATAATAACTGGAAAATAAAAACGAAAGCTATAAATTTTCGTTTTTTTTTCAATAACTCAGAAACTGAAAATGAAACTTCAAATTTCTTTTCATATAATTTTTCAGCATAAAAATGCGCAACTTTTTCCTAATTCAACAAACCTCGTATCACTTATAATAACAGAAAAATAAAAACGAAAGCTACAAATTTTCGTTTTTTTCTTCAATAACTCAGAAACTGAAGATAAAACCTCGAAGTTCTTTTCATATAATTTTTTAGCATAAAAATGCGCAACTTTTTCCTAATTCAACCAACCTCGTATATCTTATAATAACAGAAAAATAAAAACGAAAGTTATAAATTTTCGTTTTTTTTTCAACAACTCAGAAACTAAAAATGATACCTCAAATTTCTTTTCATATAATTTTTCAGCATAAAAATGCGCAACTTTTTCCTAATTCAACCAACCTCGTATCTCTAATATTAACTGAAAAAAAAATACGAAAGCTACAAATTTTCGTTTTTTTCTTCAATAACTCAGAAACTGAAGATAAAACCTCGAAGTTCTTTTCATATAATTTTTTAGCATAAAAGTGCGCAACTTTTTCCTAATTCAACCAACCTCGTATCACTTATAATAACAGAAAAATAAAAACGAAAGCTATAAATTTTCGTTTTTTTTTCAACAACTCAGAAACTAAAAATGATACCTCAAATTTCTTTTCATATAATTTTTCAGCATAAAAATGCGCAACTTTTTCCTAATTCAACAAACCTCGTATCTCTAATATTAACTGAAAAAAAATACGAAAGCTACAAATTTTCGTTTTTTTCTTCAATAACTCAGAAACTGAAGATAAAACCTCGAAGTTCTTTTCATATAATTTTTTAGCATAAAAATGCGCATGTTTTTCCTAATTCAACCAACCTCGTATCACTTATAATAACAGAAAAATAAAAACGAAAGTTATAAATTTTCGTTTTTTTTTTCAACAACTCAGAAACTAAAAATGATACCTCAAATTTCTTTTCATATAATTTTTAAGCATAAAAATGCGCAACTTTTTCCTAATTCAACCAACCTCGTATCTCTAATATTAACTGAAAAAAAAATACGAAAGCCACAAATTTTCGTTTTTTTCTTCAATAACTCAGAAACTGAAGATAAAACCTCGAAGTTCTTTTCATATAATTTTTTAGCATAAAAATGCGCAACTTTTTCCTAATTCAACCAACCTCGTATCTCTAATATTAACTGAAAAAAAAATACGAAAGCCACAAATTTTCGTTTTTTTTTCAACAACTCAGAAACTAAAAATGATACCTCAAATTTCTTTTCATATAATTTTTAAGCATAAAAATGCGCAACTTTTTCCTAATTCAACCAACCTCGTATCTCTAATATTAACTGAAAAAAAAATACGAAAGCCACAAATTTTCGTTTTTTTCTTCAATAACTCAGAAACTGAAGATAAAACCTCGAAGTTCTTTTCATATAATTTTTTAGCATAAAAATGCGCAACTTTTTCCTAATTCAACCAACCTCGTATCACTTATAATAACAGAAAAATAAAAACGAAAGCTATAAATTTTCGTTTTTTTTTCAACAACTCAGAAACTAAAAATGATACCTCAAATTTCTTTTCATATAATTTTTCAGCATAAAAATGCGCAACTTTTTCCTAATTCAACAAACCTCGTATCTCTAATATTAACTGAAAAAAAATACGAAAGCTACAAATTTTCGTTTTTTTCTTCAATAACTCAGAAACTGAAGATAAAACCTCGAAGTTCTTTTCATATAATTTTTCAGCATAAAAATGCGCAACTTTTCCCTGAATTAACCGACCTCGTATCTTTTATAATAACTGAAAAATAAAAACGGAAGCTATGAATTTTCGTTTTTTTTCAATAATTCAGAAACTGAGAATTAAACCTCGAATTTATTTTAATATAATTTTTCAGCATAAAAATGCGCAACTTTTTCCTAATTTAACCGACCTCGTATCTCTTATAATAACTGGAAAATAAAAACGAAAGCTATAAATTTTCGTTTTTTTTTCAATAACTCAGAAACTGAAAATGAAACTTCAAATTTCTTTTCATATAATTTTTCAGCATAAAAATGCGCAACTTTTTCCTAATTCAACAAACCTCGTATCACTTATAATAACAGAAAAATAAAAACGAAAGCTACAAATTTTCGTTTTTTTCTTCAATAACTCAGAAACTGAAGATAAAACCTCGAAGTTCTTTTCATATAATTTTTTAGCATAAAAATGCGCAACTTTTTCCTAATTCAACCAACCTCGTATATCTTATAATAACAGAAAAATAAAAACGAAAGTTATAAATTTTCGTTTTTTTTTCAACAACTCAGAAACTAAAAATGATACCTCAAATTTCTTTTCATATAATTTTTCAGCATAAAAATGCGCAACTTTTTCCTAATTCAACCAACCTCGTATCTCTAATATTAACTGAAAAAAAAATACGAAAGCTACAAATTTTCGTTTTTTTCTTCAATAACTCAGAAACTGAAGATAAAACCTCGAAGTTCTTTTCATATAATTTTTTAGCATAAAAGTGCGCAACTTTTTCCTAATTCAACCAACCTCGTATCACTTATAATAACAGAAAAATAAAAACGAAAGCTATAAATTTTCGTTTTTTTTTCAACAACTCAGAAACTAAAAATGATACCTCAAATTTCTTTTCATATAATTTTTCAGCATAAAAATGCGCAACTTTTTCCTAATTCAACAAACCTCGTATCTCTAATATTAACTGAAAAAAAATACGAAAGCTACAAATTTTCGTTTTTTTCTTCAATAACTCAGAAACTGAAGATAAAACCTCGAAGTTCTTTTCATATAATTTTTTAGCATAAAAATGCGCAACTTTTTCCTAATTCAACCAACCTCGTATCACTTATAATAACAGAAAAATAAAAACGAAAGTTATAAATTTTCGTTTTTTTTTTCAACAACTCAGAAACTAAAAATGATACCTCAAATTTCTTTTCATATAATTTTTAAGCATAAAAATGCGCAACTTTTTCCTAATTCAACCAACCTCGTATCTCTAATATTAACTGAAAAAAAAATACGAAAGCCACAAATTTTCGTTTTTTTCTTCAATAACTCAGAAACTGAAGATAAAACCTCGAAGTTCTTTTCATATAATTTTTTAGCATAAAAATGCGCAACTTTTTCCTAATTCAACCAACCTCGTATCTCTAATATTAACTGAAAAAAAAATACGAAAGCCACAAATTTTCGTTTTTTTTTCAACAACTCAGAAACTAAAAATGATACCTCAAATTTCTTTTCATATAATTTTTAAGCATAAAAATGCGCAACTTTTTCCTAATTCAACCAACCTCGTATCTCTAATATTAACTGAAAAAAAAATACGAAAGCCACAAATTTTCGTTTTTTTCTTCAATAACTCAGAAACTGAAGATAAAACCTCGAAGTTCTTTTCATATAATTTTTTAGCATAAAAATGCGCAACTTTTTCCTAATTCAACCAACCTCGTATCACTTATAATAACAGAAAAATAAAAACGAAAGCTATAAATTTTCGTTTTTTTTTCAACAACTCAGAAACTAAAAATGATACCTCAAATTTCTTTTCATATAATTTTTAAGCATAAAAATGCGCAACTTTTTCCTAATTCAACCAACCTCGTATCTCTAATATTAACTGAAAAAAAAATACGAAAGCCACAAATTTTCGTTTTTTTCTTCAATAACTCAGAAACTGAAGATAAAACCTCGAAGTTCTTTTCATATAATTTTTTAGCATAAAAATGCGCAACTTTTTCCTAATTCAACCAACCTCGTATCACTTATAATAACAGAAAAATAAAAACGAAAGCTATAAATTTTCGTTTTTTTTTCAACAACTCAGAAACTAAAAATGATACCTCAAATTTCTTTTCATATAATTTTTCAGCATAAAAATGCGCAACTTTTTCCTAATTCAACAAACCTCGTATCTCTAATATTAACTGAAAAAAAATACGAAAGCTACAAATTTTCGTTTTTTTCTTCAATAACTCAGAAACTGAAGATAAAACCTCGAAGTTCTTTTCATATAATTTTTCAGCATAAAAATGCGCAACTTTTTCCTAATTCAACAAACCTCGTATCTCTAATATTAACTGAAAAAAAATACGAAAGCTACAAATTTTCGTTTTTTTCTTCAATAACTCAGAAACTGAAGATAAAACCTCGAAGTTCTTTTCATATAATTTTTTAGCATAAAAATGCGCAACTTTTTCCTAATTCAACCAACCTCGTATCACTTATAATAACAGAAAAATAAAAACGAAAGCTATAAATTTTCGTTTTTTTTTTCAACAACTCAGAAACTAAAAATGATACCTCAAATTTCTTTTCATATAATCTTTAAGCATAAAAATGCGCAACTTTTTCCTAATTCAACCAACCTCGTATCTCTAATATTAACTGAAAAAAAAATACGAAAGCCACAAATTTTCGTTTTTTTCTTCAATAACTCAGAAACTGAAGATAAAACCTCGAAGTTCTTTTCATATAATTTTTTAGCATAAAAATGCGCAACTTTTTCCTAATTCAACCAACCTCGTATCACTTATAATAACAGAAAAATAAAAACGAAAGCTATAAATTTTCTTTTTTTTTTCAACAACTCAGAAACTAAAAATGATACCTCGAATTTCTTTTCATATAATTTTTAAGCATAAAAATGCGCAACTTATTCCTAATTCAACCAACCTCGTATCTCTAATATTAACTGAAAAAAAAATACGAAAGCCACAAATTTTCGTTTTTTTCTTCAATAACTCAGAAACTGAAGATAAAACCTCGAAGTTCTTTTCATATAATTTTTTAGCATAAAAATGCGCAACTTTTTCCTAATTCAACCAACCTCGTATCACTTATAATAACAGAAAAATAAAAACGAAAGCTATAAATTTTCTTTTTTTTTTCAACAACTCAGAAACTAAAAATGATACCTCAAATTTCTTTTCATATAATTTTTCAGCATAAAAATGCGCAACTTTTTCCTAATTCAACCAACCTCGTATCTCTAATATTAACTGAAAAAAAAATACGAAAGCCACAAATTTTCGTTTTTTTCTTCAATAACTCAGAAACTGAAGATAAAACCTCGAAGTTCTTTTCATATAATTTTTTAGCATAAAAATGCGCAACTTTTTCCTAATTCAACCAACCTCGTATCACTTATAATAACAGAAAAATAAAAACGAAAGCTATAAATTTTCTTTTTTTTTTTTCAACAACTCAGAAACTAAAAATGATACCTCAAATTTCTTTTCATATAATTTTTAAGCATAAAAATGCGCAACTTTTTCCTAATTCAACCAACCTCGTATCTCTAATATTAACTGAAAAAAAAATACGAATGCCACAAATTTTCGTTTTTTTCTTCAATAACTCAGAAACTGAAGATTAAACCTCGAAGTTCTTTTCATATAATTTTTTAGCATAAAAATGCGCAACTTTTTCCTAATTCAACCAACCTCGTATCACTTATAATAACAGAAAAATAAAAACGAAAGCTATAAATTTTCGTTTTTTTTTCAACAACTCAGAAACTAAAAATGATACCTCAAATTTCTTTTCATATAATTTTTCAGCATAAAAATGCGCAACTTTTTCCTAATTCAACAAACCTCGTATCTCTAATATTAACTGAAAAAAAATACGAAAGCTACAAATTTTCGTTTTTTTCTTCAATAACTCAGAAACTGAAGATAAAACCTCGAAGTTCTTTTCATATAATTTTTCAGCATAAAAATGCGCAACTTTTTCCTAATTCAACCAACCTCGTATCTCTAATATTAACTGAAAAAAAAATACGAAAGCCACAAATTTTCGTTTTTTTCTTCAATAACTCAGAAACTGAAGATAAAACCTCGAAGTTCTTTTCATATAATTTTTTAGCATAAAAATGCGCAACTTTTTCCTGATTCAACCAACCTCGTATCACTTATAATAACAGAAAAATAAAAACGAAAGCTATAAATTTTCTTTTTTTTTCAACAACTCAGAAACTAAAAATGATACCTCAAATTTCTTTTCATATAATTTTTAAGCATAAAAATGCGCAACTTTTTCCTAATTCAACCAACCTCGTATCTCTAATATTAACTGAAAAAAAATACGAAAGCCACAAATTTTCGTTTTTTTCTTCAATAACTCAGAAACTGAAGATAAAACCTCGAAGTTCTTTTCATATAATTTTTTAGCATAAAAATGCGCAACTTTTTCCTAATTCAACCAACCTCGTATCACTTATAATAACAGAAAAATAAAAACGAAAGCTATAAATTTTCGTTTTTTTTTCAACAACTCAGAAACTAAAAATGATACCTCAAATTTCTTTTCATATAATTTTTCAGCATAAAAATGCGCAACTTTTTCCTAATTCAACAAACCTCGTATCTCTAATATTAACTGAAAAAAAATACGAAAGCTACAAATTTTCGTTTTTTTCTTCAATAACTCAGAAACTGAAGATAAAACCTCGAAGTTCTTTTCATATAATTTTTTAGCATAAAAATGCGCAACTTTTTCCTAATTCAACCAACCTCGTATCACTTATAATAACAGAAAAATAAAAACGAAAGCTATAAATTTTCGTTTTTTTTTCAACAACTCAGAAACTAAAAATGATACCTCAAATTTCTTTTCATATAATTTTTAAGCATAAAAATGCGCAACTTTTTCCTAATTCAACCAACCTCGTATCTCTAATATTAACTGAAAAAAAAATACGAAAGCCACAAATTTTCGTTTTTTTCTTCAATAACTCAGAAACTGAAGATAAAACCTCGAAGTTCTTTTCATATAATTTTTTAGCATAAAAATGCGCAACTTTTTCCTAATTCAACCAACCTCGTATCACTTATAATAACAGAAAAATAAAAACGAAAGCTATAAATTTTCTTTTTTTTTTCAACAACTCAGAAACTAAAAATGATACCTCAAATTTCTTTTCATATAATTTTTCAGCATAAAAATGCGCAACTTTTTCCTAATTCAACCAACCTCGTATCTCTAATATTAACTGAAAAAAAAATACGAAAGCCACAAATTTTCGTTTTTTTCTTCAATAACTCAGAAACTGAAGATAAAACCTCGAAGTTCTTTTCATATAATTTTTTAGCATAAAAATGCGCAACTTTTTCCTAATTCAACCAACCTCGTATCACTTATAATAACAGAAAAATAAAAACGAAAGCTATAAATTTTCTTTTTTTTTTCAACAACTCAGAAACTAAAAATGATACCTCAAATTTCTTTTCATATAATTTTTAAGCATAAAAATGCGCAACTTTTTCCTAATTCAACCAACCTCGTATCTCTAATATTAACTGAAAAAAAAATACGAATGCCACAAATTTTCGTTTTTTTCTTCAATAACTCAGAAACTGAAGATTAAACCTCGAAGTTCTTTTCATATAATTTTTTAGCATAAAAATGCGCAACTTTTTCCTAATTCAACCAACCTCGTATCACTTATAATAACAGAAAAATAAAAACGAAAGCTATAAATTTTCGTTTTTTTTTCAACAACTCAGAAACTAAAAATGATACCTCAAATTTCTTTTCATATAATTTTTCAGCATAAAAATGCGCAACTTTTTCCTAATTCAACAAACCTCGTATCTCTAATATTAACTGAAAAAAAATACGAAAGCTACAAATTTTCGTTTTTTTCTTCAATAACTCAGAAACTGAAGATAAAACCTCGAAGTTCTTTTCATATAATTTTTCAGCATAAAAATGCGCAACTTTTTCCTAATTCAACCAACCTCGTATCTCTAATATTAACTGAAAAAAAAATACGAAAGCCACAAATTTTCGTTTTTTTCTTCAATAACTCAGAAACTGAAGATAAAACCTCGAAGTTCTTTTCATATAATTTTTTAGCATAAAAATGCGCAACTTTTTCCTAATTCAACCAACCTCGTATCACTTATAATAACAGAAAAATAAAAACGAAAGCTATAAATTTTCTTTTTTTTTCAACAACTCAGAAACTAAAAATGATACCTCAAATTTCTTTTCATATAATTTTTAAGCATAAAAATGCGCAACTTTTTCCTAATTCAACCAACCTCGTATCTCTAATATTGACTGAAAAAAAATACGAAAGCCACAAATTTTCGTTTTTTTCTTCAATAACTCAGAAACTGAAGATAAAACCTCGAAGTTCTTTTCATATAATTTTTTAGCATAAAAATGCGCAACTTTTTCCTAATTCAACCAACCTCGTATCACTTATAATAACAGAAAAATAAAAACGAAAGCTATAAATTTTCGTTTTTTTTTCAACAACTCAGAAACTAAAAATGATACCTCAAATTTCTTTTCATATAATTTTTCAGCATAAAAATGCGCAACTTTTTCCTAATTCAACAAACCTCGTATCTCTAATATTAACTGAAAAAAAATACGAAAGCTACAAATTTTCGTTTTTTTCTTCAATAACTCAGAAACTGAAGATAAAACCTCGAAGTTCTTTTCATATAATTTTTTAGCATAAAAATGCGCAACTTTTTCCTAATTCAACCAACCTCGTATCACTTATAATAACAGAAAAATAAAAACGAAAGCTATAAATTTTCGTTTTTTTTTCAACAACTCAGAAACTAAAAATGATACCTCAAATTTCTTTTCATATAATTTTTAAGCATAAAAATGCGCAACTTTTTCCTAATTCAACCAACCTCGTATCTCTAATATTAACTGAAAAAAAAAATACGAAAGCCACAAATTTTCGTTTTTTTCTTCAATAACTCAGAAACTGAAGATAAAACCTCGAAGTTCTTTTCATATAATTTTTTAGCATAAAAATGCGCATCTTTTTCCTAATTCAACCAACCTCGTATCACTTATAATAACAGAAAAATAAAAACGAAAGCTATAAATTTTCGTTTTTTTTTCAACAACTCAGAAACTAAAAATGATACCTCAGATTTCTTTTCATATAATTTTTCAGCATAAAAATGCGCAACTTTTTCCTAATTCAACCAACCTCGTATCTCTAATATTAACTGAAAAAAAAATACGAAAGCCACAAATTTTCGTTTTTTTCTTCAATAACTCAGAAACTGAAGATAAAACCTCGAAGTTCTTTTCATATAATTTTTTAGCATAAAAATGCGCAACTTTTTCCTAATTCAACCAACCTCGTATCACTTATAATAACAGAAAAATAAAAACGAAAGCTATAAATTTTCGTTTTTTTTTCAACAACTCAGAAACTAAAAATGATACCTCAAATTTCTTTTCATATAATTTTTCAGCATAAAAATGCGCAACTTTTTCCTAATTCAACCAACCTCGTATCTCTAATATTAACTGAAAAAAAAATACGAAAGCCACAAATTTTCGTTTTTTTCTTCAATAACTCAGAAACTGAAGATAAAACCTCGAAGTTCTTTTCATATAATTTTTTAGCATAAAAATGCGCAACTTTTTCCTAATTCAACCAACCTCGTATCACTTATAATAACAGAAAAATAAAAACGAAAGCTATAAATTTTCGTTTTTTTTTCAACAACTCAGAAACTAAAAATGATACCTCAAATTTCTTTTCATATAATTTTTCAGCATAAAAATGCGCAACTTTTTCCTAATTCAACAAACCTCGTATCTCTAATATTAACTGAAAAAAAATACGAAAGCTACAAATTTTCGTTTTTTTCTTCAATAACTCAGAAACTGAAGATAAAACCTCGAAGTTCTTTTCATATAATTTTTTAGCATAAAAATGCGCAACTTTTTCCCAATTCAACCAACCTCGTATATCTTATAATAACAGAAAAATAAAAACGAAAGCTATAAATTTTCGTTTTTTTTTCAACAACTCAGAAACTAAAAATGATACCTCAAATTTCTTTTCATATAATTTTTCAGCATAAAAATGCGCAACTTTTTCCTAATTCAACAAACCTCGTATCTCTAATATTAACTGAAAAAAAATACGATAGCTACAAATTTTCGTTTTTTTCTTCAATAACTCAGAAACTGAAGATAAAACCTCGAAGTTCTTTTCATATAATTTTTCAGCATAAAAATGCGCAACTTTTTCCTAATTCAACAAACCTCGTATCTCTAATATTAACTGAAAAAAAATACGAAAGCTACAAATTTTCGTTTTTTTCTTCAATAACTCAGAAACTGAAGATAAAACCTCGAAGTTCTTTTCATATAATTTTTTAGCATAAAAATGCGCAACTTTTTCCTAATTCAACCAACCTCGTATCACTTATAATAACAGAAAAATAAAAACGAAAGCTATAAATTTTCGTTTTTTTTTCAACAACTCAGAAACTAAAAATGATACCTCAAATTTCTTTTCATATAATTTTTCAGCATAAAAATGCGCAACTTTTTCCTAATTCAACAAACCTCGTATCTCTAATATTAACTGAAAAAAAATACGAAAGCTACAAATTTTCGTTTTTTTCTTCAATAACTCAGAAACTGAAGATAAAACCTCGAAGTTCTTTTCATATAATTTTTTAGCATAAAAATGCGCAACTTTTTCCTAATTCAACCAACCTCGTATCACTTATAATAACAGAAAAATAAAAACGAAAGCTATAAATTTTCGTTTTTTTTTCAACAACTCAGAAACTAAAAATGATACCTCAAATTTCTTTACATATAATTTTTTAGCATAAAAATGCGCAACTTTTTCCTAATTCAACAAACCTCGTATCTCTAATATTAACTGAAAAAAAATACGAAAGCTACAAATTTTCGTTTTTTTCTTCAATAACTCAGAAACTGAAGATAAAACCTCGAAGTTCTTTTCATATAAATTTTTAGCATAAAAATGCGCAATTTTTTTCTAATTCAACCAACCTCGTATCTCTTATAATAACAGAAAAATAAAAACGAAAGCTATAAATTGTCGTTTTTTTTTCAACAACTCAGAAACTAAAAATGATACCTCAAATTTATTTTCATATAATTTTTCAGCATAAAAATGCGCAACTTTTTCCTAATTCAACAAACCTCGTATCTCTAATATTAACTGAAAAAAAAATACGAAAGCTACAAATTTTCGTTTTTTTCTTCAATAACTCAGAAACTGAAGATAAAACCTCGAAGTTCTTTTCATATAATTTTTTAGCATAAAAATGCGCAACTTTTTTCTAATTCAACCAACCTCGTATCTCTTATAATAACAGAAAAATAAAAACGAAAGCTATAAATTTTCGTTTTTTTTTCAACAACTCAGAAACTAAAAATGATACCTCAAATTTCTTTTCATATAATTTTTAAGCATAAAAATGCGCAACTTTTTCCTAATTCAACCAACCTCGTATCTCTAATATTAACTGAAAAAAAAATACGAAAGCCACAAATTTTCGTTTTTTTCTTCAATAACTCAGAAACTGAAGATAAAACCTCGAAGTTCTTTTTATATAATTTTTTAGCATTAAAATGCGCAACTTTTTCCTAATTCAACCAACCTCGTATCACTTATAATAACAGAAAAATAAAAACGAAAGCTATAAATTTTCGTTTTTTTTTCAACAACTCAGAAACTAAAAATGATACCTCAAATTTCTTTTCATATAATTTTTCAGCATAAAAATGCGCAACTTTTTCCTAATTCAACCAACCTCGTATCTCTAATATTAACTGAAAAAAAAATACGAAAGCCACAAATTTTCGTTTTTTTCTTCAATAACTCAGAAACTGAAGATAAAACCTCGAAGTTCTTTTCATATAATTTTTTAGCATAAAAATGCGCAACTTTTTCCTAATTCAACCAACCTCGTATCACTTATAATAACAGAAAAATAAAAACGAAAGCTATAAATTTTCGTTTTTTTTTCAACAACTCAGAAACTAAAAATGATACCTCAAATTTCTTTTCATATAATTTTTAAGCATAAAAATGCGCAACTTTTTCCTAATTCAACCAACCTCGTATCTCTAATATTAACTGAAAAAAAAATACGAAAGCCACAAATTTTCGTTTTTTTCTTCAATAACTCAGAAACTGAAGATAAAACCTCGAAGTTCTTTTCATATAATTTTTTAGCATAAAAATGCGCAACATTTTCCTAATTCAACCAACCTCGTATCACTTATAATAACAGAAAAATAAAAACGAAAGCTATAAATTTTCGTTTTTTTTTCAACAACTCAGAAACTAAAAATGATACCTCAAATTTTTTTTCATATAATTTTTCAGCATAAAAATGCGCAACTTTTTCCTAATTCAACAAACCTCGTATCTCTAATATTAACTGAAAAAAAATACGAAAGCTACAAATTTTCGTTTTTTTCTCCAATAACTCAGAAACTGAAGATAAAACCTCGAAGTTCTTTTCATATAATTTTTTAGCATAAAAATGCGCAACTTTTTCCTAATTCAACCAACCTCGTATATCTTATAATAACAGAAAAATAAAAACGAAAGCTATAAATTTTCGTTTTTTTTTCAACAACTCAGAAACTAAAAATGATACCTCAAATTTCTTTTCATATAATTTTTCAGCATAAAAATGCGCAACTTTTTCCTAATTCAACAAACCTCGTATCTCTAATATTAACTGAAAAAAAAATACGAAAGCTACAAATTTTCGTTTTTTTCTTCAATAACTCAGAAACTGAAGATAAAACCTCGAAGTTCTTTTCATATAATTTTTCAGCATAAAAATGCGCAACTTTTTCCTAATTCAACAAACCTCGTATCTCTAATATTAACTGAAAAAAAATACGAAAGCTACAAATTTTCGTTTTTTTCTTCAATAACTCAGAAACTGAAGATAAAACCTCGAAGTTCTTTTCATATAATTTTTTAGCATAAAAATGCGCAACTTTTTCCTAATTCAACCAACCTCGTATCACTTATAATAACAGAAAAATAAAAACGAAAGCTATAAATTTTCGTTTTTTTTTCAACAACTCAGAAACTAAAAATGATACCTCAAATTTCTTTTCATATAATTTTTCAGCATGAAAATGCGCAACTTTTTCCTAATTCAACAAACCTCGTATCTCTAATATTAACTGAAAAAAAATACGAAAGCTACAAATTTTCGTTTTTTTCTTCAATAACTCAGAAACTGAAGATAAAACCTCGAAGTTCTTTTCATATAATTTTGTAGCATAAAAATGCGCAACTTTTTCCTAATTCAACCAACCTCGTATCACTTATAATAACAGAAAAATAAAAACGAAAGCTATAAATTTTCGTTTTTTTTTCAACAACTCAGAAACTAAAAATGATACCTCAAATTTCTTTTCATATAATTTTTCAGCATAAAAATGCGCAACTTTTTCCTAATTCAACAAACCTCGTATCTCTAATATTAACTGAAAAAAAATACGAAAGCTACAAATTTTCGTTTTTTTCTTCAATAACTCAGAAACTGAAGATAAAACCTCGAAGTTCTTTTCATATAATTTTTTAGCATAAAAATGCGCAATTTTTTTCTAATTCAACCAACCTCGTATCTCTTATAATAACAGAAAAATAAAAACGAAAGCTATAAATTTTCGTTTTATTTTCAACAACTCAGAAACTAAAAATGATACCTCAAATTTCTTTTCATATAATTTTTCAGCATAAAAATGCGCAACTTTTTCCTAATTCAACAAACCTCGTATCTCTAATATTAACTGAAAAAAAAATACGAAAGCTACAAATTTTCGTTTTTTTCTTCAATAACTCAGAAACTGAAGATAAAACCTCGAAGTTCTTTTCATATAATTTTTTAGCATAAAAATGCGCAACTTTTTTCTAATTCAACCAACCTCGTATCTCTTATAATAACAGAAAAATAAAAACGAAAGCTATAAATTTTCGTTTTTTTTTCAACAACTCAGAAACTAAAAATGATACCTCAAATTTCTTTTCATATAATTTTTCAGCATAAAAATGCGCAACTTTTTCCTAATTCAACAAACCTCGTATCTCTAATATTAATTGAAAAAAAATACGAAAGCCACAAATTTTCGTTTTTTTCTTCAATAACTCAGTAACTGAAGATAAAACCTCGAAGTTCTTTTCATATAATTTTTTAGCATAAAAATGCGCAACTATTCCCCAATTCAACCAACCTCGTATCTCTCATAATAACAGAAAAAAAAAACGAAAGCTATAAATTTTGGTTTTTTTTTTCAATAACTCAGAAACTGAAAATGAAACTTCGAATTTCTTTTCATATAATTTTTCAGCATAAAAATGCGCAACTTTTTCCTAATTCAACCAACCTCGTATCTCTGATATTAACTGAAAAAAAAATACGAAAGCTACAAATTTTCGTTTTTTTCTTCAATAACTCAGAAACTGAAGATAAAACCTCGAAGTTCTTTTCATATAATTTTTTAGCATAAAAATGCGCAACTTTTTCCTAATTCAACCAACCTCGTATCTCTTATAATAACAGAAAAATAAAAACGAAAGCTATAAATTTTCGTTTTTTTTTCAACAACTCAGAAACTAAAAATGATACCTCAAATTTCTTTTCATATAATTTTTCAGCATAAAAATGCGCAACTTTTTCCTAATTCAACAAACCTCGTATCTCTAATATTAACTGAAAAAAAATACGAAAGCTACAAATTTTCGTTTTTTTCTTCAATAACTCAGAAACTGAAGATAAAACCTCGAAGTTCTTTTCATATAATTTTTTAGCATAAAAATGCGCAACTTTTTCTAATTCAACCAACCTCGTATCTCTTATAATAACAGAAAAATAAAAACGAAAGCTATAAATTTTCGTTTTTTTTTCAACAACTCAGAAACTAAAAATGATACCTCAAATTTCTTTTCATATAATTTTTCAGCATAAAAATGCGCAACTTTTTCCTAATTCAACAAACCTCGTATCTCTAATATTAACTGAAAAAAAAATACGAAAGCTACAAATTTTCGTTTTTTTCTTCAATAACTCAGAAACTGAAGATAAAACCTCGAAGTTCTTTTCATATAATTTTTTAGCATAAAAATGCGCAACTTTTTCCTAATTCAACCAACCTCGTATCTCTTATAATAACAGAAAAATAAAAACGAAAGCTATAAATTTTCGTTTTTTTCAATAACCCAGAAACTGAAAATGATACCTCAAATTTCTTTTCATATAATTTTTTAGCATTAAAATGCGCAACTTTTCCCCAATTCAACCAACCTCGTATCTCTCATAATAACAGAAAAATAAATACGAATAACTCAGAAACTGAAGATAAAACCTCGAAGTTCTTTTCATATAATTTTTCAGCATAAAAATGCGCAACTTTTTCCTGATTCAACAAACCTCGTATCTCTAATATTAACTGAAAAAAAAAATACGAAAGCTACAAATTTTCGTTTTTTTCTTCAATAACTCAGAAACTGAAGATAAAACCTCGAAGTTCTTTTCATATAATTTTTTAGCATAAAAATGCGCAACTTTTTCCTAATTCAACCAACCTCGTATCTCTCATAATAACAGAAAAAAAAACGAAAGCTATAAATTTTCGTTTTTTTTTTCAACAACTCAGAAACTGAAAATGATACCTCAAATTCCTTTTCATATAATTTTTTAGCATAAAAATGCGCAACTTTTTCCTGATCAACCTCGTATATCTTATAATAACTGAAAAATAAAAACGAAAGCTACAAATTTCCGTTTTTTTTTTCAATAACTCAGAAACTGAAAATGAAACTTCGAATTTCTTTTCATATAATTTTTCAGCATAAAAATGCGCAACTTTTCCCTAATTTAACCGACCTCGTATCTCTTACCATACTATCTCTTACCATACTGTAACTTCAATTGTAATAGCATAAACCTAATAAAATCATATCTGAGTAACAGATATCAAACAGTATGTATAAAAGGGGTGTCATCTGCAAGGAGAGCTGTAGAAGTGGGTGTCCCACAAGGCTCGGTCCTAGGACCCCTACTATTTTTAATATATATAAATGATCTGCCACATGTGGCAATCTCTGAACGATATGCCCTTTTTGCAGATGATACTACATTTTCTATCAGAGGTGATAAATTCGCCGAAGTACTAGAGGAGTCGTCTGAGACACTGTCGAGAGCCAAACTATGGTTCTCAACCAACCTTTTATATTTGAATGAAACAAAAAACCAGCATATGCTATTTACACTTAAACAAACTTCTGAAAATTGTGGGTCATTGGATGCTGCAACTTTCTTGGGAGTAAAAATCGATTCAAAACTAACCTGGGATCATCATACAGATTATGTATGCAATAAATTAAAGACTAATATATTTGTTCTTAGAAATCTTTCGCAAAATGTATCTATTAGTGTTTTGAGACAGGCATACTTTACTCTGTGCCACCCGCATTTATCCTATGCCATACTAGCGTGGGGACACGCGGCTGGCACAGAAAGGGTATTTCGCCTGCAACGCAAAGCTATTAGAAACGTCTCAAATCTGGAATACACCGCTGACTGCAAAGAGGTCTTCATTGAGAAAAACATATTAACATTTCCATCAATTTATATTTTACAAAATCTAATCCATATTAAAAGTAACTACTGTGAGTACAAATCACACAATGAGTTTCATAATTATGACACGCGTAAAAATAATGACTTAGTAACAAACTACTACCGACTTAAGCGTTGCCAGAATGGGCCAGAGTTTTATGGAATTCATTTTTTCAATAAGTTACCTGAAAGGGTCAGAAACTTGGAGGTCACTGTATTCAAACGTGTGATGAAAAAGTTTTTGATCAGGAAGTGTTTTTATTCTGTAAAAGAGTTTCTAGAGTATTCTTGTGATGTCAAAGATTTTAAACTTAATTAAGAATGGGTAATCACCAATATTATCATTGTTTGTAAATTTTATCTAAACCATTATATGTATGTGTGTGTATCAAGTGTGTTGTATCATACCTACATGTATATATTCTTTTTATTGACTTGTGTAAGCACGTAAGTGTGAATTGGAAACACCAATAAATGATTTGATTTGATTTGATTTGATTTCTTATAATAACTGAAAAATAAAAACGAAAGCTACAAATTTCCGTTTTTTTTTTCAATAACTCAGAAACTGAAAATGAAACTTCGAATTTCTTTTCATATAATTTTTCAGCATAAAAATGCGCAACTTTTCCCTAATTTAACCGACCTCGTATATCTTATAATAACAGAAAAATAAAAACGAAAGCTATAAATTTTCGTTTTTTTTTCAACAACTCAGAAACTAAAAATGATACCTCAAATTTCTTTTCATATAATTTTTCAGCATAAAAATGCGCAACTTTTTCCTAATTCAACCAACCTCGTATCTCTAATATTAACTGAAAAAAAAATACGAAAGCTACAAATTTTCGTTTTTTTCTTCAATAACTCAGAAACTGAAGATAAAACCTCGAAGTTCTTTTCATATAATTTTTTAGCATAAAAATGCGCAACTTTTTCCTAATTCAACCAACCTCGTATATCTTATAATAACAGAAAAATAGAAACGAAAGCTATAAATTTTCGTTTTTTTCAATAACCCAGAAACTGAAAATGATACCTCAAATTTCTTTTCATATAATTTTTCAGCATAAAAATGCGCAACTTTTTCCTAATTCAACAAACCTCGTATCTCTAATATTAACTGAAAAAAAAATACGAAAGCTACAAATTTTCGTTTTTTTCTTCAATAACTCAGAAACTGAAGATAAAACCTCGAAGTTCTTTTCATATAATTTTTTAGCATAAAAATGCGCAACTTTTTCCTAATTCAACCAACCTCGTATCTCTTATAATAACAGAAAAATAAAAACGAAAGCTATAAATTTTCGTTTTTTTTTCAACAACTCAGAAACTAAAAATGATACCTCAAATTTCTTTTCATATAATTTTTCAGCATAAAAATGCGCAACTTTTTCCTAATTCAACAAACCTCGTATCTCTAATATTAACTGAAAAAAAATACGAAAGCTACAAATTTTCGTTTTTTTCTTCAATAACTCAGAAACTGAAGATAAAACCTCGAAGTTCTTTTCATATAATTTTTTAGCATAAAAATGCGCAACTTTTTCCTAATTCAACCAACCTCGTATCTCTTATAATAACAGAAAAATAAAAACGAAAGCTATAAATTTTCGTTTTTTTTTCAACAACTCAGAAACTAAAAATGATACCTCAAATTTCTTTTCATATAATTTTTCAGCATAAAAATGCGCAACTTTTTCTTAATTCAACAAACCTCGTATCTCTAATATTAACTGAAAAAAAAATACGAAAGCTACAAATTTTCGTTTTTTTCTTCAATAACTCAGAAACTGAAGATAAAACCTCGAAGTTCTTTTCATATAATTTTTTAGCATAAAAATGCGCAACTTTTTCCTAATTCAACCAACCTCGTATATCTTATAATAACAGAAAAATAAAAACGAAAGCTATAAATTTTCGTTTTTTTTTCAACAACTCAGAAACTAAAAATGATACCTCAAATTTCTTTTCATATAATTTTTCAGCATAAAAATGCGCAACTTTTTCCTAATTCCACCAACCTCGTATCTCTAATATTAACTGAAAAAAAAATACGAAAGCTACAAATTTTCGTTTTTTTCTTCAATAACTCAGAAACTGAAGATAAAACCTCGAAGTTCTTTTCATATAATTTTTTAGCATAAAAATGCGCAACTTTTTCCTAATTCAACCAACCTCGTATATCTTATAATAACAGAAAAATAAAAACGAAAGCTATAAATTTTCGTTTTTTTTTCAACAACTCAGAAACTGAAAATGATACCTCAAATTTCTTTTCATATAATTTTTTAGCATTAAAATGCGCAACTTTTCCCCAATTCAACCAACCTCGTATCTCTCATAATAACAGAAAAAAAAACGAAAGCTATAAATTTTCGTTTTTTTTTTCAATAACTCAGAAACTGAAAATGATACCTCAAATTCCTTTTCATATAATTTTTTAGCATAAAAATGCGCAACTTTTTCCTGATCAACCTCATATCTCTAATAATAACTGAAAAAAGAAAACGAAAGCTACAAATTTCCGTTTTTTTTCAATAACTCAGAAACTGAAATTGAAACCTCAAATTTTTTTTCATATAATTGTTCAACATAAAAATGCGCAACTTGGCCATAATTTAACCGACCTCATATCTCTGATAATAACTGAAAAAAGAAAACGAAAGCTATTGATTTTCTTTGCGTCCTTGTACTGTTCTTCCACATGTTTTTTGCAGGTGTCTCCTTTTGTTTTATTAGGAAATTCTCGAATATGCAAAACTCAAGTTCGTATTTTTTTTTCAAGAAGGCAAACAACCTCACAATTCCAAATAGACGATGTCAGGCAAGACAGTTCCTATACAGTCCTTGATACCTGCCGAAATTATCCCTATCTATATATGTCTATTTCCAACAACTACCACTTTATGATAGAATATAGTGAAATAGCAACAAATCCAACACCGTTATATAATACAAGATGTTTTCATCAGTTTCTGCCGATGACAATAAATGTTCTCAGAATTTTCCAAACCTTCTATGAATAATTATATTTATGCACTTTTGGGCTCAAAAGGTCACTTTAAATCCATATTTCAGGGGAAAAAGTGCTACTTTAAATCCCTAGCGATTCGAAGTACCTACATTTTGAATCCCAAGGTATAAAGTACCACTTTTTTCCCGGAAATAGGAATTTGAAGTAGAAATAGAGTACCTATACCGTTTAGTGGCATTTAATTTTTTTTCGTTATTTTTTCTGTAACGTTTTACCCATACTAAAGTGCATAAAATAGTATATACACCTCAGGACTAAAGTGTTTTCGAATTCCTCGATAAATTATAGCCCTCTCGTTGGTCGGGCTATAAACTTTTTGTCTCGGGATTCAAATTACCACTTTATTCCCTAGATGTATAATGAACTATTTTTAGGATTGTATATTCAATTCAATTCAATTTATCACGTCGTTCAACTACAAGAGGTATAAACCGATTACAAGCAGGCATCAATGACAAAATTATAATATCTAATTCTGAATAGGGGTATGTACAATTTCGAAAACCCTCAAGTGGTTCGATAGTGGACTGTATATAATTACACTAGGAAAAAAAGATCCCGATTTGGTATAAAACGAGGGCACTAAAAGGACCCATTTTCGATAGCCAGCCGCATTGAGTGTTGTCACAACAGGGTATATTGGAAATATTGAAATTTAGTCAATGAAGTGTCAGTCGAATAGGTCCATACTAGAATAATTGTTGCCAACAAAACTATTTCACAATGATTTCAGACTTTGCGGTTGATGAAAATATAAAAAAGTCGTCAACTAATATTGATGAAAGAAAACATTCCAGTGTTTAGATTCATTGGAACTAAATAGTTTAGGGGCATTGAAACTGATGAATATGTGGATATAAAAAAATAATTTATAATTGTATATGTTTAGACAAAGATATGCAGATATGTTCCAGGATTGCATTTCCACTTCATCAACATTCATAACACCTACACTCTTTGTATATCACTACCACAAAATATCTTTGAAGTGAATGCCAGTACATTGAAATTCAGTGAATAGAAAACCTTGTTTTTAACCCTGATACAACGAATATACTTCAAACATGCCGATTTTCAACAGGTCATTGTCATTCCTCGAAAGAACGAATCATAGTATAAATACTTCTTTTGGGACAATTATGGCATCAGTTGTTATCTGTACATCAACACATTCTTCACTACATAATGTGTGCTACCCTCAAGTTCTGCTTGTTATTAGCAGTTGCGGCAGTATCCGCCGAACCCCTATCTGATTACAGAGGCTGAAGATAAACTGAAGATAAAACCTCGAAGTTCTTTTCATATAATTTTTTAGCATAAAAATGCGCAACTTTTTCCTAATTCAACCAACCTCGTATATCTTATAATAACAGAAAAATAAAAACGAAAGCTATAAATTTTCGTTTTTTTTTCAACAACTCAGAAACTAAAAATGATACCTCAAATTTCTTTTCATATAATTTTTCAGCATAAAAATGCGCAACTTTTTCCTAATTCCACCAACCTCGTATCTCTAATATTAACTGAAAAAAAAATACGAAAGCTACAAATTTTCGTTTTTTTCTTCAATAACTCAGAAACTGAAGATAAAACCTCGAAGTTCTTTTCATATAATTTTTTAGCATAAAAATGCGCAACTTTTTCCTAATTCAACCAACCTCGTATCTATCAGAAAAATAAAAACGAAAGCTATAAATTTTCGTTTTTTTTTCAACAACTCAGAAACTAAAAATGATACCTCAAATTTCTTTTCATATAATTTTTCAGCATAAAAATGCGCAACTTTTTCCTAATTCCACCAACCTCGTATCTCTAATATTAACTGAAAAAAAATACGAAAGCTACAAATTTTCGTTTTTTTCTTCAATAACTCAGAAACTGAAGATAAAACCTCGAAGTTCTTTTCATATAATTTTTTAGCATAAAAATGCGCAACTTTTTCCTAATTCAACCAACCTCGTATCTCTTATAATAACAGAAAAATAAAAACGAAAGCTATAAATTTTCGTTTTTTTTTCAACAACTCAGAAACTAAAAATGATACCTCAAATTTCTTTTCATATAATTTTTCAGCATAAAAATGCGCAACTTTTTCCTAATTCAACAAACCTCGTATTTCTAATATTAACTGAAAAAAAAATACGAAAGCTACAAATTTTCGTTTTTTTCTTCAATAACTCAGAAACTGAAGATAAAACCTCGAAGTTCTTTTCATATAATTTTTTAGCATAAAAATGCGCAACTTTTTCCTAATTCAACCAACCTCGTATCTCTTATAATAACAGAAAAATAAAAACGAAAGCTATAAATTTTCGTTTTTTTTTCAACAACTCAGAAACTAAAAATGATACCTCAAATTTCTTTTCATATAATTTTTCAGCATAAAAATGCGCAACTTTTTCCTAATTCCACCAACCTCGTATCTCTAATATTAACTGAAAAAAAATACGAAAGCTACAAATTTTCGTTTTTTTCTTCAATAACTCAGAAACTGAAGATAAAACCTCGAAGTTCTTTTCATATAATTTTTTAGCATAAAAATGCGCAACTTTTTCCTAATTCAACCAACCTCGTATCTCTTATAATAACAGAAAAATAAAAACGAAAGCTATAAATTTTCGTTTTTTTTTCAACAACTCAGAAACTAAAAATGATACCTCAAATTTCTTTTCATATAATTTTTCAGCATAAAAATGCGCAACTTTTTCCTAATTCAACAAACCTCGTATTTCTAATATTAACTGAAAAAAAAATACGAAAGCTACAAATTTTCGTTTTTTTCTTCAATAACTCAGAAACTGAAGATAAAACCTCGAAGTTCTTTTCATATAATTTTTTAGCATAAAAATGCGCAACTTTTTCCTAATTCAACCAACCTCGTATCTCTTATAATAACAGAAAAATAAAAACGAAAGCTATAAATTTTCGTTTTTTTTTCAACAACTCAGAAACTTAAAATGATACCTCAAATTTCTTTTCATATAATTTTTCAGCATAAAAATGCGCAACTTTTTCCTAATTCAACAAACCTCGTATCTCTAATATTAACTGAAAAAAAAATACGAAAGCTACAAATTTTCGTTTTTTTCTTCAATAACTCAGAAACTGAAGATAAAACCTCGAAGTTCTTTTCATATAATTTTTTAGCATAAAAATGCGCAACTTTTTCCTAATTCAACCAACCTCGTATCTCTTATAATAACAGAAAAATAAAAACGAAAGCTATAAATTTTCGTTTTTTTTTCAACAACTCAGAAACTAAAAATGATACCTCAAATTTCTTTTCATATAATTTTTCAGCATAAAAATGCGCAACTTTTTCCTAATTCAACCAACCTCGTATCTCTAATATTAACTGAAAAAAAAATACGAAAGCTACAAATTTTCGTTTTTTCTTCAATAACTCAGAAACTGAAGATAAAACCTCGAAGTTCTTTTCATATAATTTTTAAGCATAAAAATGCGCAACTTTTTCCTAATTCAACCAACCTCGTATATCTTATAATAACAGAAAAATAAAAACGAAAGCTATAAATTTTCGTTTTTTTTTCAACAACTCAGAAACTAAAAATGATACCTCAAATTTCTTTTCATATAATTTTTCAGCATAAAAATTCGCAACTTTTTCCTAATTCAACAATCCTCGTATCTCTAATATTAACTGAAAAAAAAAAAATACGAAAGCTACAAATTTTCGTTTTTTTCTTCAATAACTCAGAAACTGAAGATAAAACCTCGAAGTTCTTTTCATATAATTTTTTAGCATAAAAATGCGCAACTTTTTCCTAATTCAACCAACCTCGTATCTCTTATAATAACAGAAAAATAAAAACGAAAGCTATAAATTTTCGTTTTTTTTTCAACAACTCAGAAACTAAAAATGATACCTCAAATTTCTTTTCATATAATTTTTCAGCATAAAAATGCGCAACTTTTTCCTAATTCAACAAACCTCGTATTTCTAATATTAACTGAAAAAAAAATACGAAAGCTACAAATTTTCGTTTTTTTCTTCAATAACTCAGAAACTGAAGATAAAACCTCGAAGTTCTTTTCATATAATTTTTTAGCATAAAAATGCGCAACTTTTTCCTAATTCAACCAACCTCGTATCTCTTATAATAACAGAAAAATAAAAACGAAAGCTATAAATTTTCGTTTTTTTTTCAACAACTCAGAAACTAAAAATGATACCTCAAATTTCTTTTCATATAATTTTTCAGCATAAAAATGCGCAACTTTTTCCTAATTCAACAAACCTCGTATCTCTAATATTAACTGAAAAAAAAATACGAAAGCTACAAATTTTCGTTTTTTTCTTCAATAACTCAGAAACTGAAGATAAAACCTCGAAGTTCTTTTCATATAATTTTTTAGCATAAAAATGCGCAACTTTTTCCTAATTCAACCAACCTCGTATCTCTTATAATAACAGAAAAATAAAAACGAAAGCTATAAATTTTCGTTTTTTTCAATAACCCAGAAACTGAAAATGATACCTCAAATTTCTTTTCATATAATTTTTTAGCATTAAAATGCGCAACTTTTCCCCAATTCAACCAACCTCGTATCTCTCATAATAACAGAAAAAAAAACGAAAGCTATAAATTTTCGTTTTTTTTTTTCAATAACTCAGAAACTGAAAATGATACCTCAAATTCCTTTTCATATAATTTTTTAGCATAAAAATGCGCAACTTTTTCCTGATCAACCTCGTATCTCTTATAATAACTGAAAAATAAAAACGAAAGCTACAAATTTTTGTTTGTTTTCAATAACTCAGAAACTGAAATTGAAACCTCGAATTTTTTTTCATATAATTGTTCAGCATAAAATTGCGCAACTTTGCCCTTGCTTAACCGACCTCGTATCTCTAATAATAACTGAAAAAAAAACGAAAGCTACAAATTTCCGTTTTTTTTCAATAACTCAGAAACTGAAATTGAAACCTCAAATTTTTTTTCATATAATTGTTCAGCATAAAAATGCGCAACTTGGCCATAATTTAACCGACCTCATATCTCTAATAATAACTGAAAAAAGAAAACGAAAGCTATTGATTTTCTTTGCGTCCTTGTACTGTTCTTCCACATGTTTTTTGCAGGTGTCTCCTTTTGTTTTATTAGGAAATTCTCGAATATGCAAAACTCAAGTTCGTATTTTTTTTTCAAGAAGGCAAACAACCTCACAATTCCAAATAGACGATGTCAGGCAAGACAGTTCCTATACAGTCCTTGATACCTGCCGAAATTATCCCTATCTATATATGTCTATTTCCAACAACTACCACTTTATGATAGAATATAGTGAAATAGCAACAAATCCAACACCGTTATATAATACAAGATGTTTTCATCAGTTTCTGCCGATGACAATAAATGTTCTCAGAATTTTCCAAACCTTCTATGAATAATTATATTTATGCACTTTTGGGCTCAAAAGGTCACTTTAAATCCATATTTCAGGGGAAAAAGTGCTACTTTAAATCCCTAGCGATTCGAAGTACCTACATTTTGAATCCCAAGGTATAAAGTACCACTTTTTTCCCGGAAATAGGAATTTGAAGTAGAAATAGAGTACCTATACCGTTTAGTGGCATTTAATTTTTTTTCGTTATTTTTTCTGTAACGTTTTACCCATACTAAAGTGCATAAAATAGTATATACACCTCAGGACTAAAGTGTTTTCGAATTCCTCGATAAATTATAGCCCTCTCGTTGGTCGGGCTATAAACTTTTTGTCTCGGGATTCAAATTACCACTTTATTCCCTAGATGTATAATGAACTATTTTTAGGATTGTATATTCAATTCAATTCAATTTATCACGTCGTTCAACTACAAGAGGTATAAACCGATTACAAGCAGGCATCAATGACAAAATTATAATATCTAATTCTGAATAGGGGTATGTACAATTTCGAAAACCCTCAAGTGGTTCGATAGTGGACTGTATATAATTACACTAGGAAAAAAAGATCCCGATTTGGTGTAAAACGAGGGCACTAAAAGGACCCATTTTCGATAGCCAGCCGCATTGAGTGTTGTCACAACAGGGTATATTGGAAATATTGAAATTTAGTCAATGAAGTGTCAGTCGAATAGGTCCATACTAGAATAATTGTTGCCAACAAAACTATTTCACAATGATTTCAGACTTTGCGGTTGATGAAAATATAAAAAAGTCGTCAACTAATATTGATGAAAGAAAACATTCCAGTGTTTAGATTCATTGGAACTAAATAGTTTAGGGGCATTGAAACTGATGAATATGTGGATATAAAAAAATCATTTATAATTGTATATGCTTAGACAAAGATATGCAGATATGTTCCAGGATTACATTTCCACTTCATCAACATTCATAACACCTACACTCTTTGTATATCACTACCACAAAATATCTTTGAAGTGAATGCCAGTACATTGAAATTCAGTGAATAGAAAACCTTGTTTTTAACCCTGAAACAACGAATATTCTTCAAACATGCCGATTTTCAACAGGTCATTGTCATTCCTCGAAAGAACGAATCATAGTATAAATACTTCTTTTGGGACAATTATGGCATCAGTTGTTATCTGTACATCAACACATTCTTCACTACATAATGTGTGCTACCCTCGAGTTCTGCTTGTTATTAGCAGTTGCGGCAGTATCCGCCGAACCCCTATCTGATTACAGGGGCTGGTACACTAACACAGATAGTGCTCCATATCAACCCTCAGGCTGGAGACCATCAGGACCAGATTTCAGACTTCCTGCTCCTTCACTGTTTGGATTTCCATCTCAGGAGTATCTGCCAGTTCCTCCTCAGGAATATGGACCACCTCCACCACAAGAATACGGCCCTCCTAGCTCTGCAGCACCGACAACAACCGAACAAGGACTAACCACTACCGATGAACCAACCACGACCAAAGCTGCAACAACTACTGAAGCTGTTACGGAAGCTGAGGGCGTCAATCTGGTTGATGGTGAAGAGGAGAGTCAGAAGTTGATTCAGCCAGTGGATCAGCAAGGGGTTTACTTTATTTACCATCCCAGTGGACTTTTGCAAAGAGTGGATTATTCTACCCGGGATGATGCGGCCAAGATGGCTTATAGTGCTAATTTCAAATATGAGAATGTGGAACCTATTTCTGGTCCCATTTATACGTATGATCCGCGTACTTTTGTATTTCAAAGACTGAACTAAATTTCTATTATATATTGCCATTTCATGACTTTGTTATTTATTGAAACTGATATATTATTTCTTATTTATCTGAAAGTATCTTGTTAGATTTTTGGTTGGCCCAGGATTATAAATAAAAACGGAAATAAACTCAAAGAAACTTTTATTTTTGACATCTTTGTTTAAGTTTCCAAGTGTTTTGAGATTTTTATATGAACGATTTTCTTGTGTGCATGAAATATATGTATATATATGGTTACATGAATTATATACTCGAAAAAAAATGGAGTAAATATTAAAAAATATATTTAACTGAACATTTTGTACACTTTCATCTTTGATATTTCTTCCTTCACTTTGAATGAACCATCAACAGTTCAATATCTAACATAAGTAAATATGCTTTATCTACCAATTTCATTATTCTCAGTTTCATTTTTGTACGAACATAGCGATGAAAAATTACTCGTCTTGCTTCTGATGTTACTCACTAATAGTCTCTCATAATTTTCTAAAAATGTATGTTTGAGGGTCATAAGTGTAGATAGGTCCATTAATAGCCTCCACATTTGTGTACCTCAGTCTTGCCATGAAAGCCATATTGGTCACATCATCCTTGGTCGCGTATCCCACTTTCTGAAGAAGCCCATTGGGATGGTAGATATAATAGGTACCCGTCTCTTCAGCTTCTCCTGCTTCCAATTTATCGTTTTTCCTTCCTTCGATTTGCTCAAAGTTGGGAGAACCATGGTTTGGTTTCGTGGTTGGATCGTAGAGATACACTCCTGGTTGAGCTTGTATATTCTGCTGTAACCTGATGAGATGACTCGTACTGGGTTCATTGGAATTGTTGGCTGTGCCTCCACTTGCAACTCCAACTACGAAAAGAGCAACACTTATATAAATCAACATGGTCACAATGGCTTCTGGTAACTGTGTATACGTACACTCTTTGGTTTCTTTATATACGTCGCAGGGTATTCCTTCATTTGTTTACAATGGGTGTATTCGGTGATGAATTTGTGCTGTACAAATTGCATTGGCCTGATGAAATTCCATATTGTTTCAATATGAAACAGTGACTATGGCACAGGGTCACGAATTGTTTGTAATTGAGGAGTCATTAGAATATGTATTGCTTATGATGAGGAATTTCTTATACTGATATCACGCCATGAATAAAATTCCCTTTTATGTCAACAGCTTGATATATTACCAGGTGACGTTTGAAATGTACTCAAAACGATTTTATTTTAGAAATCACTACTATAAGGAGAAACATGTTTTTTTTACAAAAAAGTATATACCTAGTTCAATTTTGATGGCTTTATGAATAAACGATAGCCATTGGGCATCTATATAAGATTTTACATCAAAAAAGGGGTCACGTGTTCATGGAATGTAAATATATGTACTGGATTTTTTTTATATAAGGTTAAACATAATCAGAGTTGTTGTGCGACATATATCTCTGAAAGTAAGTGAGTCACTATATCAATTTCTTTTCAAATACCCATTTTGAGCCTAAGAGCCTAAGAATCGATTACAAATACGAATTAGAAGTTTTTCGAGAGACAATAAGAGCACATAATTTTTATTTTACTATTATCTAGTTTTCCGGTTACATTAGTTATCAATACACATCTATTGATGTAGCAAAATTATATTAATTCCAACAATATAAATATAATGGAAATACGAAAACAAACTCATGATATTTTTCAAAGAAGTTGAATTATCTCCATCAATGCTATCGTAACATTATCTATGCAATATTCGAGAATTTGATCTCAATTTTTCATTTCAATTTAGTTTGAATCATTGTTATTTCCAAAAAAAATGAAGTTGATTTGTCTAAGCCTCTAATGCTAATTATCATCATCCAGTCACCATTCAATCAGTCACTAATTTTTTGCGAATGTAGTAGAAGATAGTAAATTAATACCTTCCAGCAGTTCCACTAGATGGTTATACAATGCTTCGATCATCAGATATACCTATAGTTCAGATTTACTTCTGGAATCAGAACTGGAAAAAAACAATCCCTTTACTTGTCCGATATAACGAATACATTGTATGTCTATTGAACAGTTGAGCCTTGTTCTTACCTTATCGATTATATAAATTACGATTACCTTATTCAAGATTGTACACTTCTTGAATAAAAACAATCAGACCCTGACCTTCCAGACACTATATTCTATTGCCGTCTATTTCGGACGCTTTATTTTCTATTCATTCAACGTCTCGTCCTCTACGTGACAAAATAACTCCTCCATAGCACCATGTATGCACGTGGAAGAGAATCAGCTAGTCACTTCCCCAATAACATGAACCCTTTTTGGAAAAACAACAATAACTCCACTTGCTATAAATCTGGACATTGGCCAAATGGAAATCATTCTGCAATTAGTTCTCATTGCACATCATCAATATGCTTTCAATAATAGCCAGTTTGATTTACTTAGTGTCGGTAGTGATGAGTATAGAACATGCTACAGATATCGAGATTCATAAAGTTGAAGTGTACGAAATTCCTTGGCAAGAAGAGCCATCTACCCCTGGGACAGCCTATGGATCTCCACAGCAGGAAAATGGGCCTCCTCAGCAGGAATATGGACCACCTCCACAGGAATATGGACCACCTCCACAGGAAAATGGACCACCTCCACAGGAATATGGGCCTCCCGAACAAGGCTATGATCTTCCTAAGCCCGTTTATGGACCTCCGCCTCAACCTGTGTATGGCCCACCAGCAGCCGAAGAACCTTTGACGACGACGGAGTCTGTAGAAACTACGACAGATTCTGCAGGAACTTCAACAACAGAAATACCAACTAGCACAGAAGTATCAAATAATACGGTTTTCAAAATACCTAAGATGCAACAAAGGAGTGATAGGAGAGATAAACTTGGTGAAGAGGGTGCGTACTACATTTACCACCCTCAAGGACTTCTTCAGAGGGTTACTTATGCAACGAGAGATGATCCGAGTAAGATGGAGTATACTGCGAAAATGAAGTATGAGAACGTGGAAGCGATAAGAGAACCTATTTATAGCTATGATCCGAATAGTTTTATTCTCAATAGGATTAATAAATGATGTTTAGATCAGGATGAATATGAGTAACATAATCAGTCCATAAGTATTTTCAGTCTATATCAGATATATCTTTACGACATGTAGATAGATGATTAATGTTGGGAAATAATAAAAAGTGTTGTAATTCATTCATTTCGATTACTTAAGTAGATTAATATCTACAATGATTGTTCCTGGATACACTTGGGGCAAGTTTACTTGACTCTGTATGATCGCCAATGGAACGAATGACCGAATAATAATTTCAATTCAGTGTTTTTATTTGCTCCAGTTCACAACTACTCTACTATATCATTTTGTTGCTGCTTAGAACTTTCCATATGAATTATTTCGCACTGGAACATGATGCCATCCCATAACTTGTCAGCTCGAAATCAGCCCTAATGTCTCTAGGAGCTTCACTAACAGACTAGTTCTCTTGCTCATTATGATTCTCGGGCAAGTAGAAGCATCAACGTACGAATGACCTTCAAATTATCTCATTATCGATTCATGAAGATGATTTAATCACGAAATGACTTGTGGACATCAATCAGTGTTAGTATATAGTTATGTATGTTTATTGGTCTTATGAAATGATAATTCAGCAACATGATCAAATTTTGCATAGAAATGTCAATCTCACCAAGATCTTCCCAAAGCTGGAATCACTCGAAGCGATATCCTTATTTTCTGCTAGTAATACCCATAACCAAGATATTCAATTTCGATATACATAGCAATTTGAGGAAGCTGCTACAATGTTCAACTTGATTGATATTTTCGAATACAAAGTCTGAAATGAAAATTTATTTATTCCCCAACCACCACTGTGAAATGACGGGGAACGGTATAATATATACATACACTATATTCATGTTCAGACGTCACACACTATTTCACAGACAGGAATGAAGGTTGGTTCGTTGTATATGGAGCATATAAATAAATAACTAACACTTCGTATAAAGTGAAAATTCCTCATGGTGCTTTCTGGCATATCTACTACCTATTTTCCTCGAGAAGACTCGCAGGAAATCAGATTCACATGAATAAAATATCTAAGCGGTGATATTCAATTTGAAGAAAAAGTTATCACAGCAAGTTATTTTATGAATGTATTACATTCACTAGGTACTTACAAATCAAATATCGGTGAATTCATCATTTCAGAAGTAATATAATTGAGGATTTCTTCTGTAACCCACATTGTATAGTGTTGATCAATTTTCAAATTCCTCTAAACTAGTGACGCTCTCATTTTGGTAAGCTGTTAGCATGGAAAAGGGAGGAACATATATTTGATTCATTACCTACATTTCATGTGAAGGGTACATCCTAGTTCTTTTTTATTTCTCTGCATATATTGCTACAGTATCTAACAGAAGTATGCTGATCATATATAATATATATATATATATTATATATCAACTTTGAATCACGTAGCACCAAGCAGATGTCTTGGATTCCTTACCATCGCAAGAAGAGTTCTGCAGAGATCCTAGAACAACAAAAACATTACGCAACCAATAAAAATGTCATGTCACATCATTAAAAGCCTCGACATGCGGTATGGTAAGGAATATCAGCAGCATTTTATCGGAGTCGCAAATGAAGAACCGTCGACAAAATCTAACGAAAGCTAACAGCAATAACTGGAAACTACAGACAATACTCCACTGTAGCCCTTATCAACATGATGATCTCTTGAAATAGAAGAATATGTTGGTTCGGACCATCTGCCTCAGAGCCTCAGGAAAACTGAAACGAGTTCACCTGAAGAGGTTATCATCTTTTCAGCATCTGTATGACGTAACAAGGACAGTATCTATAGGTATAGATAGCCAGCAGCTGAGGTCTTCGAGTTGGGAATTTGAGAGTAGGAGGGATTAAATAGAATGCGCTCATTGTGTCCAGAGGCCGAAGTTGAGAAATAAATATTCATTGGGAGACGAATTGGAACGAATCCATCATGTTATACTTTAATGAAAAAATCCTGTCACTTACAATTCCTTCATCGGTTCGGGTATCTAATCAGAAGTGACGTTCTTCGGCCAACTTTTTTTATCCGCCGGTTAATATCCAGAGTGCCCATAATGAATGAGGACAATCTTCCGTCGAGTTGAATTCAATCGCATCCATTTCCAATGGAATCTATCCGGCTCATCAAGGAATTGAAACGGTTCTGCTTCGATGCCTTCGTTCGAGATATCCGACGACGTGCCTTTTGGGCATTCAGTTCCAAGTCAATTGGCTATTCGGCAAATTGGCAATACCGGGATTATTTCCCACAAAGATGAAGATCTGCGGAAGACGAAACCAGTTTTTTCTGTGAATTTATTAGATTTCTTCCTCAATGTTAGCCGAATGTAATGAGTCAGACGAGGAGAAGAATATACAGTAATACTCAAAATTGTAGATATTTCAAGCACGTATTGCTGAGATCAAAGAATAAAAACCATGATGAACCCCTTTTCGAGCTGAAGCTACCGCAAACATTCTTCATTTAATGCATCAACAACTTTCTTTCTTGGTCGCGAAAAAAAAAAAAAAACAATTCGCTAAAAATTCACACCTAATAATAAGTTTCGTTGGTTACGATTTTTTTATGGCCAACAAGATAATGCTGTTTGAATTAAGAGTTTCAATCTCTGAAAATAAAATTTCCTTCCTCAAAACTGGGTTCACCTAATTTTCGAAGCAAAGATTGAATAGTACCTGAAAAAATCGGGGTATAAAGATATTCGATCTGTAATCAAAATTTCAAATAATATTTTTTTCGAAAACAAGTTTATTTTGATCCCAACAATATGTCCTATAAGTCAGCTGCTCTGTCAGAGCGAGAAATTTCAATAATATTGAAGTTCCTGACAGGAGAAAAATGATTATTTGGGCATCTACTCATGAACAGGTATGATTCAAACGTCATCGTACAATGATTTTGATATTTCCTGGGAAATTTTTTTCCAACAAACTAATAATTAAATTTTATTGTTCCTACGATGGTAATGACTAGGTAATCACTTAATTTGTTTTTTATTCGACCATATGTAGTAGTATAAATCAGCTCAGTCTGAAACGTTATCAAAATATTTGGAAATAACAAACTACTCCTATATTTTTTCCCAACAGTTTTATTTGTATAAATATCTAATTTAATTCGTCAACAATTGAAGTCTCTGGAACACAAATGTACTTGGATCATAAGTAAAAATCGGTTCTACGATTGGTTCCACATTTTTATAGTTCAAATTAGCAGTGTACTGCCCATTTCCTGGATCACTCTTAGTAGCAAAAACAACCTTCTGCAATAATCCATTGGGATGGTAAACGTAATAAACTCCTTCCTCGGTGGATGGCCTGTGATTTGCAACTGATGGATTTATTTGACCATCGATATCGTCAGTCTCTTCTGATAGTTCGATATGCCCATTTTTCTTCGAAAACGGTACAAAGTCTATCTGTTCTGATTCTGGTTCTACCGTGATTTCATTTGGTATCAAAGTGTCAGATGTTGGATAAACTTCATCAGTTGTTTTCGCATCTCCGGGATGTTTTCCCAGAACTGTTAGTTTTGGAACGTCTGGAAATAATAAAACATGTTCAGTATAGTCTTTTTGAACTCTCGGTATTGGAAAAACATCGTGCTTTGGCTAAAATTGAGGAAAATATGACGCGAAACATATATTATATTTTTATCTCGTATTCTCCGACCAAAACTTTAGCACACAAATTAAACTTCTCTACAATCGCGAGATAATGCACTTCGAACAAGAACCCAGAAAATTAGTTTTTCTCTCCTTCCAGGAAGTAGAGGAGGAGATGAGAACGTAATAACAAGATAACAATTGGATTGCAGGGTTTGTGAAGTTCTCCGGCTCTCCTGTGCCAAACAGTCGAATTACTCGAGTTGTTAATTGGGAAAACGATAGCATTAGAAGACACTTTCAAGATATACTAAAGATAAACAATAAGATTTGGTCGAGCTGTAGAATCATCTCTAACCCTTATGATGTGAAAGATTTGTACATGGTGGATATTGCTTTATTGGATATTGTCAAGATTTCTTGTGGAAATCCGAGAGTAAGCAAGGTTGGACGGTGGAAAAAATTCAAACCAAAGATTTTTCCAAAGTTAGCTCTTCCCTTCAGATATTCCACTGATTGATTTAAAACATCGGACAAGCTGAAAATAGAGGGTATTGGGTTCATCAGATTTTTCTGACTCCTCCGAATAACGAAGAGATATAAAATGAGAGAGAAAGTGTTGAAGGGATATTTTTCGTTAACGTGATGATTCATTTTGTCTAACTGGACTAAAACATTTTTCCTTCTCAACTAATGCATGGAAAATGTTGTTGGTTATTCAGAAGTTCTTTGAAAATTAAGTTTCATATGCATACGAAGGATTATCACAAGAAAAAACGAATGATGGAATCATCGATTTTCCTGGAGAAGGGAGCAGAAAAAACGAATAATATTCAGTTCATGCAAGCTATCAAGATTATTCTTCTAGTGAGCCAAATTTCCTGACTTTCAGAAAAGCAATACACATTATATATTCATAAACTCAATCAGAAAACGAACATTAAGATTTATGTGATTTGTTACGCTAATTACGCTATATTATTCCATTTCCTTCAGTTACCTTCTGTCATATGTCCATCTGGATAATTCGATTTTGGTTTCTCTGCTCCTGCATAGGAAATCATCGAATAACTAGGGCTGTAAACAGGTGAAACACCTGCAGAGACCACTTTCAAAATAAACAGCAGCAATAACACACACTCCATAGCTGCTTCGTAACTGTTAGATCTCGAATGTTTTCAATCATGTCTCCGAATTATATATAATATCGAACATACTAGGAAGTTTTGAGGCCGCGGAAGAGAACACTGGTATCATTTCGAGTGTATCGATCAAGGTGTCGATCAAAAAATATTTACGACATTGACCCTTCCTATGCACAAGTGAATCAACCTCGGGAACATGTGACGCGAAAGGCATCGTGAATGAAGACGAAGCGCATTTAGAACTGATTGGTATTCTAGGACAGTGGTATCCTCCCAAAACAGAACAATGTGATAAGGCTTGTCGTGGTTGTCTTGATGATGGCCAAGTACTCTTAATATTATCAATGAATATTAACGAATGAATCAATCAAGTCAATGATAAAAATTTGAAGGATGTTGAATTTATTTTACCTATGTAATAATAAACCTACATATAAAAATAATAAGTTATCTCAACATTCATGAACATTCTGGAGGTTTTGAAGAGAGATCGTGAAAAGTTAGCATCATAGAATTATGTTTTTGGTCAATATTTCCACAATACATATGGATTTTGTTGATATCTCAGAAAACTTTCAGTTATTTTTGATTGAGTATCGATAAGCCTATTCGCGATAGGTGCTAAGCAATACGCTATACCTCGTAAGAACACTCGAAGTAGATTGTAGATTGTAGGGGGGGTAGTTGAGGCTGTGCTGCCTCTCAAGCACCTCGACCTATTAGATCTTTTGTGCATAACACTTAATCTATTCGAGGCCCGGGATTCCGATGAGGCTTCTTGTGAAGTTTATCAGTTTCCTGGGAGCTAGGTTCCTGATATCGGAGGGCTCTAAAATGGCATCTTCCAGGAACTTGAGCCTCTTGCAGAAGAGTGCTGGGCATTCGCAAAGCAAATGTTCTGCAGTTTCAGCGAAGTTCTCGCAGTAGCGGCAACTATCACTCACTGTTTTACATATCTTTTTAAGGTGATACCTCAGAGGGCAGTGTCCATTGAGGAGTCCCGTTACCAGTTTCAAGTTTTTCCTTTCCAACTTGAGAAGCTGTTTTGCTTTCCTTGGCGAGAGGATCACTAGCCTTTTCCCTTGTCTTTGTCCTGGCACTTTATTCCAGTGAGATTTCATTTCATCCGCTTCCCAGCGTCGGAACTCTTCTCTCAAGTGGGCTTTGGAAAGTCCACAGGAGGGTTCTGGGCCGCGAAATTGTGTATTTGCCCCTTCTTTGGCAAGGCAGTCTGTTTCCTCGTTGCCTTCAACTCCCTTTTATGACCTGGCATCCACATCAAAGTGAGCTGGTTGTTCGCTGGGATTGTTTACAGTCCCAAGTCAGCTTAGACTCACAAGTGTATGACTTCAGAGCTTTTAGTGCTGCTGGGCTATCTGATAGAATATATATTTTTGCCCTTCGAGTGTCCCCTTCGAGGCACTCCTGGGCACATATCTCTATAGCATGTACTTCTGCTTGAAAGATGATTGGGGCGTTACCAAGGGATTTTGAGAGCCTGAAATTTGGCCCTGTAACTCCCACTCCAGCCCTTTCATCCATCTTCGAACCATCAGTATGCCACACCAATGCATCCCTTCCCAGTTGAGGTCCGTTCTCTGTGCAAATTTGGTGGTTGTTTATGACCACTTCAAACTGCATTTCGACAAATTTAACCTCTGTTCTGTTTACGTACGGTTCTGATGTGAGAGGTATATTTCCAGCAGTTTTTCGAGAGTTCTGCTGGTAAAATCCATGTTAAATCTTACGTAATGTCACAAATACAAAAACAAAAACGATACCACTTCGAGAAGTTCGAGTTGTTACCATCAGGTAGCGCTACGTGCTATTTTCTATCGCGAATAGCTATCACTGATTTGTCCATTCCTCAGTCTGATGGAAGTATGAAGAAAAACTGAGCAACTAGTTATCGAGTTGAAAACTAAGTTATAGTGCTCAACCTAAAATAGTTTCGATTTCTTCCAACGGAGTTTTTGAAAAAAAAATATATGAAATCTTAATTTTTCCGTATTTTCAACGACCTGTATTTCAGATATGTGCAATTTAGGACAATCGCTGATAGGATTTTTTGATTCCAAAATGTAAAATGTATGTATTTCAAAAACATGGAATAAATATTGTGTGAACAAAAACACATAAATTCTCAATTCTCTAATATACCTACTCCTATTTGTCAGGTTCCAGGTCAGATTTGAGAAAGCTGTTAAAAAGATTTGACAATCATTATCTATAATTTTTTCCTTAATGAGACTCACTTCTCCAATGTATTTATTGGGATTGGACCATTGTAATAATAACCAGAAGCTTTCAAGTTGTTACCGGTAGATATACCTATTTGATTTTCAAAGTGTCTTGTGCGTTGAAAATCCATATGTCTGGATGGTTCTTTTAACTGGATCACGGCAATTCATTTAGAGAAAGATTCAGCTTGACCAAGTGTTGATTCAACAAATCATTCATTTCTTGTGCGATTATGTCCACAGTTCGTACCTTGACCAGTAGATAAGGACTCGTTTATCCAGATTCCTTCAAGAATCGTTCGTGAACTGCGCATAACTCATGCGTATTTGTTTCGATCATAGTACCAAAGTCAGCTCATTTATTATTTTCCATTTAGCTAGCTCTGCTAGAACTGACTGAAATCAATCCATAATTTGTATAATACCAGGAAGGTCCACCCTCGAATGGTTTTAGGACCAACAACCAATTCTACTGCACCAACTCCAGACAGTTCCAGAACAGTAATTTTTCGAACCCGAATAAAGCTTGTATACAGGGTGCAACAACCTATCCTGAACCGTCCAGACGTCCTTTATGACCAAAATAAAGCCGACAAAGAGGATAGTCTCGCCAATTTGAGTTGGTTAACTCGTACAGTCCCAAAGAGAGTGAGCGTAATTTGAAGTCGTGCCACCGACACGGTAAGGTGCAAGGGTGCAAGAGTCCAACCCCCCAATCCTCCCTCTTCGCATGGAGGTGAGGAGGAAGATGAAGTCGTAAAACAGACAATTTGCAGACCGCGTAATGGAGATTGGGGTAGCCGACCGGGCGATCCGACAGGGTAGTTACGCGGGGTTGTAGGAGAAACGACCTGCGCGGCGCCATTGGCGTAGCATGGGATTTTTTCCGAGGGGACAGCCGGCCGGCTGATCAGCCCACGCATGGTTTCAATGTTGGCAATCCTCATACATTGTTAGTAGAATTGACAAACTCTGGATTCTTCGCCTTCAAATGAAAAGTGAATACTGAGCTTCACAGTATACTAAAAATACCTACATAACAACGAATAGATATTTATTTTCTTGTTAGTTTCAGGAGTTCCCATATATCTTTGGATAAAGGAATTTCTGAATGAGATGAAGTGAATTGCAAATGCTGAAGTTATCAAACAATACACACTGTGAAAAATAAATTACACCAGCTCACACCACCTAACACCGTCTGGTGTCCCCTGAGGTCCTGATTATTTTAGTGTCAGTAAATTAGTCACCACTGTAGGTGTTATGTGACCTTTCCCATAGGTGTTTTTAATAATCAAACCCATTTGTCAATAACACTAGTGTTAGTGCTGAATTTGACAGAATGAACACTTTGGTGGTGTTCTTTATGCATTTCCAAAAGTTTGATTTGACACCGCAGTGGTGTGATGCACATTCTGTGATTTTCTTCATGCTGAATCCCACCTCCACGAAGTTCTCTTCGGTGCGTTTAAACACTCTGAGCAGGTACATGCGAATACTTTTCTGGTGTGAAGGAACAGAATATTATGATTGACAGTGCTTTTCTTCACTACCTCCGGTGTTTTTACTAAGTTTATAATTCAGTACATCTGTCTAGACTCAGAAATCTAGGAACAATTCAAATGATGAATTGTTCAGCTCATTTATCCTGATCAGTGGCACTAGGGCCTAGGGCAATTGATACTGATCTTTATCAAAATCATCTAATATATAATGCCCAATATTCAAATCAGGTACGGTAGGAAGGACGTCAGTGCCACCTATTGGCAAAAGTTCTAAGGTTCTAAGATCGAACAGATAAACGCTTGAAATTCACACCATTCAGATGTCTACATGCAAGATTTCTATTAATTTATATGAAATGTGGTGTTTTCAGGATGCAATAGCTAACAAATGATTATTGCCTCCAAATTAGATGATTCCATACACCGCCTCGATTCCATCGTGATATGATACGGTGTAACTTGGTGTTAATTTTATATAATAGGTGTTTTTAAAATTTTTTTTACTGTGAACCTAGATCCTAGATCCTTACATCTGTTTCGTCATTCAACAAGTATTTAGATTTTAGGTTTGGAAAAAATACTACCGCATAGATCACGTACACATCCATCATGTCTCTTCAAAGTGTGCATATCATCAGCACCAGCATCAGCAAGGAAGATCTTCTAAAACAGTGACCTGTATGTTGTGATGAATTTGGTAGTTCCAGAAACATGGCAACTTTCTTTTGGAAATCTAGTAGTGTAGAAGAAAGATAAACAACTCGATACTTTTTAAATTAGCTGCGGTATATCATTACGAAACTCATAACTGTAGTAAAGGTGGATAACATTTCTCGTATAATTATTCTTCTGTTGAAAATAAATAGAAGTAATGATGGATTAATTCTGGCTTTGCTATCATTATTTTCAACTTCTTACCCTCAGACTAGATTTAATTATGGTCTAACTATTCTGCACGCCTCATGTCATCTGCAAACATGTATGCTTCTGGGCGCTAATGCTCAACTTGGCATTGCATTTTAATGAGACCAGCACTTGCAATTATAAAAATTTAATGAAACAGCGATAACCCTCCTGAGCGAATTAAGGAAGAAAGATATCCAATACATCAGGATATAACTTTTTACCTGCATTTATTACTGTAATGTGATGTTGTACAACCCTTTAAAAAAACCCTCTTGATCGATTTTATACTTGGTGCTTCTTATGGCGAATAATGTCCACTTCGGCGTTGGTGATATTGATTATAGGAATAAGTATTTTCTTAAAAATCCCATTTCCATTTATTGTTTGAAACTGAAATTTATTTGTTCATGGAATTGTCATTTTCTAACAATGAGGAATATTTATCCAGCTAAATTCCGGAACAAGTTGAAATTCTCCGGATTTCCAAATGTCTATTATTCAAGCATCAAATTATGCATGTGCGACCCATTTCATCATCTTCGCATGTCTCCCAACGTATTTTCCATTGAAGTGGAATCGAATGCTTCAAAAAACTCGTTAGAACGAGTATAAAATATAATTCTCCAGAAACGGAGCATGATCGATTTGATTTGAGCAGATCAAGAAATAATGATATGACACTTTAGAGTCTTGTCAATTTCTTAAAATAAAATGCGGCAGGATTAGCATCCGAAGAGTAAAAGAAGAACATTACCTATATTCACCTAATTCATGCTTTGACCGAAAAAACTAAAAACTGAGTCTGAAAAAATGCATACATAATAACGTTCATGTCTTCTATAACTGGTATTGCTGCTTATAGACTCGGTAACTATAGCCAGTGCATTTGTCTCGAAAAAAGAAACCGAGGATGCGTCTTCCATTTTTTTGTATCTCCTAAAGTTACCGAGTTACCCCATACAAACATCTAAATTTACCCACCCTGTATAATATTAGGAAATCTAACACCTCAACCCAAGGATCCTGTTTGAACAGAGGCCTGTTTGATGCTGTCGATATATCAGTGGTTATGTGTTCCGGTGGTGATATTTCTGGAAGAATGGTTCCCCCAGGCACAGATATTGTCGTGGGCAGTCACCCTATTTTCTCGGTTAGGCAGGACCGGACCAGTGAATATTGAGGAAAAAATCATGTGAGAGGATATGGACCTATCCAAATTGAATTTGGGAAAACCTATAGTGAGAATCGCATGTCGTATATATCAGCTTCGATATCAGCTGATGAAAGACATACTGTTATGGCTCTTTAAACCAAGTGACAACGACACACAGACGGCAGACGGCTGCACTTGAACGGTATTCAGTATTTCCCAAGGAGCGAAACTAGCACTACATGATAGTCTTTTTAACAAAAACACCGATCGAAATTACAAAACATTGACCTATTTTGGACAAGCAACCGAAAAAGTAGCTTTATTTTTGCATAAACAAGACACTAAGATTGCTTATAGAACTAATAATACTTTGGGAAAGTTTATCAAAAATAATAAAGACATAGTTCATAAATATGAAAAATCTGGAGTATATAGACTGAGTTGTGGAACTTGCCCGAAGGGGAACATTGGTCAGACTGGGAGAACTTTCAAAAATCGCATCCATGAACACCATATGAGGAAAACAAATTCAACATTTTCCAACCACTATTTAGATGAAAATCACGATTTTGATGAAGAATTCAAAATATTATAATATGTATTGTTGAAAACAAAGGAGTGAAACTTAACTATTTAGAAACATTCGAAATTAATATACTTAAGAATTCGAATCTTTTGGTTAATGACCAATTAGATTTAAATAATTCTCCTTTGTTGAATTTGTTCTCCTAAAAATAGCTTGATTAGATATTTATTTTATTTTTGTTATTCACCGCAATATAGGGGATAAACATTCTTTAATCCTTACAGGTATAAATATTGTTATAACTGTGTAATTAGGTATAAATATGGTTATTATCTTAGTAGTTAGTTTAGTTTACTTATACCAGTGTTAGCGAAACATGTTGTGAAAATATAAATATAAATATATTTATCGTGAAAATCTTATCGTTTTTCGTTTGGTTACAATAACTATGGATTTTCATCAAGTAACAGCCAAGTCAATTGAAAATACATGATGGTGATTTGTGTCCATTTCTAGAAGTATCAACTCATAAATTAAAGAATAGGCATCAAGTTACCAACAGTACCATGTATCGAGATTACTTATGAAGGTGTATTTTAGATGATATCAGGTTGATCCAATAATATGTTACTTATTGATTTTTTTATTTGCAAAAAAGACTAATAGTAGGTACGGACCCGGTCCTGACTTGGAGAGTTCATTGCTTCCTATGCATGCAACTTTATGAAGGTATGAAAGTTTACACATGCAACGATTTCAGGTGAACAATATATTCGTGGAAAGCAAATAAATATGAGGGAATACATATTCTTATTCATTGCTATGTCATGATAATTGAAAGTGAAACAATTAATCCAAATGTATTATCCGAGATCAGTATCGTATCGACTATTTGGTCTAGATAACGGTGAATTCCATTTGACTTGACAACACAATTGGTTGATAGTGAAGATGGTGACAATGTTACGATATCCCATAACTTCTCTCATGCTCTTCCCGTACTCCTTTCTAAGAACAACATAATATCATATCATCATATTATAGTGATAATTGAAACAACTACATTCTGCTATTGGAATCAATTATTTTGTATCTCTTCCTCTTCATTTATTGTAACTTCTCAGCTTCCCCAAAGTACATGATTTATTGTTCTCAAGATAATATCTTTTTACCTTTGATATCGATACTCTCAGGTACTTAATCTTACTCAAACAAGGTAAAGGAAGTAACTCCTTAATCTGATATCACTCAAAAGGAGTTCGTATGAAACATCATCGATCAGCAGTTGTTATTTCATATGTTTATCATCCGCTGGGTATTAGCTACTAATGGATTGCCCAAATATTTGGGCAATCCAATCCCCACATCCGGGAACGCAATTAGCTTGAAATCATCCGCATTGATTAAATTACAGATGAGGATTTTCGAAATATATCCGAAGTGAAAACCGATACAGTGACGTGAAATTAATGGAATGTTGAAGGTCATTTTGCAATAACACATATTTCGCTTATAAACTGAAAAGCATTTTCCATAGAAATATCTTGTTCGAGGAGGATCCATTCAATTTTGCAACATTTCAGAATTTGGTCAATAAAGATTATTTCTCAAAAAAATCCTGAGGAAAAAATCGTGGTTCAACATAAACCTGTCATCACCATCGATAATATGAATGAAATAATCAGTTGGTGTAGTAAAACGAACCATGAAAGTATTCGATAAAACCAATTGCATTCAAATGAACATCAGATACTGTTGGAAACATCTTTAATCATCTTTCACGAATTCAAAGCTCCAAAATTGCAATTAGCGTCCAAAACCAATTCAAAAACAAACGCCTGACTTGTTAAACTAACTAATTCTCCAGGACTGAAAGTACACTCCAAACTTTTGCTGGAAAAACATCGAGCCTGCGTCAAAAGTATTTTTATGCAAGCTCCAGTTAGAAAATAATGAATGTAATATCGTGAAAGGCACAGTTTCCAATGATAACTACCATCAGATATATTTTTTCCTTCCCAACTAGATAGTAATCGTGTTTTTCTTTTTGCAAATTCTCTGAAAATGAAATCAAATAGTATGCACTTTTATAATCCAGTTTTCGTAATTTTCAAAGTCAATGTTTGTTATGATCCAGCATAGTGCATGTGTACGTACGTTCATGAAATCCAGCCTGTGGGGTATTTGTCTTAAATCATCACTTCGCTGTGCCACTTTTGCCACTGGCTTACTGACTGATCGGCATTGATCGAATTACGTGTGATGGTTTTCGTGAAACCTTCGGTATGTAATAAATCGTTTGCTGAAAATCACGCTCGAATGAATACTCCTCCATAATAGATAGATAAAGAGCGAGAGAGATAGATAGAGAGAGAGAGATTTTATTGATATACTGAGGAATATAATATTATGTTATATTCCAGTAGAGTGAATTGGTGAAAATATTCCAAAAAATTATTGTGAAACTTGAAAAATTGTAATTTTTCTTTAGGATCACTGAAAACGATATAGTTGGTTAGTTACAACAACGCAACAACTTGGATGTTACATGAATGATCTGGTCTAGCGAACACCTGGTCCCTCTCCATATTATTTTTCATTGTTCCAAATATGAGAGGGCAGCATTCTCCGTTTTGGTGATATTGCCGTTTCCTCGGCAAATTTCATTAAAATGCACCCCTCAAGTTACCATGGCACTACACGCAATTTCTATTAGACTATGCTACATTTGTTGCGCTATCTTACTCCATTATGATTCAGAATCCACGTGCACCATTCCATATCAAGTACATACCCATTCCCAACTAGATGTTCCGTTCCTACGATGTATTTGGGAATCGTGTTCATCATTATCTATACATATATAAGCCAGGTAGCCCCGCGGTTAAGGTGTCTATCTCTTAATCAGCCGGCTGCCCGTCGTGGGTTCAATCCTCATCGACGGCGGAATTTTTTCAATGGCCCCAGAAGTGGTATCAGATCTCACTATAAAAGGTAAGGTCCCCGCTATCCTAACTCATACAAGTTTACTCCGTAAACTTCTGAGGGTTGCTAGGGCAACTAGGATAGTGGTTAGAAAAATGAATAAAAAAAATTAAATCTCATCTTGATGGAGTTGTCTCAACAAGTGGTTTCTCACCTAATGGGTTTACAACTATCTCGATAGGCACTTCGAGCTAATCGGGATCAAAGATGATCACCGTCTGCTGATGGTGCTTGTTACTTCTTCACTGTTGCACCAGAAGAAAGCTGCCTTTGGAAATATAGTGATGGGCCTAAAGGATGTCAAGGGGATAAGGCTAAGGCATTGAGATCAACTATCAATAATTTCCTCCTGTGGACTCTAGGTTTTTGCAACTTGATTTCGTTGATTTCTAAATAGTGTTACGATCTTCGTGGCTAGAAGTGAACGACTACTGGGTTTAAACTGATAACTAATTTATTTCAACGAACTCTAACACTTATGACAGACTAATTTATAACAACTATTTATTTTGTAAGTTATGAACGTAAGGCAACGTCGTATTCAACTAACTTCTGCCATTATCTGGTCCTGTATATATATCGTGGTTGAGTTGTTCTAGAACCTTTTGGAACTGTCATTTTCCTGTCATATCTCTTCATCAGATAGCTTCCAAGTTATTCCATCCGTTTCTGTTCTAGATCATTCACGAACAATCGAGAGCTATCAGGAATGTCCAATACAGGGGGATATTTTGATATCGGCGATACTTCTTCATGACTTTGCCGAATTCTATTACAATAGTATAGAGCAATCATGGTATTACCATCGATGATTGCCTATATGACTAATGCCAATTTCGATGTATTCAAATGGTATTAACTATGTTCATCAGAGGGATGATTGCAATGTGGTTTTGTATCAAGTAGAATTGATAATGTGAAACGACCACCGCAGTGTTGTGTAACTTCAACATTCATGGCTGTTTTGTGCCAGGTTATTTCACCGATTGAATGATAATCAATCATACTTTAATCCAGGGGATTCTATATAGCCCTTTGGAGCCCATTGTTTGGATTCCGAGGATTCAGCGTCAGAGATGAGTCAGCACAATATCATCAAAAGAAAAACATCAATAGAAAGAACATACGACGTGGGATGTGGAAATTGTTCTTGCAGAATAAGAAATACCCAGGTCTCCCAATAAAAAAAAGGAAAGTCACGAAAATTATTTCATTTCTTCAATCTAAGGAATTGATCAAACTCTTGCTCTCAGAACTATTGTTCATGGAACTCTACCTCACAAGATGCATCCTTAATTTGAGTTCATCATCAACAAGGTTTGACTGAATTTGAAAGTGGATCGTTTCGAATAACTCCTTTAGTGAACTGAATAGTCGACTATGAGGAATTTATTCCAGTTTTTTTTTGCTATTGGTCATAATGGAACATTTTAGCTAGTGCAAAAGAAGATTCCTACATATAGCTCAGCTAAATTTAGACACAGTAGTATGAATTCAGGAATATTTTTATTGAGATATAGTATCAACTAGTTAATTTTTTTGTGAAATCATATTATTATGTGCTCAAAATATTCCCATTTTTTTCTCCGAATTAACTGATTTGTTTTTGTTTTATGAATCCATGTGTACTTTCCTATATAAATTGTCCACCTCAATTTGATTTCAGACTATCGAAATTCCGCAGTGGATGTTCTTGGGGTACATCGACTTCCCTGCAAGCCAACTGCAAAATCGATTTGGAAAAAACTGCACCACAAGAACGTAAAGAATGTGGTATGAACGGTTCAACGGATATGAGGGACCCAACACATATCCAATTTACCATATTTACATTATTCCTCTTGCTGTTCCATCTTACAGAATACGGGGATGCAGGTGAGTAAATTGAATAATATTTACTGTATATCTTGATCTCATCTGTGGGTTATATGCTCCTTTTCATGCTTCTATTATTCTACTGACTTAATAATGTACAAATGTTGAATAATCCGACGAATCTAACTTGGTTGATATTATAGGAAACTGTACACGGTGAGTTTAGCTCTCATTAACAAAACGAACTTCGTTATAATTCCTCTTAACTTCGATTTATAGTACGTACTATACAATTGGTATTCAACGTCATGTTATATTCTGACGGGAATCAGTGATATTCGTGCTGCAACTTCTCATATTTGTTCAGATGAAGTTGGCCAAATAGCAAACGATCTAATCGATAACCATTTCGTGGTGGTGGACTAATTTGTGAGCGGACATACTTGGCAAATATTGCCTCGGATGTGTGGATGATTTAGAAGTTATTGTTACGAACATAACGTAGGCACACCAACCTTAAAATATGACTTTTTTGTGATGATCACTCTAGGGTAGTTATAATTCTTCCTCTTTCCAATACTCCTTTTCCAACTAGACATCATGAAAAATTCAGAGAATTTTCGTTTCGATAAGTGCGATATTTATGGCGCATCCTTCATATGCATATACTTTTATAGCTACGCACTCACCGTCTTTCCAATATCTCGTACAAATAAATGCCTACTATGCTTTTACCTCTTTTCATACTATTTATTTAACGGTTTTTCCCCTACAGTTCTCCAAATAGAACCGTATGATTCTGAAACGGTTTGAGTTTAAAATTTGATGTGATTATCGAAAGAGAAAAATAAATCTGCTTCCTTTAAACTGCAGATAGTAGGTATCATTTATGCATTTTTGTGCTGCAGTATAATCGATTGAAAAAATCTCCCATGCAGATATGTCAGACAGTATATTATATAGACTCCTTGATGGAAAAGAAGCAATATTCTGTCAGAGGCCGTTTCTAAAAGGATCTCTTAAATTGAGTTGTAACCGCATTAACTCAAGAGATTGGTAATCTTGAATAGGTCCAACCAAATATTAGTTTGGTTTTTAGACAAAATACTCTGGACTACTTAGGATCAAAAAGTTTTGCATCAAATGTATACTTTCTTATTGAAAAATGTGGTTTGTTTGAGGCAAGAATATTTCAATGTTGTTGTGAATCAATTTTCTTGGATGAAGCTGATTTCTCAGCACATCTGAACAATGATCCTCTTGATTCAAGAATCACTTTTGATCCATTCTTATTGACCTTTGAAGGATTGCAACTCTGCATGTGCCGATAATTGAAAATGAAAAATACTGTAATTTTTTCGCAAACTGGGGCTGCAGTATTGACATAGCAATTAATTATCACTTCAAGCACATCAACATGACCTGACAATACAAAACAAAGCATTCTTAATACCCAACAGTGCCAGTGATACGACGCCATGTCCACATATGTTTGCTTCCAGGACACCTTTTACGTCCATGTCGAGTACTCGAGTTATAAAGACTTCGCGAGCCTGCACTCTGCACTATAGGAACATAAGTACCATCAAAGAAATGGCGGCCAACGGCGTTATTGTTGGCATTGTCTAGCTAGGTCCTGCGGACAGTGCGCGGACTGCGCATCTTCGCCTCGTGCGCTAATTCTCAATTATGCTTATTGGTCGAGCTGGTCACGTGGTACATGCTTCCGTCATCAAAACACATTTTCATAAGAAACGATATTCTTGAGCTGAGAGAAATAATCTTGACTGACATTACTCACAATGTTTTCTAAGGTGAAGAGTGCGGATGATTCAGTTCAACCAAATTCGTTTCAAGAAAATTCATGTAAACAGACAAACAACGTGATTAGTTGAAAAAAGAAACTTTCTGGTCAATCTGAGAATATTATTCTTATCGGAAGATCATACAATTCAAGAATATATATATATATTTGATTTAAGAGATCCGTTTTTTCTGAGTATCTATCTTGTTTATATACAGGTATTCAACGATCCAGTAGGACATAAGACATTATAACTTTTAATAGAATACTAGAATAACAGTTGAAGATCATGAAATACAGGATAAATGTATCGACCATAATATGCTTTCCTACAGTGACATTCTATATCCACATAGACATTCTGTATCTAAAACCTTCTTATGTAAATTGTATAATACAATTTTGTGCCGTATTCATATCATCTTCCAGTACCCTTGGCACTCGAAATCATATTCGTTTTAATAAGAGGACAAGGGGTGATGAGATCACTAATAAGTTAGCTATGGCAACAGCCCTATAACTTTTGTTTTATGACATGCATTTTTTCCTTTCCCTGCTTCAAAGACCCAGAGTGGTTATTGTTTTTTTTTCAACAGCGCTCGCAATATCCTTCCTCTCGTTGGTATATTATTATGAAACTGGTGTTCAGTTTTTCTGGGATCGGGAACATAAGAATTATGTTGACAGTATTTTGTTCGTGAGGATGAATGTTCATTTGGAGCAGCTTTAATCTCACATTCAAATATGTTACAATTCAGGAACATACAGTGAGATACAGCAGAGTTTTAATATTGACAAAGTTGTCATTTGAAACTCTCGGGGACACATTGGTTTGTCTATTTTTTAGTGAAAAGTTGATGCTGTGTTTTTGGAGAGCGACATATAATGTAAATATTCCTCCTGTTATATAAGTCCTTCATGAAATAGAGATTATGAATTCAGGAATATAAGAGGATAATAAAATCTGTGGTCTGAATAAATGGCGCACCTGGTTATGTCCAAACAAAACTAATTAAGATTAATTCGTAAATCACTGAGCTAATCAGCCATTCTGTACGTCATTCAAAATCCGAAGTGAAGTGGTATAGCTCTTGCGAGGAATATAATAAAAAAGATGATAAAAATGTAATACATTTCAATCTGTATTCTGAGGATAAATGATTAGGAGTTTTATACCAAAACTTTGTTCGAAGCCAATGAGGTATAAATATTCATTTAATGGATAATTAGCTCCCATATTTCCAGCAGAAATTCGAGCAGGAGAGTATCAATCATGCTGTCAGGACGGAAAGGGTATCAACGGGTATTTTTTTCTCCCTTGATAAGTGAAAATTTTATGTAAGATAGATAGTATTTTGCTTACTAAATAATTTTGAGCCGCTGCAATGGTTTATTTTCCAATCGCACAGTAATGCGGAAATATGGATAGACTATATTGATTTATTAAGTTGAAAAATGTTCATCAAATAGCTCGATCATTATTCAGTTAGATATTCTAATGTTCAAATGTCCACATCTAGATCCAATAGATTACCAGAATCCGGGATTTCATTTATATCTTCAAATCTGCTTATCTTTGACCATAGCTGAGTGAAGAAGAAATTATTGATTCCCATATTCAATATTTCATAGTACTGAGTAATTCACTAAACTGCCCCATGTGCTAGTGCTGACTGGGTTGTAGACTATATTTTACTTATTCCCGTAATAGAAATCTACCCATCCAGAAATTTTAGTTAAATAGGAACATCAAAAACAGTCATAAAACGATAATGTAATAAACCCTGTACAATATAGGTAGGTACTTGCCAACATGTAATACCGTATAGTATCTTCCGCACCTGTTTCCTGTGAGCATCCCAGTAAATTGTCGGAAATTATCTCTCACTAATTCTTCCACTGGGTAGAGCTTACTCCAAACATGATGTTAGCTTCCCTGATGAGTAACGTTGTGATACCCTCGTCTGGTTCTTCACAGGATTAACCGAATCCCTGTTGAATTATTGCACACGTCACATCAAGAAGTTTACACTGATGTAATTGCGTTTATCAATTTATTGTTGGAATATATGATGAGTATATATTCTTGAAATCAGATATCAGAATATTGTGATTCAAGTTTGTTTTATTTCAAACCTGGAATATCTTCATCCGTTTCCAAGTTATCATCATATATATCAACTGTTCTTATATTAATGAAATTCACCACTATTACACCACTATTCACTGTTGATTTTCCTGCGTGTAGAAACGGACAGGTCTTCTTTCCTGAACAACGACGTTATCCTCTGAATAACCCAGAGGGTTGTTTCCAGAAAATGACCCTATCCGCACGAGTGGCTCGATACAAAACTCATGAAAATGTATTGGATACAAGGATTCGGTGAAGACCACGTCTCAGTTATATGGTACTTCTTAGCATGACCGTACTTTCGCTTTTCGTGCCATTGCCTGATCTCTACTGCTTTTATCTCTTGTATGACAAGCATTCTGAGATGTAACGAGACCGATATAAGAAATATGTAATTCACACTCGGATCGGCCCCCTTTCTGCTGATGGATAATTCTTTGGAAAAAGGAATATAATTCATGAAACTATATAGAAAAGAAGTTTGTCGTTGTACCATACGAGAAAAATAACGACATGGGAGTCTAGTATTGATCATTTATATTGATTTTCTCATTGAATCTTGACTTGTATTACATTTTAATCCATGGGAACGAAAAAATTGAGAGTGATACTAATGAAACAAATTCCTGTTAACAAAAATATTGCCCGTTCAGATGTGAAGAAGGTACATTTCACTGACTCCTTACACCAATTTTGGCAGTGGTCCTGACCAATTACTTTACTAACCATTCTTAGTAATTAGAAGTTTTTCATCAAGAACAAGTTTCCATATTTCGCTAATATATCAAATAATCTATTAATCCAGAAGATCCTATTGGTTATAATCTTTCGTACATTATAGTTCATCTCGAAGTACGTATTTGCCCACAAATTTGAAAAACTGGTCCAGTCACTCTGATAGTCCTTCATAAATACTCTATCGAATATTCACATTTCCCACAAACTCTTCCTGTGGATTCAAATAGTTACTGTCTCATTAATTTCCAGAATTCGATTCAATTCAGTAGAAATAAATCTGAACTGCCAACCTAGATTTTTGGCGAAGCGACAAATAAGCGCTACGTGCTGATGTGAAATGGAAAAAATGATTGCATTTTTAGCCAATAAAATCAGCTCGATACCTTTGTTTCCGGAAATCACCATCGCAATTTATAGCGGTAACGATTGCGATCCCATTCTGTTGGAATTTAGGACTTCAATGAGTCAGTCGGAACTTTAGATATACAGGGTGACCCTTCAAAAACATGTTTTTTCAACTACTCTATATCAGATATACAGTCTAAAAATCTTTATTTTCAGGACCAACTATTATTATTTCTTAATGTGAAAAATCGAAAACAAAATGCGAGTTTATTATGAATAATTTGACTACAGCACTGGATTTACGAAGTTTCGAGATGGTTTATGTCAAATTTACGTTACAGTAGTAAATATTATCTTCCACAGACTCTATAACTTTCCTCACCTTTATTGTCTTTTTCATATTCACATCTTGTCTATATGACTTTCCATAGAACTGTTTCAATGTTTCACGAATAGAGAATATGATCTTATGCAAGTACAGGATATGAGAGGATTTTTATATGGCATTCAAGCGCGTGGATAAATAACCAACGTAGGTGATCCATTCCTTACACTGGAGGTGGAAGTTATAGGACAAGGGGTAGAACTTACAGACAAACTCCACCAAAGTGTTTAATATTTAGTCATAGACTTACATTAGGACATGTTTCGAAGGATTAATCCTTCATCATCAGCAATAATGAAAAGTACATCTATTAAGAGAAAAAATCAATGTTAGACATCTTGACATATCAAAAAAGAACTAGCTAAAAACTTACCAATGGTGACAGTGAAAATTTAAACATGAAAACATTATTGAAGTAAGCAAAGGGATCGCACTAAGTGCGAACTCCCAATCTTAAGGGATTTTCAAAAATCGCATCTTCAAATATAAATCAAAAAATCATTTAAGTGAATGTTAGGGAACCATATCTGATTGATCGAAAGATTGACTAACAAGTGAAGTGAAATGACATGTGAAACAAATCATATCAAGCACAGAATAACAAAATCAAAACTATGACAATGTTATGTCTACTATGTTATGTCAATCCGTAAGTTTTTAGGTATTTCTTTTTTGATATGTCAAGATGTCTAACATTGACTTTTTCTCTTAATATATTTACTTTTTATTATTGCTGATGATGAAAGATTAATCTTTCGAAACATGTCCTAATGTAAGTCTATGACTACATATTAAACACTTTGGTGGAGTTTGTCTGTAAGTTCTACCCCTTGTCATGGATAAATTCTTACATTCACCTAAAAATGATCCATATTTTCCTCAGTTAAAGTCTCAGTGAGTGAATCGCCCAAAATACCACAAAAGAAGTTAAAATGTCAGCGTCGGTAGAAAATACAACAAAAGAAATGAGAATAAAAATAGTTCTATATAGGCGAAATTTTCTCGATGTTCTGGTGGCTGAAATCGAGCAGAAAATTTCACGCGAACTTTTTCCAGCGATAACTTTCCCAGAGTTAATTTGCATAACTTCTGCTGCATTTGATTCCGTGAAATCACACAGGGCCATGATAAAATAAAAACCAAAGGTCACTTCATGCTTCAAGAACTCTGTCACGACTCCACTTTTCCACAAAGAGCGAATAAATCGTCAGATCTTAGAGTGGGAAAAAGAAAAATTACAATCGCGATTTTGCTGGTCTCGATCGAATTCAATAAGTAATAATATTTCTTCTGGTAGCAGGACGATATTTAACTGACAAATTAAATCACCACTGATGATTGAGAGAAGATTTTTTTCCATAATAGTCACCGAACGTACCTTCTGAAACACAAAATTCAGCTGTATAAGTTAAAATTGTTTGCATAAACAGCATTGTATTTTAATTTATGAATGATAACATCAGAGCCAGTTTCTATCGTTTAATTTTCCATGTATTTGTTGAAATAGATGATCCGATTCTCCAATCATCCGACTCGTATTAGTTTTCATAATCGCTAATGTTGAAGATTTACGAGTTTTGCAACTGATCGAAGTCATATCAGTGTCATATTGGTTTTATTCGAAATCTCTAACTCAGTGACAAATATTTATTATCCTATAGTATATGCGATACGTAGGAGTTTGGTGGAAGTTTGAAACGACAGAAGTTTTGCTCTTGGATTACCGTAGATGCATTTCCATCAAGAGGAAATCGAAACTATTAGTGAAGTTTTGATTGGTTCATCTATTTCATCGTCCCCTCGAAGAAAAAACGATGAGAATAAGTTTTTTTTTATAAAACCGCAAAAGTGCTCATAATTCCTGATCAGTGCGTGATACAAGATGCCTTTTGGCTTGTATACATCATTGAAAAATACAAATGTCACACAATTTCCTTCTTTTCCAGGAGGAAGCATCCAGGGCGTAGAAATACAGATGCCTCCATCCCATGTCGCTCTCAGTGGCGATCTCCATGTCCAGATAGCCTCTTCTTCATTTCCTCCTCTTCTGATGCAACTCTCTCGGCTGGAAGGCGATTTGGTGCAACCTCTAACCACCTTTCCGGTATACCCAGTCGCCAGGGCACTGAAAATGAACGCAACGGTGGTGAGGATCCCATGCGGCTACTTTTCCAGAGGAGGGCAATATTACGTTTTGGTGAAGAAACAGCCAATAGGTGAGCCAATAGTTTCGAATTGATACCGCAAGATGATCCATAACTTTTATAGAAGGGGTTCTTAGGGTTCAGGGTTTAGTAATACTGTGGAACACATTGTAGAAATGCTGGAATCATAACTCCATATTGATGGATGCGATGTTGTTTGCATAACAAACATGGTTATAAGATTCACTGATTCGTATATTCGTCGATCCATATTCGAGGTTGTTTTAGAGTTGGCTCTGAATGGAGCTTCTTATTAGCATATACATATAATAACGACTGTTTTCTCATGGATTATAACAATACTAGGAGTTGAATAAAGCTGAACTGATGAATACCTAGTTGATGGATGACATGTGAAAAGGTTCTATAAGGAGAGTATATCACGTTCTGCAGTTATTACGATTTTGATAATGATAATTGACCTATTTCACGTATTTTAGACGAGGTTGATGTTATTCATCTATTCAGTAGGGCAATTTCTGACATTTATTGATTATAAGATTGACCTTTCTGCCAGGAAAGATCTCTGTTCACTATCGACCTGTGCTCGCGTTGTTATTTAATCGTGATATGATTAAATCAGAAACCATCTGCAACTTGTACAAGTTTTGAGCTTTCTGTCAAGAATCGAAGATTCATCGGTCGCTCATCTTGCTTTCCTAAACATGCAGAACATGCTTCATGGTCTCTTACCATTCTAACTCCAAACTTTGGGGGCCATGGCCTTCCATGATCAGATACAATCACAATTTGAAAATAACTAGAGTATAATCATCAGCATGAAAACACGGATTAGAAAAAAATCTTGTTTCAGGTTCAAAGAACATCACGAGCCCCTCCGACCCAGAAGACTCCTCCGTCATAACTCGATCTTTGGACGTGCGATGGCCGATGCCTCAGCTCTCCCTCACGCCTGAAAATCTCCAGACCTACCCGGAGCGGCCTGTCAACGCCATCTTGGAATTCCCGGAGGTGATGTGTCCACCGAAAGCAGACAGTCCGATCAGCGCCATTCCCGAGTTCTGGCTCGAGCTCTATTATTGCGGACAATCGCTGCTCACCTGTGATAACAACGAATCTGGAGTCAACAAAAGCGCCCAGGTTTGTCAGCGGTTCATTTCTCAGTGCGACAATTCTGATAGAGAACTGGGTGGAGTCGGTTGATTCACTCTGGGGTCGTTGAAAAGGCAATGCTGCAAACGGACTCATCAAGTATTGAAAGCAATCTTCGGTTGTTGCCAACATTATAGCGATTTTTCGGAAATTTTATGTACACATCGTCTGCAATCCCTCTTCATTAGTGATGAATTATCGTCTACTGATTGGATCGGAGATCACAGACGACCAAACATAGCTGCAATCAGCTCCACACCTACATTGAAGACGGGGCTTGACAATGCCTCGACTATCTTGTAACTGCAGTAAAATCACCTTTGATACCAATTCCTACGCTGACAATCTCGCTATCAACACTAACGCCCACTTTTCATTACCAGGTGCTGTACTCCGAACAGGTCCGCGGTTTTCCTGGCAAACGCGTCCTCACTTTACGATGTGAGTTGTTCGGTTTGGCTGGTCACTACGCCCTCTTTCTGCGGCCCACCTCGACAGGGGGTCCTTTGGTAGCTTTTCCTCATACAGCTGCTTACGTCAAGGTGAGTTTCTCCCCCAAGCATTGTAAATGTTGTAACGATCATGCCTCCTGAATCACTCTCGCTGTAGAAGTATCTTTGGGCGATCAAAAACCTAATCAACTCGCCGCGACACTGTCTCGTTCTTTTATATGTGGTATCAAATGGTTCCTGAGAGTACGCGAACTTTCTCGCATCCGCGCAAATATTATAAAATGCGTCTGCCTGGACGTTCGCAGAGATCGAGATCCAGTGGCGTGCTCTGTAATCAGCATTTTTATTCTTTTTGGTTCCTTGTGTTTATGTTAGGTATTTCTTTAATATAGGTACGAATGGCAAATGGCAGAAACCATTTAGGCGTACGAATAAAAATAATAACTTACAAGCTTCATTTTCATTCGCTCACAATACAAAGCATTTCACATAAGCTTTTCAGATTTTTCATTCAAGTTCTGTCCTGATATTCTGATAGGAATAGTTTTTCTTTATATATGATTCTGTTCATGAGATACAGCAATCGAAATGTTTCAAATTGTGTCTCTGTGTGAAATGGCGGATAATTATCAAAGGAAGGCATACTTACAACACTCGGACCATGCGAATACTCATTAACACAGTGTTTGTCAAATAATGTACTCTTTGAAGTTAACGTGTCAGTGAGAGCATAAACCAGTTCGAACTTTACCTATTTGTTCGATCAAAAGGGAACTGAAATACTCAGTAGTAATCACATTTTATTGGATATATTCAGTTTATATTTTTGTTTGTGATTTGCATGGTACACCATCTATTGGATTCAAAAATACTGAAAGTTCAAAGAGCAACCATTCCGATCATAAAAAGGTGATCATTGCTCTTTCCGAAGTTATGTGGAAATGTCTACGAAAGCGTCTGAGGTCAATCGAGTTCATTTTTTTAATTTTTCCGACTTCAAACTCGGAAATTCCGATTTTAAACTCAAAATTTCCGACTTTGAACTCGGAATTATTTTTTTCCGACTTCAAAATCAGAATTTTGTTTTACGAGAGATGATGAAATTAGCTATCAACGCCAGTATTTCACCAACTTTGTTCCTAAATTACATCAATGATCTGATAGAGTTGACCTCCTGTCCTGTCCACAGCTTTGCTGATGAAAGTACATTCCATGCTGCCGCTCTTGCTCTAGAGCCTCTATATCATCCAAAGAAGCTAGAGGTGCAAGGCGGAGATAGGAATGGATACTATATCCATGAAATGGAGATCTTATAATCTAGTAGAGTTCGATGCTACAATTGCTACCAAACTCAAGCTTGTATTTTTTTTCAAGAAGGCGGACCTCATAATGCCACTTATGATGATCTCTGGCATGTTTTTGTTCCTCTTAAATCCTCGATATTCATGATTGGTTTCACCATCATCAACAAATTGCTTCATAAAAATTCATTTCTTTGTTTCGCGCCAAGGACTGCTTCATACCTCAAAAATTTCTTATAACTAAACCTTCATGGATAGTGTCAACCTGTCTTCGCCTTGCACTTCTAGCTTCTCTGGATGATAAAGCGGCTCTACAGCAGAAGGCAGCATGGAGTGTACTTTCATCCGCAGCTGTAGACAGGACAGGAGATCAACGGCGTTGATAGTTATTCTACCATCCATCGTGAAACAAAATTCCGAGTTTGAAGTCGGAATGAAAAAGTTCCGAGTTTGAAGTCGGAATAATAAAATTCCGAGTTTGAAGTCGGAATAAAAAAAATTTGAGTTTAAAATCGGAAATTCCGTGTTTGGAGTCGGAAAAAAATAATTCCGATTTCAAAGTCGGAAATTCCGAGTTTGAAGTCGGAAAAATTAAAAAAAACTCGGGTGCCCTTAGACGCTTTCGTAAATGTCACTCTTCACTCAGGAGATTTTTCTCGCTGACGAAGGTTTATTTTTCGATACTGCTCCTCAATAGTCTATAGGTATACTCAGAAATATCGAGTGAATCGATAACATTTTCACGTGTATATCAGCATGAGAAAATACAAAATGAATTTTTATTCATCATTTCTCTACAACTTCTTTTCATGCTACTAAATATGGCTATCAGAATTTTAACTTTATTCACAAAATGTCAAGTAGGATTAACAGGAATGAAATACCATTTTTTCTAAATAGTTGATTGACTAAGGCGTTTTATTCCAAATAACACAAAATGTGTAACAATCCAAATGAAACACTGTAGATTGAATACACATTCCAGCAGTTTTCATCATAAATCCTGCCTTTATTATCGCCTAACACTGAAATAACCCCTCGGATTATCTTTTCAGGGAGTAGAAAGCAAACAAGTATCATTTGTTAGAAAATTTGCTCTCGAGGAAATGAATTCTTATCGAGTTTCCCATAAGAAAGTGTGCAAACAGTATTTATTCGTTAGCGTAGCATTATTCCAGCGCCTTGAAGGAAAACGGGATCTTATCGAGTGACGGAACTCCCTCTACTATATAAGAAAGAAAAGGAGAGATGAGTGGATGTAGAAAGATCCCTTCCCTTCGTGCCGTAGAGAAGTTTGAGAAATAATAGCTAGTCAATGATTGGATCTTTTCATTTCAATATCTATAATAATGTGGATGTGGATTACTTCACTCACCACTAGAAAACAGTTATATGCTTCAAGTTTTTGTATAATATTTCCTTTGTTTTCATTCTTGTTGCTGTTTCTGTCTGTCTGTAATAAAATGTTGCAATTTAAAAATCTACTTCTTATCGTCTGATAGATTTGAAATTTGGCAGGTGTGCATAATTCCGGCAAAGGATATCTTTGATTCCGGTGACAATTGTGATTTTTTTCAAAATTCAGAAATTCACCATGACGAATTCAACATTTTGGACGGTTTTATGATTATGATTCGGTTCTATTCAAAATTTGTATCAGTTTTTTTTTCATTTATGAGACTCAAAATTAATTTTGTTGTCTTCATCAGTAAGTATTGACTGAAATTTTGTACTTGTCCAAAAATAGTATAAGTAGATTGCGAGGTAGATTGCTCTTGTTTGAAATATGTATAATGGATAATTCATATAATAATAATGATATTCATGTTGAAAAGAGGTTCACTATGAGTACTCTCAAATATTAAAATGACTTAATCCTGAGACGACTTCAAGAAAAAAAGTTTCCATAAACTTGTGTCCGGAAATGCATCTTTTCAGAGATACAAGGTGTTGAAAACCAACCATGTTTCGGACATTGTCAACAATCTGTATCTCGAAAACGTATCACTTTTTGATAAACACATTAAGGAGAAAAAATTCAATAAATATCAATGTGGTTTGACTAATGCGCCGAAAGTGAGCGTGCGATTTTCTTTATTTCAATATTCGTGTTCTTTTCCCTTTCGAATAAGAATGCCATGGTGATAAGAGCTACTTTTCAAAGAACAAAACATTGTGCTTCATTACGTTTCCATACGTAGAAAAACGTTATTTAAATATTTTAACATACTTATGTAACCTCCTGTACATTAACATACTCGAAGATCAAATAGAAAAAAAAAGAGAAAAGAGATCGAAATTGATTAAAAAATATGCATCGAACAGCCAAACAAAAGCAAAGCGAGCTGGTGAAAATTGAAAACAAAGGAAATCGATTGCGAAACACCCTCCAGGGTTCTGGACCCATAACAGGGACTTCCAAAGCTAGCAGAATTGATTGTTGTTCGATATCTCACTCAACTACTACCGAGATGGCATCAAAAGATGGGCTGCCTCCCGCGGAGGCTATTGTATATATTCATTTATTTCCAAAGTATCGTTCAGCGGGAGGAGATAGGTGACCAACCGAACATTCTTGGTACCTAGATTTCAATCCCTCAGACAAGCTCTCAACGATAACCAGCCGAGTAGTGCTT